>OZ012704.1:11262505-11735594 GCA_963942595.1 Cylloceria caligata
AATAATCGTAATTACTACTTCATATATAGTAGACTCAATCCAAGCGTCAAAACTTGTAGGAAAAAAAAAGAAAATAAGCGAGGTGTGCGAGCCATATGAGAGAACTTTCCTCTTCGATAAAATCTAGTTCACTGCAATAAACCCTCGTTCTACCGGCTAATATCCACACAGTGCTTGCAACGATTTTCAACCATCTCATTCCCCTCATCCGTATCTATTATACTCACGAGAGGACTACTTGAGAGTGAATACCTCATATCCCGAAGTATAACACTGTACCCTTATGCTCTTTGAAATCCGTTGAAATTTTTCCGAGTAATTGTACGTGAATATGAGGAAAAAGCTGCGAATGAGACAAGGAAATATGACAGGTATTATGAGTAAAAATGTAAGAAACAAACAAAATCAAAAGACTACATTTTGAGATGTTGTAGAGAACGTTATTCAGATCGATATTATTGAAATATTGAGAATACCAGTGAATGGTTTAACCACCTCGTAATTGTCCTTTCAATTTTTTTCATAATTAACGTATATCTTATTTGTTTGTATTTTACTATACAACCAGATCAGGAGCTACATAAGCATGTAAAGTATTTTGGTGAAAGAGACGTTAAAGGTGTAACAAATTTCTGGTCGTATTTCCTTACATACCTCGTTTCGCCACAAAGAACGTTGAGTCAAAGCAAAGTGAAAAGCACTGACTACGAAGAAAAAAAAACGTTTAATGGGATGCTGGAAGGTTTCGCCGACATCAACCATGTGGTTGTCGGTAGCAGAACAGCGGCCGCAGGCCGGTGAGCTTAAAGCTTGGGAGATCTGACTGAGCTGTCAGTCCAGAGGTAAACCACGAGATTGCACGTCGTGAAACTGAACCCGCTTTCATCAACCCTGTACACCGATAAGCCAGCATTATATTTTTAACACGACGCTATCTAGTATTTTTGCTCATGTAAACACGCATGTATGGTTGCATTACTTTTTACTTCAAAATTATGGCCGATTGTGAGCGTTGAGATGCAAAAATTAAATTTAGTAACCAATACGAGCTTTGGTTTTTGATCGCGGTCTTGAAATAAATATCCTTAGAACGGTTCGCTCATTTCAAGTTATTACTTGAAATGAGAGATTTGTCGAGCGAAACACGAATCGAACGAATACAATGTTGGAATATTATCATTGTTAGTGTTTTGCGTAAAGTCCATTGTAGGCTTGCACTGAATGTGATTTGTAAAAATGTCTTCAAAAGTAAATACTTATGATTGTAATAAGAATTTCCATACCTCACACTCTGACATATTTTATCTAACCATTAGTATATTGTTTAAAAAAAAATATCGACAAAATGAAATAGATTCTTGCACATTTCTGGGCATAAATGTTGTTGTTATTCATTCCTCACGACTTAACTCACAACTTAACCAAGACATCGAAGTGAACTGTAAATTTTTCTTGACTTGGTCCATCGCAGTCTGAGTTAAACTGACAACGACCATATAAAAAATATTTCACGGAATGTTTGAGTGTTGAGATGAAATATTAACTAAGTTCGTGGCACGTTTAAGAAATGCGATTTATAATTACGTCTTGATAGAATTCTGACATACATTTGAATATTTCGGATATAGTCGAAATGAAATTGCATAGAAATTGCTCAATACCATGTTGCGAATTAACATTTTTTTTCAACATTCTACAGAATGATTTTAGTGGAAATGACAATGCAGTTGAAACGATTTGATCCATCTTCAAAAACTCGTGTTTCTAAGAATTAACACAATTAAATTGTGCACATATCTAAATTAAACTGAACACACTTTCTCTCTCTCTCTCTCTCTCTCTCTCTCTCTCTCTCTCTCTCTCTCTCTCTCTTTTCTCTGACGGTGGCTGACCCTTTTAAGGGCAGACGAAACATATGTGAGCTAGATAGAGATATAACTAAATGGCGGTTCCTAGCGAAGTAAAAATCTTACCCCGCGATGTATCGCAAGACACCTGGTGTTCTCTATCTCTTACTCACAAGATCTCTACGGTTTTGGCTTTTCTCACAAATTCGAAGCGTAACGCAAGTCTTTCGTGTTCTCTTACTATTATGATAAGCATCGAGTAAAAACCTTTCTGATATCTTTCGTTTTTGTAGAACTCTTTTGCTTAAGCTACCATTTTCCTCTTCTCGAAAGAGACTTCATGACAATGATTAGACAGACTATATTTTTTTAGGAAAATTTTAAAACGCAAACACCGCCGATTGAGCCTTCACAGCGAGATGAGATTTGGGCACAGAGAGAACTATACTTAATTCAGCCACTTTACTCACTAGCACATTTAAAATTTGTTATATTTATTAATGTTCTCAAAGGTAAGCGCCGAGGCCCTCGCTCCCAGTGGGAAATGTTCCGCTATATGAATGTAAGTGTGCTCGCGTAATTCAGGGGATGTAAAGCTGAAGTCCTGGCAAACCAACAACCCAGCAAGTAACAAAGTTTGCCCGCAACCCACCCATAGCTATGGAAATTTTATGCGGGCACACGTTCCACTTTACATTACGAGGGCGAACAGTTTTTCAACAGCCATCTGCTAAGAGCAAAAACCCAGTGTGCTTCAAGCGCTAAGCGCGAGAAAAATATCGAAGTCTGTAGGTGCAACTGCGAAAAGCGTACTCCTCGCAAGCTAAATTCGTCCTTCGTCGCCAATGCGACCAACGGTTTGCAGGTTGTTCACGACCTATGAATCTGTGTGATTCCTGCGATAGAGCTGCCTTGAGACCAAAGAATACAGTGATAGTACTCCACGGCCTCTGCTAATTCCGTCGCGCGTATTCTTGCGAACAGAAAGAGCTTCTGAATGCTCTTCGCGTTCCATAAAACTTTTTTACTTTTCCTACTCTCTACATTCCGACGAGCTCAATTTTTCTATCCGTAACTGTTAATTTCCCTCTTTGATTTCTCAATGCAAGGTTTCCTTAATCAACGAATCATCGATTTGTCATTCAATTATTTTATTTGTTGCATTTTCCGTGTATATTCTCATTATTGAGCATCACAATTGAAATATGTAATTGAAAAAATTTTAATTAAATGATTTAAAACGTAAAATTGTAAAAAAAAAATAGAATTCAAAATAACTGTCAGTATTAATTAAAAAATTTAATAAAATCATGTATCGAATCAGTCAGGGCTGTCGTTAATACATCGTATAAAAATAGAAAAACAATGTATAAAAAACATTTGATTACCTTAATTAATGATCAACAATTTGTCAAAAAAATGATGCAGTCACTATTTTATTATGATAATAATACAGTATTTTACTCGTCATAATAATATTTGCTCTATGCTCACGTAGCACAAGGAGAGAAAGGATTATTAATAATTTAATACACGACAATAAAAGTTACTAATACTTAGGTAATAATTGTGTTCATCTCAGTTGAGTTACCATTGCTTGTATTTTTCGGTGCTAACCGTGAATTTTGATTCAGTGTACATTCAGCAAGTGATTGTAGAGCGTGAGTACACGAGGATTGCGGGAGTGAAAGCGGACAGAAAGGGATGGAATTTTAACGACTGACGAAGCGACCATGGTAACTAGTTTTAGTAAGTTTCCAGGGCTACGAACTCGTTTCCCTCCAGGTTGTACTGCCATCGCCAGGGTTGGTCCCTTTTGCCCTTTGGGTAAAATGAGACATCCCGAGAATACAAGGCAAAAGAGGATATGGTGGTGTACTACCTGACGCGTACTGCACATACAACATACACAGAGATGAGAACTCGTACTGGCTTTATGTAAATTCACTTTCACGAACGTGACTCGTGCGAGTCCTTCCAACATATTCTAAAGGTGTGACAAACGTAGGTGACAAAGTTGAAAAGTGCGATGCGACTGCGTATCGACATTGTTGCCTCATTCCTCTATTTTGCTGTTGTCCGGAGCAACGCTTTCAGCGAGATACATATTGCCCTATTTACATCGAGTATATCGTGTGCATTTTATGATGTAGAACCAATTAGTATAAATAACGAAAACCAATCTATTCAATAGCGATTAATCAATTTTAATTTCATCAAAGTAACGAGATAGCAGCTTTATATATACATGAACAGTATAACATAATACTTGATGGGATATCGAAAAAACAGCATGACATGAGGTCTGCTCCGCACTCACCCGAGAGAGGGAATACATTTTAAACATTAGTCTATGGACTAGTGTAAAGTCGTATTGCTCATAATTCGAGTGAACGCCTAAATAATCGCAATCACAGATATTTCATAATAACGTAATATCAATAAATATTTGACTTATGCATATATTTATACTTTTTTTTTTTGATATCCACATATTTTTCTTGAAGAACTATGATGGAGCGGAGTCTACGAAGCAAACGCGATAAACATAAGACAAATGATTATCTATCTTGTATCACTATGTCGTATTGTTGAATAATTTCCACGAGGAATGGACATTGTACAACAGTATATACACGTGAAATACATGACTTCAATTCATATATTCATTTAGTTCCATAGTTGGCACGAGCCGTCGACATACCGGATGACCAAGTTGGACTTAAGAACACGTGTGTCACGTATCTATGTTCGTTGACCACTGGTGTGCGAGACAGCTTTACTAGCTTCTTCGTCGTAGCTTGTTTTTGTTTGCGTGTAATTCATTCAAGAATGAATTACGGTCAAGTCGCGCGGGACGTGCTCGTTCACCTCGAAACAAAAGTCGAGTCAAACGGACCCATAGTGATGATGCGGATACACGAGCACACAGATGCCATACGTATACAAGTTTCTATGAGATATTTAGCCACCAAGGGTAGTCGACTCTGCTGGAACACGCGAAGATCGATCGGTAGTCAGTCGAAGCACCAGCAGCCAACGATACAGAATACATACCCGTAAATTGTCGATACGGGAAACGTGAATGCTCGTAACGAGTTCTTGCCAACTGAATTCAGTTGGGTTCATCTAAATTCAGTCAGTTACATGTAATACCATTTTTTCTTAGTGTACCAATCTCTTCCGCACCGAAGCGAAGCAGATTTTCTTCCACTCTCCACCTCCTTTTCTATATCGTCAAGCGGATGAGAGAATTCAATTTACATCACGCATAATATTTGGAACTGCGAATATCTCCCTGTTGAAGGTATGAGCGAAGGGATAGAGGCCAGGCACAATATTATCGAGATACATCAATCGGACGAGTGCCTCACGAAAGCAGAAATCTGTCTGATTGCTGGAGAGGTTTCAAGTACCCACCAACATGGTTGGTACGCAATTGGAAACATGTAAATAGTTTTAGTTTCTCATAGAGGAAACTTTCTTAACGTTAAAAAAATGTCAAGTTTTTCATGTCAGGATACTCAATATCGTCTATTACCTACGTCGAGAAAAGGGTTTTAAAATAAATGTTCTCTCTCTCTCTCTCTCTCTCTCTCTCTCTCTCTCTCTCTCTCTCTCTCTCTCTCTCTCTCTCTCTCTCTCTCTCTCTCTCTCTCTCTCTCTCTCTCTCTCTCTCTCTCTCTCTCTCTCTCTCTCTCTCTCTCTCTCTCTCTCTCTCTCTCTCTCTCTCTCTCTCTCTCTCTCTCTCTCTCTCTCTCTCTCTCTCTCTCTCTCTCTCTCTCTCTCTCTCTCTCTCTCTCTCTCTCTCTCTCTCTCTCTCTCTCTCTCTCTCTCTCTCTCTCTCTCTCTCTCTCTCTCTGTATTGGCAGGGGGGAGTGAATGCTTTTTCTTGTCAAGACTCTAGCGGTAGTAAATTTTTGAAATATCGGGATTAAATTCAGTACACAAGTGAATTATCATTGAATAAGGTTTAGATTTAAATTTATCATAAATCGGTCAAGGGAGAATGAGTTACCTTCCGAATCTAACTTGATCCATCGTTACAACCTAAACCTTACCGATTGATAATTTTTTTTCTAAATTACACCGATGAATTGAACTACAAAAAAATATTGCCTTCATAGAAATGTTTAATTTATTTAATTGACCAGCAGATAGCGCTCTCACATCAATTAAATAACTCATTACGTGTATTTCTTGTAAATACTTAATTTGAATAAAACCTGAGAAATTGAGAAGCGAATAATTAAAGGGTAAAAGCGACCTGACTCTTGTGTTAATGACGGAGTTGTCGATAGCCATTACCGGTTTAGTACATGCACCCTCTTTTCTTTCATTATATTTTTCTCCCAGCATTTTCTCTTTTCTGAACAATAGTAACGCTTTCTTAGCTGGTGCTGTGAGTCACGTTGAATCTCCTGCCGAGAGCCTTAAACCATTATTCATTACGCTTGATATAACGAGAAGAAACGTGAGGCGAAAAAATTAAAGAATGGGAGTGGCGTGGATGTTTTTCCCTTCGGAAAATCGGAATATTTTTCTCGTGAAACGAAGCTGTATGCTAGATGTAGGGGCAAAGCCGGTCGATCGGTTTGCCAAGCCTTTTCAAACCTCTTGCATAGTCGTCGTATAGGTTCTCGTTTTTCCGGGTCAAATAAAAGCTCTGCTGGCCGACACGGCTCGGCACGTTTGGTTACGAAAAACAAAAGATCAGCGAGAAAGAGAAACGAAACTTTTTCTCCGCTTGTTCGACGACCATTCTTCCAATTATTTTTTTATGGGCGAAGCAAGTTCGAGCTGCGATCAATGCAATGCAGGAGTCTCGCTGAGGAGAATCAATAGAAAAGGGCAGGGCCGATCAGACTGTAAGTTTATCTATTATAGAACGATCCATTAGTGCACGCCTTAGCAGATTCCTTATAATCAATAATTCCTGAGAGGGCCAAGCTCTTGTCACAAGCTTACTAGGCAATTTTATAAAATTACTTTTTTTATGGTTTATAGTTTGTTGTATAGGGAAAATAAATTTTTTATTAATTGGATAATTGATCACCGATAAAGAAGCTCAGAAATGAATAAAAAGTTAAGTTTATAATTATCTTTCGTTTCATTTTCTTTTTCTGAGACATTAAAATAGCGCTTTGAATGCGCGAGTGCAAATAACGAGATGAAAAATGGTAGTTGGAGTAGAGAAGGATAACAAAGAAGTCTCATCTGTCTGACCCGAGAATTTACCAGCGTATGACAATTGATCTCGGTACTCATTCAGCGCACCGACCATTGTCATGGTGGAAAACATTTTTTCTTTGCCAGTTAAACTACTTGTTTTTTTTTCAATTATATCGTGACTTACCACAATCGTTTTCTCTATTTTTCATCATTATCCGTGACCATTGATTAATTTTTCTTTGAATTATTTATAAATTACGAACCAAAGGATAGCGAATCCTTGTGAAAAATGCCAAGACGGGAGAATTGTGTTTGTATTCAAAATTATATTTCGATTCTTTTCTATTCTTGTTCTACATGCTAGAAATATCTCTCTCGATATTTCTTCCTCGAGATTTCATTGAATTCACTTAATCTTTTACGGAAATAAATTGTGATCGACAGCTCGACGTCGAAGGAATAAATGCGGAAAATAGAACGGAAGTTAGTATAGAAGTTTCGATCAAATCGATTCAGCGACTGAGTAAAGCCTCGAGCCTGGGACACTTTATACTTCAACGGAACACGATTCAACGAAACACGACAAACACTTTGTTTATCGATGCTGAATTGTGATCAGGCGTCTCTGTGTCTTAATACATTATTTCAAATTGTACTTCGTGCATCTTCGATTACATTTTACCTTACATTACGTTAACCAACATTTTCATACGTTGTCAACCACAAGCTGTTGGTTTTTTCACACTAAAACTATGTTCTTTCGATCTCTATTTTCCCACACGATCCCTTCGCGATGTGTCAACCGTAAAAGTATTACAAGGGGCGGAAACGTTAAGAACATTAGCGAAGATTGCGGAGAGACATTTTAGCTGTGGAAAAAGCGCGCTATATCCGTTTCGCTGTATGTAGAATGAGTAATGGGGAATCAGTCGAAGTGGTCACGTTCTTGTGCTCGCTCGAAGGTTTCTCACTCGATACTTCCGGGGTTACCTCCGGTGATATCTTCGACTATTTATCAACGAATCCTCTTCACGTCTATATATCTTTGAATCGGCGATCTAATATTTATTATAAGTCTCGATCACGCCATCGGTAAAATCCCATACCAAGAGATCAATGAAAAAAGTACTTACATGATTTTCCATGTATCTCTATTTTGTTTCGATCGATTTTCAATAAAAGGAATTAATTCTGAATGTGGCAAATTAGTCTATTAACCAATTATATGTAATTACGATCAAATTCATAGTGAAATAAAACAAAGAATGTGGTTAAAACGAACTTGAAATCGAGATTTTTAACGAACAATTTTGTTTTTTCGTTTGTTCTTTAGGGGTGCGAATAAAATCCCGTTCGTTTGATGAATGCAATCAAAGTTCTGTTCGGCCATCAAAGCTGAGTCCTCTCGTCTGTCCGACCAATCAGAGAACGAATAAAGGAGCAACAATGGGACTCGATATTTTACGATATTTCGAAGTAATAGCGAAACGTACCAATCTTTTAAGGGAGTCGAACCCTCACTCGAAGACCATCGTGCACTGCAGCGCTCTAACGATGAGATGAGACCCTCCTCTCTTTCTCCTACGCGATCGTATTAACGCCCACTCAGTCGGTAACCAACCTTTCGGTGCAATTTTTTTTAGGGTGTCGAGACTTTACTGATCAGAGCAAAGATTTAGCTGATGCACAGAAGATTAGGCTATCGGCTACACCCCGTTTCTTTTTTTTTTTTTTTTTTGAAAACTCATTGCACCCTAGACAACAAGCTGCGATGTTTCAATAATTTCGATAAATATTGTGAAATTAACTTGCTAGGGGTAGAGAGACGATCAGTGACTATTGAATATAAAAGAAGAAAGTATTCTTCGCTCTTTAGTTTCCTTTTTTTTTCATATGATATTCATGAATACAGATTATTTAAATTGCGGTTGAAGTAATCCACTAGCTACAACTACACGTGGGGTTGAATATTTTGCCGATTGGATTATAATTTTAAGCTGGGTGAAACAAATCTCATGATGAACGATACAATTTGTCGTTGTTTATTTTGTGAGAAACAAGTGCAGTGCAGATGGTCTGGGATGAAAATTGGAAGGGAGGATGCGCTGTTGGTCTGCGTGAACTACTTGCATAGAACAATGATCGCATTTGCTCGATGTACCCGCGTTATATCGAGAATCCGGCTTGGCATACCGGGGGTCTCCTTGACGCTGGAGAAATCCATTACCGAGCGTAATAATAACGAACAATGTCCCACGCGGCCTCACGGTAATGGTTCAGCAGTTGGTAATCGAGGTGCCGGAATCTCACGGGGTATGTTCCGCTGCATCGTATAACTATGTATACCTACGTACGCATCGGTATAGAGGCTTCCTAACGCATGAATTTGCAAATTACTGTGTTAATTTCCACAAAGACAATGAAGATATAGTTGACCGGACAGCCTCTGCTCACAGCAGCAATTACGTTTGATGACCTCGAAAATTACGTTAAAAATCACGACAGACAACATTTTGGGAATACTTCATAGCGATGGTACAATATAATTCGAATATTAATGTGAACCGTATACAGTGCATGTGTTTTAGTCCATAAATTATGCAAATTACGCCTGATACAGATTAAGGTGATCGAGTTATAGTCAGTAGAAAAAATGTAACGAATATATTTCGGTGAAACAATAATGCAAGTGATACATTACATTGACAATTTTACACTATTTCGTTTTTTCTCGGATAATTCTTTAATTATATTGCATATACAATAAATAAATAAATAAGAAACATAACAAACAAAGCAACAAACATCACAAATACAAACCTAAACAAACCATAAAAAAACATAAACAATAACAAACAAGTATTCAACAATTTTCATCGTAAAATTTACACGAAAAAAAATACTCGTTTTTTACGAAATCGTTTTTTACTTTTTAGATGTCAGTGTATGTAGACTGTAGTTTACATTTTTTTAATCGGTGCCATCCAATCCGCTTTCGTTGGATTGACGTAAAACACCGACTTAAACTCCACCGATCGTTTCAAATTGCCATTAAATTTTTCCGTGAGACGGTTGTCATTTCGGAAAACAAACAAATTTATTTCTACGATGCAACTAATGGACGAAGGAAAATTTAATTTGTTTTTGGCACGAAATGTCCATTGTCTTGAAGAAAATATACATCGCAATTAGTTATCATCGGAACAGCTCTGCTGGTGTGTTACATCACATTTATTGGAGCAGTGTACTGTGTTATTACACGAGGGCTCAAAGTTTCACAAAAGAGGGATCAAACCCTATATCGGATGTAACAACAATAGAATTATTTTATGCTCTGAGTTCGAAAATCGATAACTCGCCCGGTTAACCCAAGCGGCTTATATTATACCATCGAAACGATCGCACCATTTGATTTATTATTTTATTCCACTACCGTTGATTGTATTTCTATTCGAGATATCTCTGATCTGTCACGCAATTATTGGTATAGCAGAAGCATGTGAAGAAAACGATTATTCGAAGTTAACAGATTCGTGTGTGTATTTTTTTTTAACGTCCACTGAAAATATTCTGTTTTGTGTTTCTCAGAAAGCACGCTGTACTCAGCAATCCTTTGTGTCCTTTTCGGAAGAGATAAGCGACATAATTTATGGCTCGTTATTACACGGCACCACTGCAGGATTTATAAGATATATAAAGCTGACTCAGCTCGACATTCCACAATAAATCGCGTTAATATTAAATGTGCAAAAGAGAAAGATTTTACTTCGGGTGACTTACGAGTGAATATTTTCATCAAGAAATTTAGCAGATTGAATGATGACAAAGAGAGGGATGAGAAGGGGGAGAAAAAGGAAAGTAGTGAAAATAATACTCGAAAGCGTAAGTTATATTCGCCATATGCTCGTGGAGAAGCACAGACTCGTGAGAATGGAACCGGCTCTTGCTCGTAATTTACTGCGCTTGAGCACGAAATAGTTCTGTACAATATGTAGGTGATTTGAGATAACAAGGGACAACTACGAGATACTGCTACCTATATTCGTGTAAATAGATAAACGTGTTGGTTTATCGGTTTCTCTCTCCTACTTGCACGTTCTCTCACTGTATTTTATGGGAGATTCAAGGGATATCCGATACGTAGCAAAGTAGTTGGTTAGCGAAGTGGTGTTTGTTGTTTGAATATTTGAGCGCCGACCAGGATGAAATGAGATAGAACGTGACACAAGCGAGTTGCTCAAAACAAAATTCCTGGATTTTGATAATACAACAGACCACGGAACGAATGCATTGCGATTCAAAATTCTATTCGAATTGAGAATCATTTTTCTATAACGATATAAATAATAATCGTTAAACAATAATTGTATGAAATATGCATTGGCATATGACATATATGCAATTTTAATCTGACGTTAAATTTCATTTCTTTGTACTATTTCTGACTTCATTTGTGAGTTCTATACGAAGATGACAACAGTCGACGGTGGTTTGAGACGTGTGACGATCATCTGGCGTCTGATGTATGGATTTCCATATCATCATAATCAGCCAGATATTTCGTACAAGGCGAAAGAACTATAGAAACGAGCACGGCCGCGCCAATTATTAGTCCGTGTGGAGTACACGTTGAGAAGAACATTCAAGGCGCGCTAACATCCCCCGTGTAACTGTACCCTTGCGATTGCAAAACTAGTTTGGATCTAAATTAATTGAATTCATTTTCCTATTAACGTACGTCCTGGCAGTCGTAACAGCCGGCGAGTTGGTTATACTAGGAGCTCTTCAGAATTCGAGTGGCGTGTGACATTGTCAGCTGGTCAACTCGTCAAGTACCCTCCAAGTGCTGATAGAAAATGTAAAGGCCAACTGTAGTGCCCACAGAATTGTAGTATTATTTCCATGGACGACGTAGTCATATTTTTTTTCTCTTTGACGCATTTATTTATTTGTTTTTATCACGTGTAGTACCCGATAACAGGCTGTACATTCGAGAATGCTCGACCCGTGAATTTCGTTGGCGAACGTCCAAGCCGAGAAGAACACTTCGAGCCAAATGCAGTGCTGCATCAGAAGCAGCCACCAAGCTAGCCAGGCCATCTTAACGACACGTCCAAAAAATGTAGAGAGAAAGAGAGAGCAATAAAGAAAGAGCAGGAGAACGGTCCTTCGCCACCGTAACGGCTGGCCCTTTCCTACTAACCGTACTATCAGCTGCAGCTGCTACTGCTACTGCTACTGCTACTGCTACTGCTACTGCTACTGCTACTGCTACTGCTACTTCTATTGCTACTGCTATTGCTACTGTTATTACTACTGCTACTACTACTGATACTGCTATTGCTACTCCTACTGCTACTGCTATTGATACTGCTACTGCTACTGATACTCCTACTGCTACTCCTACTGCTACTGCTATTGCTACTGCTATTGCTACTGCTACTGCTACTGCTACTGCTACTGCTACTCCTACTGATACTGCTACTGCTACTCCAACTGCTACTGCTACTGCTATTGCTACTGCTATTGCTACTACTGCTACTACTATTATTGCTAATAGTATAGTAGCAATCCCACCACGTTCCACCGGAGCGAAATAACGTATAGCATCGTAAGCCTGACACTGTTTCTACTCTGTAGCTAAGTTTCCCTTTGCATATTTTTTTGCCATTTTGCATAAACTAAGAATGCACATTGTTATGAAGATCTTGATCGAAGTACGATCTGTTAAAATTAATGGAATGGAAAAAAAGCTATATGACTATTGTTATAGTTATGTAATCTTATGAATTAATAAATCATGGTTATGGAATTTGAGCGAATCTAATTACGTGAAATGTATTGATTATATTATTCGTAGAGCTTTTATAGGTGTGTACCGCATTAAAATAAGAACAATGAATCTCGTATATAACGCGTTATGATACGCGCAAGAGAGTTTATAAATTCAAGATCGTATAACGCAAGTAGTTGCTGCGTCAAAAGATCGTCCCTCTTGCCCAGTTAATAATTTATAGCCCTTATGACCAAAGTCGTTACACCCTTCCGAGCCAGATCATTTGTTGAAAAGCACTGCTCTTCCTCCTATCCGGCGTCAGCAAAAAATCACTTCTTCCGTTCTTCCATGGGCGATCGTTAACAACCACAAGAAACCGGTACTATGTGGAGAGTAAAGAAGGTAAAAAAATGCATTATCCGGATTATCGCGCCGAGGGTATATAATTTACTCCGGATACAAAGGCTTCCGTTGTACATACTCGCTAGTTCGCATCCTACCTTAGTTCGAATGTACAATTCGTGGAATAAACGCTTTATGGAAAAAGCATTTATTATTAAATTCCTTGTCGAGTTACCTACTGAGTCCGTTGTCTGCGCCTGGAAAAGCCTGGAAAAGCCGGAAATGCAGTCTATGGAAAATTCATAACTTATAACGGAATAAGAAAAAATTTCATTTTGTCTCGATGTAAACTAAACATGTGCTGTTAAATATAATTGTAAATAACGTCAATGTGAATCGACCAAGTTAACAACGTCAGTATAAAAAAGCGAGTATTTTAGACATATTTGGAAGGAAAATAACGAGCCGTATTTCTACGGTCCGTAAGTATATTGATTTTTTTTACTGCTGTCTTCAAGCAATTAAGACGCATCTATTCTGGTTTCGATATTCATTTCTATCCTCTACCCACTTACCCTTCAATACCGTTAATAATGATTTCTTGCAGTACTTATTTTTTCTTGTCTTCTTCGCATTAGCTCTGCCTAATGTCTACAACATGCAACACTACAAGTCAGTACGGACCCGATTATACGAAAAGATATACTTTGATAAAACTACGTAATATCATTCAAGTTGTCGATACCCTCCGAATGGATACTTTAGCTAAGAATACATTCCTGGCTGAAGCATATTCGTTCATCAAATAAAAAGTACACATTGTTTAATATAATAAGAATGGATAAACAATTTAACGATTAAACTAACTTGGACGAGAAAAATTAGAATTTTCATATATGCTGGATAAGATCCATATATGGTAGTTGTCGATGGGAGAAATCTTTGGCTGACCTTAACCGTATGATCTACTTACACGATTTGCTCTCCATTGCGTGCGGTCTGACCTGAACCAGTTATTTCTACTGATATTCTATATCGCTCTTTATCCTACATTTCGAGACTGACTCATATTAGCCATTATTACTGTGTGCTTATATTTTTCATATACTTGAAACATGGGATGTAATGAAGATATATTAAACAGTTTTTCGATAAAGCTGCCTTTGCCGGAGATACGCGTATAAATTTGAACCTGTGTACCAACTAGGTTACAAATTTACTTATTCCGTTCATTCTGTCTCTAGTATACATAACCAGCTATTTTTAATGTCGCTTTATACCACCGGTTGTCCCATCTCGCAACTAATTACTGATAGTTGAGATTAATAGACAAAAATACATGAACATTTAAGCCAACAAATGAACAATCATAACTCTATCAGTTTTTAATTTATTGACACCTTCTGGCATAGCAGTAGGTGTACTAATGTTTCGCTAAGATTTCATCTGATCGGTTCAACGTATTTCATTTGAAACAATCTTTGATGACCGGACCGAGAATTCGGGGAAGTGTGAGAAATGGTAGTGACGATAATCTGCTGAAGTATCGACGAGAGAAAATATATGATTATCACCGGAGATCGAACCCGGATGGTTCTAGTACTGAGTACGAGCGCTAATCACTGCGGTGATGTCACCTATATATTCCTCTTATTCGAATCGTCTACTTATATGCAAGGCAGGCATCGTTACAAATCGAAGAAATATAGAAATAACTAGTAGAGTTCATTCATTCACCTATTGATGTATTTATTATATTACGAATGAAAACATGTATTCGAAACAGAGTATAATTTCCAGGGGTTGTTAAACAGCTGAGGTTTCATCTGATAGGTAGAAGCAACGTATTTCATTCGAAGCATTAAATAAAATATAGAAAAAAGTGGTAGAGTTCATTCGTTTATCCATTGACATGGTCACCCTGCTATTTAATAAAAGCACGTACTTGAAACATAGGATAATTTTCAGAGACAATTAGACATTAATTAACACAATTGAAATAAAAGAGATGCCATCTTTTAATACAATTCTCTCTTTCCTTTATTGAGTCTCTGATGAGATTAATTGTCAAAGTGCACGCTATGAGTGTCAATGAGAAAAGGCTTTCACTAATTGAATTTATCCTTTAATTACAATAATTGCGGGTGAAGAGCTATCACTCGCTCAGCTGCAGATTAATGAGCAAATGAGCCGACGAGATGACTGGTAATATGCGTTCAAGGCTCTGATATGTACTCGATCGAATCACATTTCCGTATGTTATGAAGTGGAGAATGGGTGAACACGGGATTTGCTCGATGCACGAGACACGCGAAGCATCCGCCGGAAACAACGCTTCAGGACGCGGATGATAAAGAGTGAGATGTTTAAATGATTCCCTACGGATCGATGAGCATGAACAAAATGGCCCACTGGGAAAAGTTCCTGGTGAGCTCTACGGGGGATTAATCTTAACGGTTTTCCGTCACACTTTTTCTAATTTATCGAGCGAATCTCCTCAGTAATTTGCAAATACGATTTTCGTCTTCACATGCATATGTTCAATAAATTAATTGAATTAATTCATTAATTAACATATCGAATTCTTAGTCATGCCGGTGTATAGGAATTTTTATTTTATGCTTGTTCGTAGAAGGTACTTTCATTAATATTTCAAGCACTTATGATATTTTAAGTGCATCCCATAGGTTTGCTTTGGCTTGCATGGGATTGTATCTCGAGAACGGATTAAGAGGTCTCCCTAAAATTTTGTACACTAGTTGGGTTGCAGCAGGTTTTTTCAAATTGCTAACCGGGGTCTCATTTTGCGGTAATTTGACATTTTCAAAAGTGGTTGTCATCTCTCCAACTTTTATAAATTTCGAGCTATTGAGCTAAAACTTTCTACAAGAATGGATTAGCTGACAAGGTTGTTCGGTATTGAGTTTGGAAAGAATCGATTGAGAAGCTCAGATTTTATAGAAACATACATTTTTTTTAATAATACGAAAAAAAAATGCTTGCTCTAACGTTCGTAAATTTTCTATCGAACGAAAACGTGGCACACAAATTGGCTAAACAATGAGGATACTTTATCTTGAATTCGGTGAGAATCGAGCGAAGGGTTTAAACTTTATGAAATTTGCAATTTTACTTAATTTTTATCTTATCGAAAAGTTTAATACCACTTCCTCTATGAGGAAGCTAGAATTGAGATAACGATTACCCGTAAAGGATTCTGTGGGTTGGTGAGAATCACGAGGAAGCAATGTGCAAATTTAACATTTCCACGCTTTTTTTTAATAATAGATTCTTATAAAAAATATTTATTTCAAGATCGATGAGAATGAAACGTTGCTTGTTAATTGAAGTTCATCGAAGCAATCTGAATTTTACGAGAAGCCATGTAACAAAAAATGTATCCGTTTATGAACGTTGTTGCTAATGGACTATGCCAATTATAAAATAATTGTATTTTCTAGGTAGCAGCTAATTGCATTTTCTAAAAGAAATTATAACATTAACACGTATATGTCCTATACAGGTGCATTTCCATGATTCTTCGCTGTTTCATCCCCGGATACATTTAAATATTAAACTCAGATGAATGTCATTCAAGGGGAGACTATAAATAAGTTATATTTATCTGATTGAGATTGCAAGATTTTAAATAGCGAATTAATTATGACACAAGCCTATCGCCTAAACAATCAAGATTATAACGAAAAGACTGTCCTTGCATTTTCACATTACAAATCTTGTTAATATATTATTACTGGTGGATACGAATAATAAAAAGAAACCGTAGTGCATATGTGCCCGACACCGTGAGATTGAAATATACTGGGAGTGACATAGTATACGGACATGACTGTCACATTTCGGAAGCATCCACGTCGAAACTTTGAACCGTAGATAGAAATTATCGAAATAGACATAGATGTAACTACATTGACCACTGTGGATATGCTCTCGCATATTCGCGTAATATTAATTCACGTGTAATCAATATTTGTCCGCCAGTTGACGAAGTACTATGAGAAATTCTAGTGACAATGATTAATTCAGTGTAGTAGCGGAACCTAACTCACATTCGTTATACTGTCACATCGATGAATGCACTGTAATTTTGATTATTTGAACAACGCAATAATTAATTAATTTATACCGGAGTTAAAATACTTTTCGGATAACTGTCATTTCACTCAAAGTTTCAATTCTCGTGCGAGTGACACGTTACAAACTGTCACAGTTATTAAAAGACAAATTGCTCCCAGTTCTAGTGTTGGACTGCAATGATTCACAAACAAAGCGAATACAATACCTAATCGCATTTCAAAACATTTGAGCCACTGATCGGAATAGAATTCCGTGTCGCAATCGAACAATAATATGTATAACTTAACGGCGAATTGTAATGTATGACAACGATAAGAGACGATGCAGGAAGGACCAAGGAAATCGCGAGTAACCGCAGCTTATTCTCATCGCACTGGTTAAACGCGTGATCTGGTTCGGCGTCCATTATGCCATCGGAAGCGCGCAAGCTTCCAAAGAGCGATTTTCGATATCTGATAAGGCGGTGAAAGCTACAAGCTATCTCCGTCTACTCTTTCCTCTACCTCTCCTCTCTGTATACATAGGTATACATACATATTGCAACTCTATGGTAAGCTTCGAGTCGTGCAACAGGCTGAGAATTTTTTTATTCATGCGATCACGATTTTTGTTCGTCACACAATGACACTTAATATGTTTATCGACCAGACTCGCGATGTTGACGATGAGACGGATGGTTTGAGAGGACGGATAAGTGGATGAGCAGATAAGTGGAAGGCGGAAGGATGACAGACTCCCACGCAATCAAGCAGAATTTGCAGAATATTCGGTCTAAAAATATTCCAAACTTTGTGAATATATTTCCAATATCAAGAGGAGAAGGAGAACAAATAAAATAAAGAGAAAAATCTTTATCGCGCGACGCTTTCCCCGCTCGAATTCTCACTCACATAGTAGCGTATAGAGTGTTATAAATCTCATGGAAAATCTATAGGTATTTAACAAAGTTAAGAAGAAGGGACTAATCTCACCCTAGCAGAATTTCTTACGAATACAGTTCGAACTTCAAGCATCCACCATCAAAGTATCTCCTTACACATTTTCCATATTTTTTTCCTTCAGTAAATGTGTTATCCAAGGATAATGCATCGATGATTTAAGACCATCGAGACAAAAAGAAAACCAGTAAACCCATATTGCCCATATCTTTTCGAATGATACAAATGCCGCATGAGACATCAATGGTTATAGTGTGAACGGAAAAAATAAGTGGAATAGGAAGATAAAACGGAAACAGATTGACAAATCGTACGTCATCCGTTATATTCAACCGACTGAAACAACTATAGCACAAGATACAACAGGATATGATCCTATTGAATTTTCTACTTCCTTATAGTAATGTTTTTCTTATAGCGACGTTTAATCAACGATCTTTGGTGGTTTCGTTTTTATAAATTAATAAACGCTAAATAGCAATTTCCTTTCATTTTTCCACATTTCATTGTTTCACGATTTTTCAATAAAATTCGATATTTGCTTATGATAATTTCCATACAGAACTAATATACTGGGTGTACCGGTTGATTATGCGGATTTTGTAATCAAAGAAAACACGACGATTTCAAGAGAAACATCAAAAAAGCTTTATTCAAAATAACGTCCATCGCTAGTTACACATTTCTCCCATCTTTGAGATAATTTGTGGATATCGTCCCAACAAAACTGTTCGAGGCAAACCATTTAAATACTCAATTTTCAACTTCTTCGTACGGTTTGAAGTGCTGCACGGAAAGTGCTGTGCCATCGATCAGAACAAATGGTAATCCGAATGATAAAGGTCCGGTGAATACGGCGGTTGGGTTAATACTTCACGGGTAAGATCTTCTAACGCATCTTTAATTGGTTTTTAAGTGCGTGATGGTGCGATATCGCGAAGTAAAATTACTTTTGAAAATTATAGTTAATGTGGCACCCATTTTCCGTACTTTAAAAGCTTTCCCATTGCTTGTAAATGATTGGAAATTATTCGCTGAGTAAAGTTTAATCTTAATCTGCAAGTTATTTTTGAATTTGACACGGATTTTCATTCAATATAGTTTGTAATTGCTGGTCTTCAAACTTCTCCTTTTGACCTGAACGTTCTTTGTCTTTCACATCGAAATCATTACTTTTAAAGCGTTTAAACCAGCGTTCGCAAATAGCTTTCCGAAGTATACTATAACTTTCAGCAGCACTTTTCTTCGAAATAAAATAATGAATTAAAACTTCCCGCAAATGCTATTTTCTTTTACACGAAATTCGACTTTTTTAAACATAAAAATATCTACGATGTTAACACCTTCAGAAAATTTGACATACGAAGTTTCGAAGCTTGTTGTCGATACAACAAAATAGCAACATATCTAATCGCATATATATCAACATATATGTAACTCCATCTATTGAAAAAACTCCGCATTATTAAACCGTACATTTTGTATACTAGTTGTATGTGTCAGTAGTTCAATGCAAATATTTGAACTAATTACACATTTTTTAGCATTTTACAAAGGTATATGCACCGTATAACGTTTTAAGGGATAGTGGTGTAAGTTCACCGATTTCAATAAATAAAATCAGTTTCATTTTTATTATTATCGGTAAGAGAATCGTATTGAAAATTTGCCACCATAGATCCTAGATAATGGTATTCTGATGATATAAAAAATCTTCAGATCCGAGTATAAAAAATTGTAAAACGAGTTTTTTTTTCAGAATAGAAAATAATGTTGAAAAAACTTTAAAGCCTTCTACACTTTTTTATATTTCGATCTAGAGATCTTTTCTTCACGATCACAACACCGATGCAGGTAATGATACATGAGATATTTATGATATGTCTTTTCTAACGATAAAAAAATTCGTTTTAAAGAAATTGAAATCATAGGAATTTTAATTAAAAACCTTTACTTATTGTTTTTTTTTTTGTTGTCAAAGTTGGCACACTTAGAACGAACGATAATACCTCCAATTGTGACACAAGTGGTGTTACCATCACTCGACGATATTACAGCAGTATGTCGGATAAATGCCAGAATTTCACGCCTCAAAATCTCCTGCAAGCAGTAAAAAGTCGGAAGTTCGAGCCAACAACGACCAACTACCACCACTGTATATCTGTCGACGTGAAGCGAGCATCCTGAGAATAAATACTACACACGTACAGCCAACGAATGAGCGTACATACACACACACACACAAACACACACTCGCTGTATCTATATAAAAAAATAACTGTTTGACTCGCCGAGGAAAAATCCTGGAAAGCTCTACGGGCCTCGGCTCGGGCAACACATCCGATCCTGCCCTCCCCGTGATAAATATATGAGAAAAGAAGACGAAGAAGGAAAATGAAAGAGACTAGGGAAACAGAGTTTACCAACGTTTAGCTGGAAAATTCTTTACACTTTTTTCGTTAACTCTTTTTCGTTATATAGTTATGAAATCATCTAATAAACCTGAAGCCCATTTATATCGAAAGATCAGACATCTTGTCTACACTTGTAATGTTGTAATAATACACGTGAAATCTTTGGGTTTACAAAATTCCTAATTATTTATAGAGATTGAAATGCTTAATACGTTTTAATTGTTATCGATTGTTTGCGAAATTCTCTAAGCTCAATTTATTCAAATTCCTCTAATATTTCGCTTTGACTTTCGCTCAAATCAGAACTACGTTTATTTCTGTTAGGTATGGATATCAAGTGCAGGTGTACCACATTCTTCGAAGTCTTCGACGGCTAGTAATTCAAGCACGAAGCTTCGACTCGCAAGCGAACGAACCATCGCTTTGTTCCTGTGCCGGAGAATCGATAGCCCCGTGCCTCAGAAATTGAACCTTAGAAAAACTTACGCTATAGTCACGCTGCATTTCTCGTCGTAAGTAATAATAAGATCTCACGGTATTGGAAAACCATTTTGCACCTCATATAACAATTTTTTCTACTCAAATAATGTTACTATCGTAGTAGCATCAATGATAATGCAAGGATCATATTGCCATATTATCAATAAAACTTCTATGAGGAAGTATGTTGATAAATTTTGAGTTCCTCGTAGAGAAAGCTGTGTGAAAAATGGAAAATAATAAGAAAATAATATGCAAGGCTGTACCTTGCACTTTTGCTAAAAAAAATTGCAGCAACTCAAGTTTAACGAAAGTTGTGTGATCAAGAAAATGAATACTTCAAATTGCTCTTAAATCTTATTGCTTTAATATTCTTTAACGAAAATTGTAGTGAATAGCGAGAAATTACTTTCTAACTGATGTAACGAATTGAAGATTATGTACTCGAGTCACTTACAAGTTTCACATTTTTTATTATTTCAAGTCTCGGCAATGGTGAACATAAAAATGCAATTTTCAATCAAATTCAAACGCCTCTAAGGATTTTCACCAAATTTTCCTGAATGTTATTACGTACGTCTCTTAAATTTTATTTCCTTCTGTCAAATGTTTCATAAGTTAAGAGCGATTAAAACTTAAAGAATTCAAATTGCTATGAGAATATTAGTTCGATTCTGTAAGAAATATTATTTAAACTTATAAAAATTTGGGAGTATTAGAGCGACAACGTTATTTTTTTCGAAAAATCCAAAGTCTTATAAAATCCGTACACAATGCTTCCTCTATGAGTAATAAAAAAAAAGAAGATACAGTTGCAGAAGGGCACAATTGTATGGAAATCTATAGGTGCATGAAAAAGCTTTTTGCTGGTAGAAATGTCGAAGCATACCATCGTGTGCGGACCGCACACCGATCAATACAGTTTCCGGTCGGAGTTTCTCGCGGTTCTCTGTTTAGTTCTGTTACTGGCTAGCACTGTCCGCGACACCCTGTATTCTATACATATTCCCGGCAATTATTTTTGCGTCTCTGGAGATCCGTGTCCTTTTTCCGAAGTGCAGCCATTTCGCAAGTTTTTTTTTATCGCGTTATAAAACATTTTAGTACAAAAACTGTTTCAAAAACAGAAGCAAAAGTCCAATTCTTACCTCGTTTCTTCACAATATTATTGTTACTGTATTCTAACTGAGGTTCAACAATGTAAGCAGAGCACGAAAGAAGTACACATTGATGGATGTGATGAAAGCCACACCTCGACTGTGAATCTCATATCCCTGACATAACACAGTTAAGTGCACCGTAGATGCATACGGATTCGGGTCAACGTTCCACGGTTTTCGGAATTTGGTAACAAAGCCTCAGTTCTGCAAATATTTTGAGCTAGCGTATCAAGCGAGTAAGCCATCTAGCCGACCAGCCAACCAGCTAGCTAGCGGTAACTCGCCCGATAGTGGATATGGCTGGTGAAAAACAGCCACAGGCAACAGCAGTAGCAGCAAAGGTGAGCACGCCGACGGATCTCGTGACCCGCCACGACGACGACCTCTCCTCGCAGTTACCAACGCTCATGCGACGCTCTCGTCCTGGACGATACGCTCTCTGTGTCTCTCTCATTCTGTTTTTTTTTTCATGATACTCCACGCTCCCTGAGGGTAGAGGAAATGCACGCTGATGTTCTATGCAATTCCGTATTGAAAAAAAAAGTGTGTTATAGAACGGTGATAGATCTATCAATTATGTAATACATTCAATACGCCGTGGTGAACGTTTCTAAGCTAACTTTAAATAGCATTTCAAGACTATAAATCTACACAAAATCTAATACAAGTCTGTAATCTATGAAACAGTAGACTTACCGATAAATATAGACGAATGGTAGACTTCGTGTAAACTTATAGTCTTCTAATATTATTTTCCAGGTCTATGTTATGTCTGGAATCGCCTACGTCGGCGTTTTATTTGTAGACTCAATTGATAAATCTATCACCGATCTATGGTAGATATCTTTTTTTCTTCACAGGATTCTTTGCTAGTGGCCCTACTCGAGTACAATGTGTATATAATATATTACGTGTATATAATAAATATTAATGTTTCAGTACATTGTCTGTACAGTTGTATGTTCAAATGATTGGATCAGGCGAGTCACATGACCCAGGAAACTTATAGATTTTTAATTAGAATTATTTTTTTATAAGAATCAAAGTATTCTATGTGATTGGTTATGACTACTACGGAGATATATAATATTTGTAACTATTACGGTAACTATTATAACTAAGCGGTGTTTTAACTTTCATATTATATTTCTATGTAAAAATGTTTTTTTTTTCCTCTTGTATACCATTCGGTAGACTTATTCCCGAGTCGATGGGAACAATTTTCATGTACGAATCGTAAGCTACATATACGAATAATCGTGTTTGCGCGACCGTTATTATGCCTATAGTAACTGTTAGACGATTCGTACACGAAAACTGTTCACATCGACTGGAAAATAAGCCAGTTGAGTTTTTACATATTCTTCTATTTCTCTTTCCTCTTTTTACCTAATCCCTCTCACTCTGTGCTGTAACAGACTTCTGAAAACCCTACTGTATTGCATTCACCTAGGACACGAAGAAACTGCGGAAACCCTGTGCCGATACAGCCGATACCTACCTGAGAACCCAGTGGTAATGCGCGTAAGCTCAGACCATCGCCACCAAAGGTAATCAGAGCAACCCCTTCTCCTAGTAATTCAATACGCCAGTCAGTACTGGTGCCAGATGGTCACCATGAGAACAATAAAAAACCGCATGTGATGCACACCCAAATCAAACGCTCGTGCATCATTGAAAGGTGTTGGGCATAGATTAATTAAAGGTGAGGTCCGAACTATCGGGATTACAGAAAAACATTGACTAAGCTACTGCTCTCTCTCTCTCTCTTTAACTTACGTATTATATTATTTTGATAATATTTTCTAGAGTGATATACTTGATACAATAATTTGTTATGACAATATTATCGAGAAGTGAAAACAACTCCTATCTTTAGTTAACTTAGAAATCTTTCAAGTTAAGAGTGATTCATAATTACTCATTGACCCTCATTACACCATTCTCTACATACGTGTAATGTATACTCTGCACAACCTACGTTCACACCTTTCGAGTATGGATAATCACTGTTCAAATTAAACAGGGGTTGGCTACCCTAGTTCGCCCCCTCGATTCCACACTTAACCGCCCACCCATACGACAGCCCACGTTTATTCCCAAGAATTGGACTAGGGCGTTATACACAAGGTCGGAACCCCTACAAAGTCGAAAGAGGGTAGAAAAGAGAGAGGGAGGAAGAGAGAGAGAGAAGGGGTCGACCTTTACTGCAAGGGTCACATATCGTCGCTGCTCCGAAATGTCGAAAACAAAACAACAAAAAGTTGCATCTGTTCTGATTTCACTAAGCTTAACATGAATTCCTTGTAACGCCGGGTTATATAATTTATGAAACCTGATGTTTCAAATAGTAATTAAAATTTAGTATGCGTGGAGGTGTAATACTGTTATAGCGTAAAATGATTGAAGATGCCATTTAAATTACCGCCCATGAACGTTAGCCGTATTTAAAACAATCATCTCGAAATAAATATTCGAAATGTTTATATTGCTTTATTTTCATAAACACTTTTGTTGTCGTTATTTTCATGTGAAGATATTCAAAATGATCTAAAGCGTCGAGAAAAGTGGTTAAAAAACGTGTGAATATGCGTGTTTGTGTGTACGTGTGTGCAGAGTATTGAAAATTCAATCACTGAAAAGATCATTACAGCAATATCGCAGAAATTTGGCCCACAAGTAATAACCATCCTTTGATCATTGTGACTTTAAACAAAATATATTTGCACGTTTAGATTTTATATCTTTTGAAACTGTTGAAAAAATGGGTGTGGTCGTTTTAACACCCTTAAAACTTTGGCTGTTGTGGGGTGGATGAGGTTCAAATTTTATGAAATTATGGATTTTTTTTTTAAATTTGACGTTGTTGCACTTAATAATGCAAAACTTGAGATGACGAGCCACAACTTTCGACACAAACAAAGTACTATTCAACAGTATTTGGTACAGAGTTTCTTTACAATTTGTAAACCAATCGGTTTTATATATTATTAATATTAAACATCGTTGTCCTGTTGTATAGAGTAGCAGCTGGTTGTATAAAATTAATTATGCCTTATCTTGAAAAATATTTGTTTCATGGCCATTGTTTCAAACTTTATTAAATTCTCTTCAGTCATTAAAATTAAAGAAGGATGCAAAGTAAAATCTTAGACATTGCTTCCTCATTATTTGTCATCCTTTACAAAGCTTCCTCTGTGAGGAAATCAAAATTAATTAAGATGCTTCCTCACGGATAAGGCTTTGTGAAAGATGGAAAATAATGAGGGAGCAATATGCAAGGCTCATTTTATCTTTATTTTTTATTGTAAATACTACTTTACCCAATTCTGAATTCAACTTGCTTCGAATCCTATACAATTCGTTATCCGTTACTATCATCTAGGTATCTATACCATCCTCATGGATAAATGTATACACATGACACTGATAAAGATTTGAACCAGGGGAGTGCAACTTTTTTTTCAAATTTATTTCAGTCACGTGCTATGCTAAAGTTGGCTCGTTACGTATGCAGAATCTCTTTTTTTCTCTTTATGCGTACTCTCTACCGATGGTACATTCGAGTTGAAGCCAATACACAGCTACTGGAACGACGATAGGATACTTGTATCACTTTCCCGGTCGAGTGAATCTGAAAATGGAGCACAGGTGCTAGAACCAAGTGTATTCGATCAACCACTTCCGGCCGATACCCTTCGTTTCTTATTCCTTACTCCGTCCCTTTTCATTTCTATACTGGCAGAATGTCGCTCTATTTAACTTTCTCTGTCGCTTGCGCTTTCTCTCTTGCGACAAGCGTAATATGTTAAACCTGTACAGTGCTTACAGACTTCGAATTCTCCTGGGCAAGATAAGACATGCGGTTACTTTTTCTCGTGTCCGAAGGGTCGCTCACCACACTCCACCCTCGCTATATCTCGATTCTCCGTTGGATATAGGAGATTACGCTCGAAGCCGACGTTCGAATTTATTCCTCGTGAAACAGACTGTGTTACCGGGCAAAACAATTTTCTTGATTTTCTTTCTTATACCGTCTCGTCGCGATCCCTCAATACCCCGACCAATCCAAAGTGACTCGTTTCGTATTATTTCAAAGCTGTTTTAAAGATTTTCTCTCCTGCATAATTTTCCGAATAGAATATTAATGAATTAAAAAACTTCGTACTGTCTGTTTGGATAAAACGAATGGCGCATAAGGTACAGTCCCTAAATGAAAATAACGAAAACAACGGAATCGTCGAGATACGAAAAACAAAGTAAAGTAAACAATTTATTTAACATTACCACTGCACCGATCCGTCTGCAATATCACTAAATTTGTCAATATTGGTTGGAGTCATCGCTGTTAGGAAGTTCCGAGGGAATTTCACTTACGAAATATGTCCCTATACGACGAGAGTATTAAATACTTATAAATAAAGAATAAAATACGTTAAATGGCATTATAGGTTATCGTATATAGACAATGTGATGGAACGAAAGCTTTGGAAATATTGCATTCAAAACAGACATACCAATATATATATACCGTCATAATTCGTATTATTATAAATAATGAAAATAGAAAATTAGGGAAATCGTGAGAAGAACTCACCCTCTCGTTTATAGTACAATGAAAGTTTTTTCTCTCTTCTCTCCTACGTATCACACTTTTTTTTGTTCACTAACACTCTTAGACTCGTGCACCTATCGAGACTATTTTTATCGTATCGTTTTGTCACGTTTATCGCTCGCTCACAGTCGCTCTTTGTATATTTATAATATGCATACACTGTACATATACTATATTCGTGTACATCCCTCGCACGCTACCCCTTTATTTCACGGTTATAGACTTTATTAATCGTCCCCGCATTCCCCGACTCGCCACGTAGTCAGAAGAGAGAGAGAGTCAGAGGGGCAATTACACTTCGCGTTCCTCTCGACTTCGAATGGCTAGAAAATATTTAAAAAGAATGAAAAGAAACTAGTCCCCGTCGGACATGGTCATTGTTGCAGCGTCGGCGACGGCGCGACGTCGTTTCAACTCTCTTTCTCTTTTTCTCTCTCTCTCTCTCTCCTATCTCGCTCTTGATTGCTCACACTGACACAGTAGAAGGAGAACACCGTTTGTTTGTTGAGGGGGTAGAGAAACTCGGTCGTACCGACGACCAAGACGTCGGGATTGCGTGGCGTGCGTGGTCTTTCCGTATACAGACCCCCGTGAGACGTGATTCTCTCGTGAAAGGTCTCGTGCGTACCTACGCCGGAAGTTGCAATCCAATACACACACACACATACACACACTGTATAAGCACTACCTTCCGCCTTCTTCGCAACGTCTAATTTGAGCCTCTCTCTCTCTCTCTCTCCCTTGCGCTCAAGGCCTCTCTACTCGTGATGTACAATTTCCTTTAATTGGTTCTCTCTCAAGGCCTCTCTCCTCATGATGTATAATTTGTTCTACTAGCTTCTCTCTCCCTCCCCTCTAAGCTACATTGATATGTTTATTCAGGTATATGCGGAATAATGTTATCACTGTGGTGTCATCTCGCTGTTACAGGGACAGCATGCAGTCGAGATGCGTAACTCTGTTTCCTCTTGCACGAATCAAATCACCTTATTTCTTTTCCCTTTATCCACTGTTATCCATTTTTATCGTTGACGGACCAGATTTATTTACACTATCTCCTCCTAATTATTTTAATTTTATTTATATTGTTTTTTAGGTGGAGATTTATTTATTTATTTGAAGAGTCTTCTAAACTAATGGAATTTCGTGTGGCGCACGGCGTTGTACGGCTCCCGGTCTGCCTCGAGTCACATTTTAGTCGGGAGACGGGTGGCGGTGCGCCGACGGACACGCTCGTACGTTCTTATCCGCGCTCGTACCACCCCTATCGTGACGTCGCGCCAGCCCGAGTCACCCTCTCTGTTTCTCACCCTTCTCGGGCTTCCCTACCACTTCCCTCGCTCGCTTACCACCGTACTCGCACTCCTATCCACCCCTCCAACGATGATCCCACCAGGGACGCCGGTTTTCTCCCCTTAAGGAGGGTGACTACTATCATTCTAACGGGGAAATGCGCAGTAAGGTCGGTCGGCTCGCGGGGTGCCGGACGAGCATCGCGCAAGCGAGAGGTATGTGTCGTGAGATCCTGAGCATACATCGTATACAACCCGAGCTATATTATCTTTACAAATTTTTCATAATTATATGTAGACAAAGCATTTCGGTCTATGGAAAAGTTTTTCCCATAGATGTAATGAATTATTTACATTCATTTTCATTGAATTCTTGACATTTTTAGTATGGTTTTGAAGAATTGTATTAAATATCGTAAGATTTTTATGTATATCGCCCTTGTATAAGAGTACAATTTCAATAATTAATTACGGGACAACTACGTAGACGAGCCGCTTGAAATTTTCCGCAGAAGCTTTATTTTCATATACGAACATTCTCCATAAATGTGAACTGATGCTTGATATTTTGAGTCTAGTTACCACCCTCCTTAATGTGTTTCTTAAGCGGGGCTCTGGAGGGGGCAATAGGTGCAGAAGCGGTAACCACCACGAGGTTCCGTACGTGCACGGTAAAGAAAGGGAAGTGTACCTAATATTTTTCATTCAGGTGTCGTTGGCGTGCAAAATATACGGTGCCTCCACATTTTTTTCTGCTGAATTGTTTTAAATAAATATTTACACTTTAATATTTATTTGTTTCAAATGAATAATGTATCTTACTTATTAAACAACCTGCAATTAATTGAATAAAATGTAATTTCCTGTTTTTTTTTATATAAATTAATTTAATAATATTGCATTTCTATTAATAAATTTTTATTATTTATACTCTGTGAAAACTTTTACAATTTCGTAGAAATTTTAACACGTATATAGCTCCTGCAAAATTCAGATGATTTTAAAGTGTACTAAGATACTCTACGTAATGTGCGCATACCATGTGCGCAACTCTCGCTGTTTTTCAAACTTCCCCTATCCTTCCTTCGTGCTCGACTAACCCTCGCACGTCTCCCCTTTCCCTCGGAAAGTCTCCACTGGCAACCCCCCTCTCACCCACGATGTTTCGTCTTTCAGCTTCGCCTTCAACCCTCC
Organism: Cylloceria caligata; assembly: GCA_963942595.1. Classification (NCBI taxonomy): domain Eukaryota; kingdom Metazoa; phylum Arthropoda; class Insecta; order Hymenoptera; family Ichneumonidae; genus Cylloceria; species Cylloceria caligata. The sequence goes on from OZ012704.1 coordinate 11,291,834, forward strand.
CCATCGTTGGAGCTACCGCCACCCTAGCGTCTCTCCTATTGACGTTCTACCCCTAGCTTCCCCCCAAAAAGCTCATCGCGCGTTCATTCCCTTTGCCCCGTTTCGCTTCATTCTATTTCCCTCCCTCTTAAACTTTGTCATGCTAGAAACGTGATTCACAGGGTTTGTCGTGTCGGCAGCAGTCACGATTCTGACATAACGAGGGGGGCACGCGTTACGTCAGATGAATTTACTGCACCAGCTCTGTAAAACGTTGGATCAACTGCAGCGTTGAATCACTCTATGTACTGCAGCGGATATTTACCGCTCGATTGTGATGTGAATATGATACGAATGTGATCGATCTTTATAATTTCGGATTCAGGCATAAGATTTTATAAATTGTCTTGGTACTTGTGACCAGATCGTTGTAGAACTCTCTGTTACCGACGACTCGTGTGCGGAACTGAGTAGCAAGTGCTGGTTGTGGTCAGACCACCGTTATATATCGACGGTATGCATGGTAGTTACTTGGTGGTAACCAATATCTCGAAGATTCAATCTCTCGAATGGCTTTTGACCGACAGGAACGAATGATGAAAATTCGTCAAAATGCGATTCGAGAGATTGAGTCTTCGAGACATTGGTTACCACCTCAGTTACTGCAACAGTTGGTTAAATAAGTGTCTGTCAAAATCTCGAATGTGTATATACGTGACGAACCGCCATATGTAACCACCCACACTGTCAGGAATGCACACATTCGGGATTTTGACCGTTCGAGATTTTGACACACACCCGATTAAATTATGTGTAGACTTACCGTTGGCATATTGGATGTTTGTATCGACTCACGATACTAGGATTCCGAGGTTCTCGAATATTGATAATTTGTTACCTTCAAATGGTAAATCAAAACTTCCCATCTGCTTATAAGTTCACAAAATGTTGAATTTAAAAACAAAATGGGATCCTCATGTCGTTTCAGACAAGTTATGTTATCAACCATGGATAAAGTTATTTTTTATACAATAAAGACTGTCAGAGTTGTATCAATAGCAAAATTATGAGAAGTCATCGTATATATTTTATATTTCTTGAATTAGAATCTTTGTCAAGGATGGTACGAAGAAAGAGAGTCGTTTAATAATAAACCTTTTTATTTCTGAAGATACATCACGTGGCACATGCTAGCCATTGGTTGATCAACGAATTTTTTCTAAATTCCTGTAGTCTCAGGGGCATTGAGAAAACTGAGGGAGACGGCCCGCGACAATAAAACTTTTTTTTTTCTTTTCTTTTTACATCTTACAAAATATACATCCCCCATCGAACGCGTTCCATATTACTCGTCGACCAGTATCAGGATCGGGGGAAGGGGGAGTATTATATACCGGTTTTAAAAGAAACAACGAAAAAGGCAATTGACGTTACATCAAATAGAAAATTGGCAACTGATCATATGCACCCGGAACCACGGCGAGAACCTTGCAACAAAAACAACTTCAAGTAATGCCGTCGTTTGGGTACAGTTGTACTCCAATTATACACATAACGTATACATATACACATATGCCTGTATGTACATTTATATTGAATATACAATATATGAATATATGATTTGTATATGAGTATACAAATCCATACATATTGGATATTCCGTGCTAAATCTACAGATCGATGATTCTACATCAGGATTTCGTTCAATATTGTTGTTAAAATTGTAAAATACATGTTATTTTTCTTCGTAGATTTTTTCTCTCCTCCTTCGGTTGATAAATATATTTGTTTTTTTATTTATATGAAAAAAATGCTTAGTCACATTTTAAAAATGCGACAAAACCCTCAAAACTCTTGTGTTAGATAGTAAAAATGATAATCCATATCCAAGAGCGAAAGCGCGTTTTTTAATTTTAAATGGAACCGTACACCAGTCGATTCCGGTATGTGGTTTAAAAATTTTCATATGTCAGAGGATTTTTCATAATATTTTCTGATTTTTCAAACAGAATTTTTTTTAATTCTGAAGCATCAGATTTCAGTAACAATTTACCAGAATAACTACGTCTTTCAAAAGTTTCATGTAATATGTGGCAGGTTTATAAATTGTTAAGTTACAGTAGAGTGGGCCTGCGATTAATTTTATTTCAATTATTTGTCTTTGAAAAAACTTGAATATAGCAAAAAAAAAATGGAGACCCGACCAACTGCAGACCGTAGCTTAAAAATTTGTATACCTACCACATGTCATTTAATGATATTTATTGAATTCTGATTCTTCAGAATAAGAAATTCCCATTTGAAAAATCGGGCGAAATTCTGAAAACTCCGCTGTCAAGTATCAAAACTTTTAAACTACATCCCGGAGTGAGCCAGTATTTAATTCCAATTACTTTCGACTACATTTGATACAATAGAAATATTTAAAAAAAAGGAAAAAAAACGTGCGCCCATTCTAGGACATGGCGTAAAAATTTCGACATCCGACACAGGATTTTTGTTAATTTCTTCAGATTTTTGAGTCGTGTCTATCGTATCACGTGCATTTTTTTTTCCAAAAAATCATTACAAACTAAAGGGAGTAGGGCGAAAAAAATTTACAGAAAAAATTGCGTGCTTTGTTAATAACAATACAAAAAATTAAAACCTAATCCCAGGGAAAGAAAGTCACCGACCTGTTGATTTGGCCTGGAATGCTCTATGTACAAAATATCATTTTTATCGACTTTACAAAATGTACGCTACACACTTCTGTGCTTTACGATTACAATGATTTCCTTCTCGTCGCAACCTTAAGACGGCTGTGCGAAATGTGTATAAAAAAAGCTTTCGATCGTCTACGTATAATTTCGATTGTCAATGCGAATTTCGCACGTCGAACTCTCGCCCCGTTTCCTCTTATTAAATAACCCTGGCGGATCAGATGAGATGCATAGCATTCAAATCGCAGATCAAGCGACTACCGAATATCCGGTAATAGACCGAAACATGACACGTCGCGTTGTGCAATAATTATTATTCCTATGCGACCGCCTTTGAATTGCCATTGGTGCAATGTTTCTGTGACTATATACATATACGTCGCCTAGTACCCAGTCTTCGATGTTAAATTTCATTCGTAAAATGAAAATACTATTTAGAAAAACCTAATTAAAAAGAATCGATACATATTGATTGATTGATTATATAATTATTTGTAGCATCGACCAACAATAATAAAGCGTTTCTTTTCCTCCTTCTTCTCCTCTTTCGTCTCTTTAACTAATTGAAATAAAAAGTAAATGAGCATCGTCGATGCGGGATTCATACAGTATCGACGCTAGATTGAAATAATGATCGTGTGTCTGTGACACAAAAATGATTCGAGAACGACTCTGAAGTTCTCATGAGTAGCATTGATGCGCCTCAAAAACAATTCTGAAATAACGGTAACTTGCATATAAAAATAACCTGAGTAGAAAATCTGTAGCGTTACATCTGGCACGAATCATGCACTGCTTAGGCCCTGTTGGGTCAGATATGGCTATTAACTGGGCCTTGGAAGTGCCTGACTCGGACCAGATGTAACGCTATAGATTTTTTATTCGGGAAGTTAAACATTTTGCACAACGTACACTAGTCAATTTGACTTTGACTAATAGTCATACTGGATCCGCGAGGGTAATTTCTAACGCTTTTACAACTAATAACCATTAATATAATCGTATGAAGTATTATGCACCCCTGGCCTATTAAACGATTGATCATTCGACGCGTCGACGCGTCTACTTTTGCAACACCCCGGCCAGCTCTTAACCGAAAGACTACTTAACAATTAAACACGTTACATATATGTACAAGAGCCGCGTCTAAAATACAAGCAAGTACGCGCAAACTTGTCTTTGTCTTCGTTCTATATCGATCAAACGAAGTTATCGAAAGTCGACGCGTTTGGTCGTTGCGCTACTCGTTTAGTACATCAATCGCGATCTTAGCTTTGCGATTGCCCAGCGGTTTTCAATCGCGGACGCTCGTGTTGTACATATATATTTAAATATATATGTATATATTCGTGTTTTTGTGCCTAGTACTTTCTGATTCGGTCTCGTCTCTCGTTTAATTATTTACTATTTATTTCCTTAATATTCTTTTTGCTTTATTCGCGATAGTACAAAACTATTCTACCTATGTACAGAGTGTGTCGTGGCCTCGAACCCGTAATCAGGGAAACGATTATACCGCCGAGATCGTGTTCTGTTTACGCCACTGCGATCAACCATTTCCGTGATCCCAGGCTGGACATCCGACGTAGGTGATGTTCGTCATTGATGCTCGACTACGTATTCTTATGTACAACGCTCGTTTAAATCCGCGCTCACGTATCCTGCCGTATATCAGCATCGTTATTATTATTAAGCTTCGTAACGCGTGTACCAAGGAAGTTGCGACTTTGGGGTGCTGGCACGAAATTATTTGTTTGGAAGAAGAAAAGATAATACGTGAGAGGGAGGGCTATTGAAATAAAAGAGCGACAGAAAACAAACTAAAGTTACGTTAGAAATGGATGTTTTGCTACTGGCGAGAAGTAAGGAAAATGACAAGAGCGGCAGGATTATTAAAAATATAAATAGTGGGAAAGGGAGAAAGTGACGAGTGGAACGATTGATTGATACACGCGCGTTGAGAACTCTTGACGACAGTTTTTTTTTTTGCAGAGCAATTGATAAATTATCACGACGTTCAAGCTCCATCTTGTTCCGAAATCAGGCGATACGTGGTGCTCGGCTTATAAGATTATTTTCAGGATCCGAGAAACGACCACCATGAGACTCGGCGCGATTCCTCGTTTCCAGTCTTTCCTTCTTAATAACGATGCTGTATCGGTATTGATTCAATCATTCTTATGTATTTTACGTGTATTGTGTTTGTGTAAGCGTGTATCTTTGTCAACTAATTTCGTGTTGTTAGTTTCGTTTTCATATTACTACATGAAAGTTTGACACGAAGGCACGCGCATTGCTTGCAGTATCTGCTCTGTCGCGATTATGGCAATACGCACTGATTCCTCGATCGTGTTCTCGGCTTCTTATTTTTCTCTCTTCACATTCATGATTTTTATTTCGTTTTTATTTTTTTTCGTAAAAAAAAAAAACGCTTCGGAATTTATCGAGCCGAACCATAATTTGTGCTATTTTACTCGGTTGCGGTGTAGGGCTTTCTGGTGTTTAACTCGCTCGCCGCGAGACTGTCACCCTTAACGTAATAATCGGCAGCGTCTCTTCTTCCTGAATGAACTGTGCTGCCATTTGCGATACCGTTTTCCTTGCCGTTCGCGACACTTCCATTCGCCAATTTGCTTGCAGACGCTGCGACCTTTAATCGCTTCGCTTCCCTCTGTTGGGCGTAGTTCTGCTTATAGAATTCGCTGAAGAGAAAGAAGAACAGAATAGCGTGAAGTCCGATCCACCAGACAAAGGCCTTCGGGTAGTTGCAGTCGATGAAGAGAAGCTGGAAGGCGTGCAACATTATAAAGACGAATTGCACCATCTGGAAGGCCGTGAGGTACCTCTTCCACCAGAGGTACGGTTGAATCGAAGGTCCCAACGCCGAGAGGAAGTAATAAGTGTACATTACGACGTGAACGAAGGTGTTCAACAATCCGAAGAAGGTCGAGTGACCACCTGTTAATAGAAATAAACAATAATATTCATAAATTTTCCTCAATGAATGAACTTACAAGTTGGAACAACATTTTTCTACTAACATAACTTTACAAATTTTAGGTAAGATTTCAATATTTTCATTCATTTGAAGTATTGTAAATGCAAGTTTGAACAAACGTTATTAGCGTCAGGTATTTGGATCTTGTGAAATATATATTGTGAAGATTATATCGATAAATTTATATATATATATCGAGAAAAGATTATATCGTTCTTATGTAGGATAGTGAGAAAAAAATACTAACCGGGTGTGAACTTGACTCCGAACCAAACAGACATGGGCATGCATCCGTGATGAATGACGTGAAGAGACGAGACGTGATTAGTCTTCTTCCTCAGCACGAAGAAGAACTAAACATACGGAAGAGAGAAATCGTAGAATCCAAAATTGATAATAACAAACCGTAATAATAAGAGGTGCCCGTTGGTTTCATAAAACTTACCGTGTCGAAGAATTCCGTGAACTTAGAGAAAAAGTACCACCAACTGGCGTGAACCATCTACGTTTGGCATAAAACTTAGTTAGTCGAATGACGCTCAGTCTTAAGGTTTTTTTGTGATAAACATTTTATTTTATTTCTAAGATAACGTGGTTTTGCAGTGGGCATTGTAATAGTAATAGCAGTTTGTGCGAGTCTGGCGTACGTGTTGAGGTGTCACGAATGTATTTGTAGGTTGTGTCAGTGAGACGATGATCTTGTGAAAATTTAGTAAAGATAAGGCAGTTTTATCTGCGGAAATGTGATAATCGTGTGAAATAAACGATGATTCTCGTTATGGAAAAGGATTATTGAATGGTGTGGTGATGTTCGTTGTTTTTTTTTTTTTTTAGTCATCGAACCCTTCTGGTCTCGTTATTCAGCATATTTTCATACTGATCTTGTTAATCGCAAGAAGCAATTACTTTAACTACTTTTGTGTTAGAGTGTAGATTTTAGTGATATATAAACTATTTTAGATTTTCTAACTACTAAGGTATATTTAGTGAGTATCGAAGCTTGTGGTCTGCATCTGCTCGACATACTCAACGTCAGAAAGAATGAAATACGAGGAAAGTTAATATTTCTTGTACATAATCGAGTAATAACAACGGCACTGAGCCCATTGTGCCGACTACTGCTTCCGGTTGTTCAATGACTATATTAAATTTTATATTTATTTCCAAGTGTGTTTACGCATGCATAATTTTATAATATAACGATGAAGACCAAACGGCCTCCTGAAACGTCATTCAGCGTGCAGCTGTGCAGATACGGATGCAGAGATGTGACACTCATAAAAAAAAAAAATTAAATATTAATCGTTCTGACGCGATTCGAGCAAAGCAGTTCCGATATTTTGAGCTTTTAAAGAACTGTCTAGAGATTTTGAGGTTGAAGTAATGTTTTTTTTTGGTTTTCATTGAGAGTGCTTTAGTGTTAAAAAAAAAAAGAAATTTCATTCATGATTTTATTTTGTAGCACGCACCCTCCAAGCTTGGGGCCGGTCGCTGTGGTCTACCGGTTGACACTTTAGAGAATAGTCCCCCGTCAGCCATCCGCCCATTCCTATCTGTAACCACAACCGCCCAAAGGCCATTCTCTAATCAGTTAATAATTAACTACCGTCACCGTTCTCCGCAACCTTTTCATTTTTGCTTTCCTTTATTCTTCCTTCGCTCATTCTTCCACTGTCAAAAAGGAAGTTTCATAGCATACAGTATACGGTATACGAAAAAATAAAGATGAGTAATTCCACCAGGTTCTAGTTAAGGCTGCCTTGGATACCGCCGAGCACACCTATGCATAGATATTTATGATGCTCGTTTATCACGGATCGTCGAACTTCCAAGGTCTCCCGGGTCTCGAATCACTATAAATCGTACATATCGCAACGGCATGTCGCGTTCACGACAGCTTATTATGATAATTATCATCAACATTGATGTATTATTGAATATTCGTAGACAATCCGACATTAATAATCAAAATAGTCATGAATAATATGTCGAGTCGTGTTACGCGACAGCCGCACTTCTACAAAAATGCATGCTAGTAATAAAGTCAGAGCATTAAGGCAAGAAAAAATAGAGAGAAATGATAAGGTGAGTAGAAATAGAGAGAGAGAGAGAGAAGGGGTGGGTGGGTGGTAGAGGGAGAGGGAGAGTGAGAGAGAGAGAGAGAGAGAGAAAAGAAATGATAAAAAGCGATAGAACTTTTACGGATCACTCTAAAAGTAAATTACACCATCCACGATCCAAGCCTTGGCAGAAGATGATGATTGACCAGTCGCGTACGATCTCTGGGATTAAAAGTCGATTATCGTCATCTTGTGATCACGGAGCGTCCTGTCGAGGCAAGAAAAAATAGCGACGACTTACCCTTATCGCAGTCTCGCTGTTCGAATAGTCCACTGGCTGGCAACGGAAACTATAATGGCCCCACCAGCCACCCATCAGGCACTGCATTTCCAAAATTAAAGTTTATCCGCTCTCAGACATTCGCTAAATGCCCATCCGAATAATTCCATTTTTCAGCAGTAAATTTCATGTTTATTCAAATCTTTTCAATGTGGATTGTCACATGTGGTTTATAGTTGAGTTTTATTATTTGGATGGGCATTCACACAATTACAATTATTTGCATACTTATTGAATTCAAATGAGAGAAAAATTTTGCTGCGAAATAAATACAAATGTTGTAGTTTTTAAAAACTTATTTAAATAAATAATATTAATTCTCGTTATTTAATTTATTTCGATGCACTTATTACGAAAGCGCTTACTAATTTTAACAAAAGATTCCGTTCGTTAGTTATTTTAGTTGACAATAAAACAAGAATGAGGATATACATGAATCAACATGGGCAGTAAATTTTTTCCCGCAAAATAGACAAGTTGATGAACCTGTAAACGAGATAGATGGAGCTCCAACATTCGTAATTCCAAATAATTATTAATAATAATAAAAGAGACATATTAAAGTATAATTGAATAAAAATAATTATCTTACCTCCCAGAAGAGCCACGCTGAGAATATAACTTGAAATAAATTGTATGCTATCAATACTTTCTTGAGCTGGTAGGGCTTTCGATTCTCCATGAACTTGGGTCCTACAACTTTTACGATATACACGTAGAACAGACAGGTGAATAACGTGGGAAATGGCGACGTCATTAGAAACCAGTTTGTCGTTCGCTCGTCTGAAATAAAAATATAACTTATTTTAATAAATTGACAGGTATTCGAGAGCGACAATACGACTTTTCGTCACAGCGAGATAAGAATTTATTGTAATTAGGCATTGAAAACCTGCGATAAATAATGATGGGTGGTCGTTTTGATTCCCGTGGAATTGAATTTAAATAGTTTGGATAGGCGCGAGCTCGAAACTGCACAGCGGGGTGTAGAATAAATGATTAAAAGTGCACGCGTCTCGCTATGAATACGAGAATCGAACGAGCGGCTCGTCGCACTCGATGACGCTATTTCTAGAAGTGATTGGAGAGAACGTACCAAGCCTGCATATACTCTTGTACTCTCGAGGAATCCTTGCTAAGCGCACTCTTAATATTGTCACTACGAGGAACCAAGGAATTTGTTTACTCGAACAAATTCTATTCCGACGATTAATGCAAGTCACGATTTTTGCGTGCAAATATTTCGATTACGCGAGTAATGTCAGTTTGAACCCACAGATGTGTGACGACGTAACATAGCTTTTGAAATAATAATTTAAAATATTTTCCATACATTATTAACATCAATAGGAGACAATTATGGATGAAGAGATAGGGAAAAAATGAAAAAGTCCAAACACCCAGAAAAGTGAATTCCATTGACCTCGATAGCCAACGATTCCCATTCGAGATGAACGATTAAAGTCAATTAAAAATCGTGTGGAAACCATCAGTGCCCTCGCAGCTACACGCATCGATGCATTACGTTTCAGCATCAGAATCCATAGCAATATGTAGTAAGCACGATCTTGTCTTACACAAGTGAGGAACGCGGTGGAGAACATTCTTCCGACGACTATACACAGACGCAGTGTGTAGAACCTCGCTTTCGAGGTACAATATCCTGCTAAAAGGTCCCAAGGACGAACTGATTACGGCGACTACGAAGCCGTAGACCTTGTCGTGTGGTCTCGGGCGTGGTGCAATCTCTGTACAAAATATCCTCACGTGCATCACTTTTCAATCTATTTCCTACTCGTGAAGTCATCAGAATACTCGAAAAATCCATCAATTATAAGCATATCAAAAGTCATCGATCATCTATTTGAGGATTCTTTTTTTCCAATACATGTGACTGCTGCCATTAAGAAGCTATTAAGCGTGGATGCATACAATAGTCATTATTTCTGAATTATGCAACTAAGAATGCAATGACGGAATCGATAATCAACACTAATCACAATCGTTTATCAAACTGACGTACCGACTTCATTGTTGGCGAAGGAAAATATTTTCCATATTTATAAACTATTGACTTGATTCAGCTGTGATCGGAATAGCCGCGATAACAATCAATCAGGATTTCCTATTTGGTCAACAACGGATTTTCTATTTTCTCGTTATACGCAGCGATAAATAGTTACGTTCTTAATTGATGCTACGGAAGCGATTATATCTCCTTTTACTAATCATAAAATAGATTAACATTTTCTTTCCATTCTACTTTTCGTTTTACACACCTCGCTTTTTTTTTTTTTAACTATGAAAAACTACATCGCTACGTTATAAACACGAACGAAAATCTGCCGCCGCGGGGTTTAAATTGCATTTGTGAAATAAATGGATTCGAATTTATGTTTACGAGAATTTTTTTAATTACACAAAAATGCACACGTATGCACGATTCGCTGACTCACAAGAGTCGAAGAAAACATTTCGTAGAAAACTTTCTTCAATTAATATTCAGAAATAAATATCGTTCAATCAATTGTTATAAAAAAAAATATATATTCTTGCCAGAGCGACTGCAATAATAATAAACTAATTTACGTCGTGTCCTAATAATCCTTAATGTAATGCAATCCAAGTAAGATAAAATAATCAAGAGATGCAGCATAATTCAATGCAAATTGAAAATTAAAAATTAGCAATTTTACACTACCGCTATGTTATACTTGAAAACTATCACTAAATCGAGTGCTCGATTTTTCTCAATAACGAGCTCTTGAATAGGAAATATAGTTTACATTTGAAATCAATATGTGGATTTGGTAATAAACAAACATATTTCGAGTTCATACATCCAAATTGTTAATCTTTACATTAAAGAAATGAATAGATTCTTTAAACCTGTCTAATCAATTATAGAGAATTATGTTATTTTTTATATTGACATAAAATATAATATTTAAAATATATATATATATAAGATATATTTTATATAAAAAATGTTTATATTTCACCATAAATACATTCTCGTTGGACGTACATGAGTTGTAAGATAAACTATAAATTGTTTTTACTTCGAAAAAGTAGCTTCAGTGGTTTTATTTTTGAGATACCGTCGCCTCTGTTTTGTTGGTTCAGACCAAATGAAATAAATATATCCTTGACCCATGAATTTCGTCGAAAATCCAACCAAACTACGATGCATCGCACTAACTACGCTAATTAATTCAGAGTTTTTACTCCAACGAACAAAAAAATGCGTGGAATAAATATTTCATCAAATTTATTTTAACGTTAGCCTTCGGCTCACGCAGGAACAGGAGCAAAGACGAGAGATCCTGTTTTATTATTGACGCGTAACTGGTGAAGCTTCCCGACGCAACAAGGTTTTTTGGTCGAGTCTCGGGACTGCGAACTTTCCGGTTTCGTTGAAGAGTGCATCTAGAACTGGGTACGGGAATGAACGAACGCCCATCAAAGAGTGAGACGCGATGCACTAATATATTGTGTCGATGACTTTGCAGCAGGGAAGGTTGAATGTCGTCTCTTGTATTCAGGGACGCGAATATGCAGCCCGCGGTTCATATTCAGGGCCGTTTCACGGTTGTAAATGTCAACCGTGGGGGGCAATCGACCTTGTCAGGTATTCTCCCTTTCTCCTTTTCACTGCTCTTTTTCATCGCAAGCCAATGGCTCGAACGCACATAATATTTCTCTATCACGAATTCCATGCGATGACTTTTGTAAAGAAAGAATATACAAAGTCCTTCAAGTCTACCCTTTCAAAACTTTTGTAGATTTTTTTCTGAATCGTTCCTTAGCCCGAGTCGTAACCTTCGAATCTTAAAATTAACGTTACAGTGAAATAGAATGAAAAGTGTTAAAAAAAATTAGGAATAGTAAATAATGAAGTTTATAAAACGTTCTTCCAAATAATTTTAATAGAATTTGAACTTCGGCTACATATAGTCGTGAGCTAATATCAATGTAAAAATTACGAATACATAAGAATGGTTTTCTCACCAAGCACTCATCCGCGTGCACTTTGCTTCTACGTAATGAGAAGGAAGTTAATTATTCATTAGTTCGACGAGCCTCTTTAAGTCGATAACTCGCTAGCACCCGAAGCTAATGTTGCTGCATCACCAAGAGCACCACGAGGGAGAGAATACTCAACTTACGTCAATCAGGATGCATATGAATATTGGCGAGTGAGTTTTATTTCGTTGTGACATTGACTACGGAAAAATTAAGATGATATCGCGAGGCGTTTACAAAGTACGGGCTATCAGATAATTAGTTAGCAGTAGAGATTGTACTGATCAGACAAATGATAAATCGCGCGAAGAGAACATTCCACGTGCAGAGATTTATAGTAGAAACGACGCCACATGATTAACGATCGATCAGAGGTCGCTTTCCTACTTGTTCACCATATACTCACCATTGAAAAATATCTCAAAATTGATGTAAAACTTTATGAAACATTTATGAATATTTTCTGTATTGCTCTCCCCCCCCCCCCCCCCCATATTCAAGGCTTGGATCTATAACTGGGTCAGCTTATCCTTTTTGCTATTAATTTTGTCACAGCAATCAATGTTCTTGTACCCATGCTGACCGAGCTAGTCTCACTGATGACCGCTGCAGTCGAATTATCCCACCGTACTGCATTATCTCTGGACATTACCTTTACCGACAGCGCCCATAGGACATAGGGAAATTGCGGAAAACCTGTGTGAATACGGCTGATTTCAAGATCGTTTTACAGTGACGGAGATAGTCGCTTTTTTCTCAAATGTTAACATTGTCACAGCAAGTATTTTTTTATATAGAGTTGACGTACCGGTTGGAGACCTTGTGCTAGTTGTAGCCACTGATAGTATTTTATAGCATTAATAATTTTTGCAAAATTATTTTTTGTGTTGTGAATAAAGTGGCACTAAAGTGGATGTAGAAATTTAATTTGTCCATACTTTCTGTAACCGTACGCCTGTTGCCCTCAAGAATATTGAAATTCGTTAAAAGCTCCTATCGTCTGAAGTGGTGAAATGGTAGATTGCTTAATTATTCGATTATAACCTTATTTATCTGATAAACTCTAGCATTTTTATTGTAAGAATACGAAATTGTAACCTTTCACGAGTAAAACTATATTAAAATGAGGCCATTTTAATAGTTATATCTCTAACAGCAAACATTGATATTTTTTCAAAAGTTCAAAGGATATCACACAACACGTACATCAACCCTATACATAGAACTACTTTGCGTTTGAATACTTTTCTTTCAATGATATCCTTACTAGAAATGAGCGGCAGAAATGGAAGAGGTACGAGAAGGGGCCTTCGATGAATGCGTTAGTCACTTTGAGAGAGAAAAACTCGCGATTCAACGCGAGAGCACTACAAAAAGATAGACGTAAAAAGTTTTTCATTTATTCTTCTAACCTCAAAAGCTAGACAGTAAATCATCATCAGATTTGGGCATAATCTGTCATAAAGCATCCTTTTCGATCTGGTAATTTTTTATTTGGAACGAATAGAAAATGGCGCAGAAAATCGCTATATTCTACTGTTGTTGATCAATAACTAGCTCGTGATATTTTATTTCAATTGCAAAATAATTCAGCATTCTTTTTTCTATTGAATAGCGGAGTTTCAACATAATGAAACAGATATTCGTTTCGGTATGGATATCCTTAAGCGATGCTACGGCAACGGAATTCAAACTCTCGGCTTACCGATATTCTCATTTAGAGGGAAGCACGATTGTACATCACAGAACGAGAAACCTTTATACATATATCGTCGTATTCGATTAAATAAATATATTAACTGAATGTTTTAAACAGCCTTTATTAATTCTCAATGAAATAAATATTTTAATACGACATTAATCATCGATAATAATTATGTAGTATTTCATAACTGAAATCTATTTATATCGCAACTCGAAGGAATGCTTTCTACAGAAACAACAAAAATTAAAGATGTTATTAAAAAAGTTATTACTTTTCGTAGAGTCAAAGTAGATAAAAAAATTTAGTTTCAATTTTGAAGCATTCGTGTGCCAGGGGTGATTGGCCATTTAATGAGTCACAGACTGGTTTATAAATATTTCAGTGAAAATCCCGGTTTTATCAAGCGATCTCTCAAGAGAGTTGGGTCACGCGAGATGAGACGTGGACTCGGTAGTTAGACGGCCGTGACTTTGTCGTTTGCATCTATATGATAATATCGCCATGAAATTTCAGAATCTTCTAGTATCAAGGTGTTTACGACGTACGTTTCGAGCGCAGAAAGTATGTCTTGCAAGCGCAGGTCTTACATCAGAGCTACTAACAAGTAATTCGAAATGAAACTGTGAAACTCACCTGCGTTCTTATCCAGTATCTCATGGAAACGGTTCACGTATTGCATTATGATCGACATTTTGCTTTGTTGAGGAGTTGATTCCTCGTTTTTAATCTCTTAGAATATATGTTTAGACGTAACCCTGTAGGCGATTTACGAATCTGTAATCAGAAAGAAAAGAAACCAAATTATTATTCCTTTGCCGATAGCTAAAAAAAATGTAATAAAATAATTACGGATTTATTCAATACTAGACGTAAATTAAATAAATGATTATTTAATAAAATTACAATTTCTGTTATTGGTTTGAAATATTGTTATTTTGTTACTTAAATAAATCTAGAGTTGGAAATGGCCAAGTAAATGTTTAGTTATTAAAACCAAATAGAGTTGAGCCAAAGAAGATTTTTTAATTGTTAACAAATGTTTTCTAACTTCATTTGACACAAACAAATATTTTTTACCGCAACTAAAATTTGATAATAATAAATAAAAATTTATTTCGCCATATCCAACTATAGATTTGTTAACATTAAATAAATCCTTCTCTCAGTATGTGCATAAATTGAAAGTTGAACGACAGCTAATTTCGTAAAACCCTCAGTCTATTTTTGTTGTATATTCGATTTATTGTGCATCGTCTTCAACGATGCCATTGAACAGCTGTCGATGTTTGATTAGCTTGTACAATCGTATATATGGATCGTGCAACAATTGCTAAGCATCCAGTAGCGAGAGCTCACCTATGCGACGAAGTCTAGTCGCATAGCCTCAACAGTCGTCGTTGAGACTCGTGAGAGTCTTGCCACATACGTGATCGAGGGCGTATTACTTAACGCATATAAGACTACTAGTCAGTAGGAGTCACTGTAAGTTGTAGTAGTATTAGTAGTATTAGAAGTAGCTGCATAGCATGCCTCACCTAGTTAACACAACCACTAGTGCCGATAGCTATATACCTTGTAGATATTATTCCACCTCTAGCATGCGGTGGTTCTTGTGTTTTGAAAAAAAAAACACGAAATAATGTATCGTGCTCGGTAAATACTTGATAAATTTAATTAATATTTAACTTTTGCACTAAATTATTCGTTTAGTCAACATAATTGTGGTTAAATCAACGAAATATTAAATGTTTTAAGGACATTTATTTCCCATTCTATTCAATTGTTGTCTGTGAGTAAGTAATATCCTCTAATATCTACAAAAACAAATTTGTCATATCAACGTACTTAAATTATATTCTCAGGCTTATAGAATCGAATTTTTGATAGATCGATGGATATAATTAATTACATGATACAGTTTTTAATAAATACATCAATTGAAAATTGAATCTAACCATCCAAATGTCTATTTTATCTCAAAGAACATCTCAGGTATCTTTGTTATTAAATTCTCTTGCTATAAGCTGTTCGATACTGTCAATCTTTATACGTCTGAGGACTTATATTATCAACTTTCAGTATCACCAATCGAAATTTAATGACTATTAATTAATAATTATTAAATTCCTGAGCACTGATAAGTACCAGTGTTATCTGGTATCATGACGAATACGTTGAATACTCGTGCATACGACATACGTATGATAATGATACAAGTAGTTCCTTACGAGTGATAATACTCGAGTGGCGTTCTAAACGATGGAGGTGAGGAGCACAGAAACGATTTGGTAACAGGTACATCGGATTTCGCTTTCGATGCACCTAACAATGTGGCGTTCTCGTCAAGGCCAATCGAACTCAAAGCGGACGAAGACAAGAAGCAGCAGTAGATCAAGAGACGCGGTGGCGTCTCGACGCCAATCTTTTTGACGCGTCGAGCAACGACGACAACTCCGATTCGATAGGTGTCATCATCGTGTCGCGTTTACTCACATATCTTCCAGCGGTCCGCCACGAGCAAAAGTATCTTCCCGCACTAGTCGTTATCCTCGTACGCGTCTACGAACCGACTTGTTACTCGACGTCGTTGTATCTTATTCGCACGCGTTGTGTAACGATAGTTCTTTACTCAAATCAATCTTTTTACTTCGAAGAAAGAAAATAAAAGTCAGAGGATAATATTGAATTGATTTTACGTAACATTCATACCTACTACGAACAAGAATTTAACACTTTTGATGCCAGTGACTAAATGGTCCATTTAGACTTAGAAAAATGTAATTCATTTCACGCATACAACTCATTTCAATTAAAAAATTTATCTCATAAATTATTGCGTGTAAAATTGATTAACGGAAAATCAAAATAAAGTTTTACAAGCTGTTCTAAAAAACACATAGCGAAAGGTCAAAAAATGAGAGTAACGCGCAAATTCACGTACGCGCATACCGTCAAACGATGCGCAGCACGCACGGTGGGTATCTCTCGATTAAGTAATCGATTTTACAGCACAATATGTATAGAGGTCGATCATTGCGCTTGCGGGCGGGCGCATCAGTTACATTGTCGACAAGGCGATTATTACATCGCGGAAAGACGACCCACTGACCCACTGCTATTACTGCTACTCCTTCTTTGCGATGAACTACCAATAATCGTGTTCGTACAACGCACGACACGAGGAATTTCTCTGCACACGACCCACACATATTATTTCTACATCCAACAAAACTTGGGAATTATTTTCAGCGTAACAAATATTTGCATTCGTTGCATGTTATTGATACAACGCGTGCATCCACTGCAAGTAATTTCATAAGATCTCGAATGTCCTATATCCACAGGCGAAATCTCGAATACGCAGAGTACGACAACTGCCTAAGTAATGTTTTATTAGCAGCGACAAAGAAAAAGTAACAAGAATTAATAAATAATTCGAGCATTGTGCTTGAACATCGTCCATTGTCATTGGGGTCAGCGATATTTGCATTGTGTTACGTTGCACAGCAAACCGATGTTCTTTTTACGCAGTGGAATATATGCGGAGTCATCGTACTTTCGTTAGCAGAAAATACAGGAAAATTTTCGATGCTCTTTTTGCATTCGCAAGGTACTCGACGATAACTGAAAACTGGTTGTCCTCGAATGGCTCTCTATGAACTGTCCCGACATACTCGAGGTTAATTCGCCTTCACTACGTATAAGGGAGATCGGGGCTAAATGGCTATACTTCAATTTGACGATCTTTAACAATTTTATAAATTTTATATAATGATTAAACGCAGTAATTTTATTAATTAAAACACTTATTAACGGGAATTATAATTTTTTTTTAACAATTAATTTGGTCAATATCGTAAATGATCTTATACAACTAAATTGACTTTATCCAACTTATCCTAGTCTTCTCTATAAGGTAAACGGTGCAGTGATTTGTCAGTCGAATAGATTATTGAGAATTATAAATACAGGCATTCGCATGTTTGTGTCCTTTTTTAACAAATACAAATACATTGAAGCATATTAAAACGTCCCCAATGTATGAAAATGAGATACAGACGCACTGTCCGAGAGTAATGATTTATCTGCATTAAATAAAATTGATAAACAAAAGTTACGATTTATTGAAAAGCCTCTAAACGATCAATTACACAGAGATGTAGAAATAAGAAGAAGATGCGAACGATAATGTATGACGCTAGCATTGATGTTTTCATGATTGGACGACTACACGAGCAACAATGTTTCTCAGATAATTATATTTCTTCGTCGGGATGAATAAATCATAATTGTGATCGCACTCGTGAAGCACGAGTACGTAATTACAATTCGTGAAATTACTGGAAAATTAGACTTACGATATTTTTAATTATTATAAGAGTCACGAGAATACTATGCAACAATTACAGTCAAAAGTTTGTTGTGCATCACGATGTACTTCGGATATGAAACAAACAAGTCCGCAAAAGAGGGAATGGATATTTCCTCATGACTTCCTCATTATTTTCCATCTTTCACAACGTCTGTATATTTTTCGAATTTTTATTTCTCATACGCTCATATGATCATGACTTTGTGTTAATTTTAATTAAATCCACTACAATGATCGGGTAATAACTCCTTACTCACCAAATTTCAGCAAAACTCTTACAGCCGTTCTGAAGTTATAAAAAATTAATTGTTCTATGAAGAAACGAAACAATAAATATCGTAACTTTCGAACCACTCGGTCAGTTTTTTTTCAAATTAAATAACGATCATCTTTTACCTGAACTTCCAGTTTACATAAAGTTTCAGTTCGGTACATTAACAACTGTCCCGATTGTCCACCGATATTTTAGAAGAAATTATAAATATTATAAAAATTCATTTGTCTAAACAATTGCGAACAATTTCTTAAATTAAAAAGAATTTCACTTACGCATACACACACACATAGAGCCTAAAATATATTGCTTTTTACAGGTTGGCAAATAAAATTATGTCTCTTTGTATTCAGAATACTTTTACAATAGAGCCGGTAATCCAAATATTACCAAAAAAATGTTATTTGTGCGACAGATGTATGCATCAAAATTGATTTCAGCTTTTTCTCTCAAAATTAACAAAATTATATTTAATAAATAGTCGGAAATTTAAAAATCATTGTTCAAGCCGATGATATTTCGCCAATTTTGAGGAAAAAAAACGAAACGTATTTTGGAAGATTACATCTTATTCGCAACGGAACCTTTTTTGGGAATATTTGGATTAATTAATTAGTTAACATTATATATTTTTTCTTATAGTACTCGCAGCCCAACAAGTATTATATTCCTGTATGAATATCATCGGTCTTGACCTGACTCCTTCCCCTTAATGGTACAACTTTTTTTTGAAAATATATGGAACGATATATGAAACATGTTTGCACGATTTTCATTGACACGAGAGAAAGAAAGAGACGCACTTTTGGAGGATCGACCGATATGTTATATCGCAGGGCGTTGCGAGCAGCATCGAAGATAGTTGCAAAATGGTTGAACAGCCGCGTCTTCGGTGACGAGCAAATGGTCGAAAACGCGCGAAGCAAGCGAAATACTCGGGAATTGCGAAAACATTAACGGAGGCAAAAGAAAAAGGGGGCCACCGTTCGTACTCCTGATCGGTTGGCAATGGGCAACGCTGCGAGTGGGCTCGAGCTCGTGCTCGTAAAGTTACACAACAGACACTTGACGTCCAAGAGTGCAGTCCATCGAGAGTCTAATCATTTAGTGCAGCACTGCTGTCGCTGGTGGAATTGCAAAGGCGCGATAAAAGAAGAACAAAAAATAGAAACAGATATGGGGAAGAAATAAAAGATACAAATAAGAAGCAGATGATGTAGGGAGATGGTAATTGAAAGTAATCACTGGATACAAGAGGAAGGGCTCAACTGAACAATTGTAGAGCGCATACCGTAACTAGTCTTCAATATTTGCAGTATTCACGACGGAGATAAGGACTGATAGAATACAATTGACAATAGAAGGGATAATGTGGGTCACTTGTAGCAAGAGTCGTATATTTCGGTGAAA
Organism: Cylloceria caligata; assembly: GCA_963942595.1. Lineage (NCBI taxonomy): Eukaryota > Metazoa > Arthropoda > Insecta > Hymenoptera > Ichneumonidae > Cylloceria > Cylloceria caligata. The sequence continues at coordinate 11,311,700 of OZ012704.1, forward strand.
AATATTTTTTTTTATGTATTGAACATGTTACAGCACTGTAATAAATCTATAGTGGAATACTAAAAGTTTCGGGGATAAAATAATTGATTAATTGCGGTGCAGAAAGAACTGAATTATCATGACAGCTATTTACAGCTTCCAATAAATTCATTCGTAAAATTGTGGTCGACATTTTTTTATAATTACTGTTTACCTTTCAACTGTCGGTACACTTGAAATACTAGCTGTAACTGATTGCTAATTGAATATTTTTGTATATAAAATACTTGCAGATCTTTTGTATTAACCCTTTGCGGTTGTTTGTCTATTCTCACCCACCAATTAGCCTCGTATTACATTAAATACGACCGCAAAGGGTTAATATAAATGACCACTTGGTGCCTACCGATCCGTTCTACAGTAAAAGCGAGAGCAGCGGTTGGTTAGGGAACCAGAAATAAAAGAACGAGGTATAGAAACAGATCATTGGCAGAAACTGTTTAATATAATTTTCAGATAATCACAAACCGTCGATGTTAATTAGGTCAGCGTACAGACCGGTATGGCATTCGATGCGGGTCATTCGGCCACTGATCAAGGTCCAGTTGTATACGCACCTTGTACATGCACTTAAAAAATCCAAGCATATACATATAGTATACGTTGGTAACATTGATATATGCGGTCTATTCCGGTAAAGTCGACGTCCACTTTTTTTGAACTAGAAATCACCTCTACTTGCGTTATCACATGCGTGAACATGTACGTACTACACACGTTAGCTCACTCCGACATGCACCGATGTACGCAAATGGCATTGCTTTATGCAGGTCTTGGGTGCCATTCTTATGAAGAAATGTCAACGTCAGGACAATCTGAGAAGGCCTCGACGAACAATAATCGAGCAATGAATCGTCGCAAGACCAATTAATACCGACTTCGCTGTAATCGTAGATGCAGCTGAATTTTGTATAATTATTGTGACGCGGAGGAATCTACTATAGTCGGACCGCGCCTGTTCAACCGACTTGGGTAACAGGCTAATTCATTTATTCAATGAGATTAAGGAACGCTTGTTGTTTCACTCCGTTGCACATTTCGAGGGCTATGAATGAATATATTCGATTTTCGATATATAGTCTGCAGTCAAACCCTTTTAAGGTACAATAAAATCCAATAGGATAGAAATTGTAGTTTATTGCTAAGCACGAATGATTTATTGCCGTCCATAGATATGACACGGTGGTGAAAAATAATTGTACACTTGTTTGGACCATGATAAAGTTCGTCATATAATGCAGCAGTGCAAAAACAAGTTAATCGTTTGTCCAAAGTTTAACTTCACAGCCAAGAAAAATGGAAAGTGCTGCAATGCGTGGCTATGATCGTTTCTAATAATGTTTACCCACGGACGATGATTTTAATTCGACGTTCGGAATCATTGAATGATAAGTTAAAATTCAATTGGAATGAAAAATTGAAATTTGTTACGAGTTTCTCTTATTTCTGAAGCTGATGTACCGGCAATTTTAATTATTGTTTTTCTTTCTTGTATCAACTTACAGTTTTTATGGGCAACGCTTTTAGCGTTCTTTAAATAAAATTTATCTCAATCCATAGTTTTTTATGAGATCACGGTTCAGGGCGAACGCCATGAGAATCTGCTGTTTCAGTCGAGAAAGCACGAATCCCTTTAATAATTATAGTAATAATAATAATAACCACCTGTCCCCGTTGCAGGTGAGTCGGAGCTATGCTTGGTCTTACGAACGACGGTTGATAAGCTTAAATGCATATCTAATAATAATAACAAAAACAATAATGATGTTATAACTGCAATATCATTCGTTTTCTTCCACGTAATTTTAAGAGACATGACCATCTGTCACGTTTTTAATACCTTGAAACGGTAATGGAATTTAGCATCGCGCGGCATTGCAATCACGAGAAAGCTGTGATAAGTGTCATGAAATAATAGATACAGATTATAGCCGATTTCCTAACTGCCTCAATAAACAAATAAAAGAGAAAAAGTTTTCATTGCAGCTTCAAATTCGATGTAGATTTTCTACACTTTACTGTAAATAGCGCACGACTCATCGCTCAGTGGGAGTAAACAACTCGATAGTGAAAGTATCTTTAGCCCTGAGCATCGACAAGAGAGGCAGAAAGAGCTCGTACGTTGCACGTACGGCAAATCAAACGCATCACGAGTACTGATAGCGCTCTTGCATAGTCCCACACAGTTCTCGATTTTGTAGTAGCAATTATACAATTTTTGTAGCTCGTGTATCGTTGTATTACGCCAGTTTTCACACTACGAGAAAAGTAACCGAAAAGTTCAAATACTGTAGGACCACGCGCACTGGCCACTTTTAATGTCAATTTAATGTGTGTGTATGCTTACGTAAGTCATATCTACGGGACGGGGGCGTAAACATCGGGCAGCGAGTTTTCGTTCATCGACACGCGACACATGCGGATATTATTAATTTTCTTAATGGTGTCAGGTTTACTTTTAAGACAGATATCGTATCCTTATTTTTTATCAATTGCTTTAACTCTTTGCAAGATAAAAGTATAACGTCGCGTGTAGTTTTATTACTTACTTGGGAGGTTGATTGATAATTAACACTTGGATTATATTTAATGTAACGAGTCTCGAGTGCGTGCTTCCGACAATTATGTGTCTTCGTTTGTACTCGGATGTTATATAATAAAATGTGATCCGTGTAGTGCGCAATGCTTAGATGTACAGAGAAAATTTAAGAATGAAAGAAAGCGATGGGAAGATTATTTTTCGCACACGTTGACGATAATGCTGATTACCAGGTCGAACGAGGTGACTGAACGCATGTACCCACAAAACTGCATAGATGAGATAACGACAGATGACGTCGACAATCTAGTTTATGCTACAATACGCTTACCACACTGATATATATACGCTCATTAACACAGAAATAGTCGTGCTGATGTGTATGAGCATTAAAATCGCCGAGAAGGCAACAAGAAAGTGCAATGGCTATGACGACTGTACGACTAACGACGAATCGAGTTGATCGGATGCAGTGCAACTGTAGAAGCGTGCTGCAGGCCAAACCGTGCTATACAGCAAAGCACCTCGTATACGTATTTGTCATTGCGTAAGGAAAAGTTCGAATGAAGTAATGAGACAATTGAACCGCGGACTACTCGATACGAAAGGATGACTCTTGTATATTCGCGGGCTCGAGTCTGTTATGTGTTAATTGGGAACGCGCACGAGACCTCGAACGTTCTCAAATTCTTCTTTTGTGCCCGATGTTACGCTCGATAATCGTGTTAACCTTGAGACTGGAATAGCGAGAGGGATGTGGCGGGGGAACGTATTCGATCAAACACGATCGATAATTCAATCGGTTGATCGTATGGCAAAGGCAATTGATGATTTACTCCGTTGACGTATTTGCAACGGAACGTACAGACGTTCCGAATTTATAAGCAGGAAGAGTACACTGGGATAATACAACTATTTGATAACAGTTTTAATATTATACCGCAACAAAATGAATTATAGGTTTCGGATTCGTGACAGCACGGACGTAGCAAAAATGACAAAAGCAAAGCTATTGTATTGTTTGGTCTTTATCAAACAGGTCATTTGTCCGGTATAAATAGCAACTAACATAGTTTAGCTGTAAATTCACAATTCTGATAACGTGGAACGTACTTGTGGTCAAAGATGATTCTTTTTTAAAACCGTGGCAACTACCATGTAGAAAAGATAATTTTTTTAACAGTAGAAATAAAATCAAATAAATCCAAAAACGAAATAAAAAATTGTATTCAACAACGTATACTCCATTTCAGTGAGTACATTTCATGCGGTCTGTCCTAAATGCATAACAATGCATGTAGCATATCCCATTATGTTTATATCGAGACCTCGTTCTGTGACAATGTCTACTGAGAAAGAGATAAGGTTCGTTATCTGTACCAATCTACTATCCAGCAAACGATTATTTACCTTGCGGTTCCATATTTTATGCAGCTTAATCAGTGAATCTTTTCCAAAGAGAAACAAAGTGCAGTTACTTTTATTTTGCAATACTATATTTCTCACTGATGGAAAGCTAAAGATCTTTCGAGTTTGACAGCGCACGTGAATCGATCAATATCGACAAAAGTCACGTGGACTTCTCGTATCGGTGTATTCGTATGCTGCGATCGCGCTGTATTTAGTCGATGCGTTTACAAGTCTGTCGACTTTGCAGGCCTGCATTGTCCGAGTCACATCAGTGACTTGGCGAGTATTGGCAGCAAGAGCCAGGGAAAGTGGGATAGTCGGATAGCTCGATGCACATAGCGCACAAGTCCCCTTGTACGCTCAGCACCGATACTCGACGGCCGACATCGGAGGCAGTTCTGCAGAACAACCGTACGTAGAACCCAAACGGTTATCGATCAACGTTCCAATGAACCAGGGTGGGCTTTGATTCAGACCTGATCGACTATGCCTGTCAGGTTGGGGTGGGGTGGAATCCTATTACATCAGAGCAGTATCGAAGTCATTTCTTAACTTTATCGAGTGCCCTAGCAAAAGAGACACGCGTAGATGACGAGATAAAGCGTAAGCGAGAAAGAAAGTGAAAAGGCTACAGAACGAGATTGAGCGAGAGAGACTAACGTTGACCATTGAGTGCCCCATTAGAATCTACCGAGCTATTGGGAATTGCAAAAGTTGTCAGATGACACAGCCCGTTATCTCCTTTTACGAATCTTCGATTATCTCAAAATATTTTCTATTTTTATTGTTTTATTATATTTTTTAAATTCTAAATCAATACGTTATTAACACGCTCTGAATTTTCTAGTTCTGAATCGAACGTTTCAACTCCACTGTTGTAAGCGGATTTCCTGAGCAGAGAAAATGTGTGTAATGCTGATTCGACTTCTGCAACCTTTACCGTTGCTAGTTGAGCTCTGAGAGAGGGAGAGCAAAATAAATGAAGTTAAGGACATTTGTGCTAAAACTTGTTTCTGTATGATTGCGCAGGAATTTAACTGGTTTGTATTAAACTATACGCTGAATATATTACATTTTTACTTCAAAATTATTAACGGTCTAGTTCATTAGCAGGGTTTGCTCAAAGTTACACAGTTTAACGTGGAAAGTCAGGGAAAACAGTCCGCGATAAAAGAAAGTTACGATTTTCTCCATAAGTTTCTGTTTGATCCGAATAAAAATGTGATAGATCGAAAGAGATACTTTCAGACGGCTTGTGTGCAAATTTACACCGCGTGGGAGCACCCACACGATGAACGCTTCTCTCTCGCGCACTGACTGACTAACGCGTTCAATGCAGCTCCTCTCTCATTACTCTCCCATATCTTTGGCACAAATATCTTTAAGGTAGTAAAGAGTAAAAACTGAGGAGTCGTTATAAGTAGAGAGTTGAAATAGTCTTGATCCATCGGGTATTAGATAAACTGTCAAATCTGAGAAATCATTTTCATCGCGTCTGTAGCTTTCCACTGAAAGTATTATGCGGTTCTTTACCGAAAATTTTATGAAGAAATTTCGACTAAAAAACTATTAAATTAATATTTTGTCATACGAGACAGTTACCGAATCAACAATATATTACGGAATTTCATGGATCATTTGTTTAAACAACGTTACAAATAAAGATGATACGTGTAGGTTCGATTCCGAGGATTCTGACACAACCGTTAAAAATGTGACTTACCGAATATTTTGAATGGTAATTACGACGTACGCCATAAGAAAATGGCAAATAATTGAAAAAATTGCTGGCTCAAGCGATTCCGCACGATTGAAAACAGCAAGAAAAGTTATTTAATTTCTATACACAAACTAATCGGGACATTCTACTCGGTTGATGCATACAAATTTATAAAATAATTAAAACTTACATAAGTTTTAGTTTTATAAGACATTTGTATGTAACATGAATGTAACTAGCAAGTAGTAAAACGACTACCTTAAGTGCATACGAAATAAACGAAGCGATCATTAACCTAAGCATTACTCTATCATCAGACTCCTGACTCGTGCGTATTAATAACGATGATGATGAAGTTATCTATCACTGATTGTTTTGCGTCATTTGATTATAGATTTACGATTTATACGTCAGTCATTAAATATGACGTTTACCGAAGGAAAATCCGGTTGCGGTATAACGTAGAATTATTAACTATGTAAAGTAAAATGATACACGATTTTTATTTATATTTTCTCAAGGACGACTAGTTGAAATTTAATACAATTTAAGATATCATGTCAAAATCAGTACGAAGAAGAAATTATATTTCGCGTCTGTTTTTATCTAAAATTTTTTTAAAAATGTGCAGATTTATTAGTCATTTTTTTAGAGTAGAGCTCGATCGATAATCAAACTATAAACTTTTATGCAGATTTAAAAAGAACATGAAGCGTCATTCGCTTAAAAGACTTTTTTTGCATTGGCGCACAAGGCTTTAAACTATTCGGATACGGTTTTGTAAATAAAATACGAGTTGCAATTTTCAAATGGAGAAATCATGTGACATGTTACCTAGAGAAAAAGATGTCATATTTAGAGTAAAATAATGTTAATATTTTTTATCTCTATCGATTCAATACCATTTAATTCATGCATGAAGACTGGTTTTCGATAAATGCCCATTCACAATTTATACAATTCAATCACAGTACTATTTATCACAGACATTGTAACTCTGCTAGCTTCAACCACAAATATATTACGTCTTCGAAATGAATAAATTCTGAATGCCCATCGGTAAAATAATTAATAATTAATTGATAAATAATAATAATAATAATAATAATAATAATAATAATAATAATAATAATAATAATAATAATAATAATAATAATAATAATAATAATAATAATAATAATAATAATAATAATAATAATAATAATAATAATAATAATAATAATAATAATAATAATAATAATAATAATAATAATAATAATAATAATAATAATAATAATAATAATAATAATAATAATAATAATAATAATAATAATAATAATAATAATAATAATAATAATAATAATAATAATAATAATAATAATAATAATAATAATAATAATAATAATAATAATAATAATAATAATAATAATAATAATAATAATAATAATAATAATAATAATAATAATAATAATAATAAATATATCAATCTACGAATTGAAATGAATTAAATGAATTCAATTGTATTTGATAGCTGTCACTATTTCATATTCGTTAATTATTATATTGAGAGTTCAGTAATTACAATAATCATCGTCGTAAGATAGAGCCTAATGAAACAAATACTTTTATAAAGAGAAAAAAACATAAGAACGTAAGAAATCTTTCTTTTCTTGATCGTATATAATTATTTATCTTCATAACAGTCGTTGTGTTACAATTTAATGAATTAGAAGTGTTCTCTATATTTAGTATCTCAGAGTTGTCAGCACGTAGTCTTCATAGCATTTTACAGCTTGTGACATTTCGTTTTTTTATCACTCCGTTCAGTAGTTTCGATGGATTTGAGTACCCGAAGGTGACGCTTCCTTCGAAGCCATGACGCTTAGGACTTTCCGCCGAGCGAACACATGCACAAGCCACACAAGCAAAAAGACTCGTAAAAGTTTTTACCGATGGGCATTCAGAATTTATTCATTTCGAAGACGTAATATATTTGTGGTTGAAGCTAGCAGAGTTACAATGTCTAATATTGATATTATAATAATAATAATAATAATAATAATAATAATAATAATAATAATAATAATAATAATAACAATAATAATAATAATAATAATAATAATAATAATAATAATAATAATAATAATAATAATAATAATAATAATAATAATAATAATAATAATAATAATAATAATAATAATAATAATAATAATAATAATAATAATAAAACTTATAACGGTCATTCTATATTTATTAAATATTCTGTTTAAAGAGTAATTTGAACACACACAACTTTTTTTTTACGCTTCTCTATTAATTAATCCGGGTAACGGTTGTTGATTTATCTCGAATTAAATCAAGACAGAAAACATTTACCTACCCGTCCCAATCATTTGTGGTAGCACCTTCATGAAAATTAACCATTGGTCGACAAATGGCTATAGCTGACCACAATGACTCGTCGGCCACCGTGAGCCACTTCAGACTCTTCATACGTTAACTCCTTAAAACATTCGTTTTTTTTTTAAATAGTAACAGTAAATTAAATTGAATTTTAATATTCTTAACAAAACCTCAAAAATTTCCAAATACCGAGTTTCATTCAAATTAAATCACTTTTTACATTTACGTCCGCCAGATTGAATATGTCAATTAATGAATTTTTACTTCAGATTCGTAAACTGTGAATTGATTTCTAATTTATTTTTATAGTTTTCATATTTATTATACTGAATGTTATAGAGGCGTGGCCGCCACGCACCATTGACCAATTATATACCCACCATTATCAATTTAATGGTCACCATTAACGAATGAATCGCCATCGTTGATCAATTTTATTGTCACCATTTGACCAATGAATGGTTCTTCCAATCGTCTGCCAATTTACCATTGGATACATTTGAATTATTTTCCAATGGTTTTCAAATAGTTATTTTTCAATTGTGATGAATGGTTTATTTTCATGAGTGCAGCTCTCGTTGAATACGAAATAATGTTACACACCCACGTTCACGTACTCTACAGCAGCATTAACAGCAAAGAAGTAGCATATGAGGTCGAGTACTCAAGAGATACCTCGATGTCCTTCTCTGTGACAACGCCGCCCGTTAATTTACAAAACGACTTCCGCCATATTCAAGGATAACACGCGCAGTGTCTAATATGCGACAACAGCATAGCAGACTCTTACGATTCGATTCGCAGAGAATATAATGAACCATGAGAAAATATAAAGAAGGGGAAGTGGTTGCTGGGGGACAAGAGGTTTTGAATCATTATTCGTTGCCATATGATAACGTTATCGAATCAGTGGAGTTTTGTTTATTCTCTGTTTCTTGTTTTTTTTTTACACAGAGCGAAGATCTTCTGGAGGGAATAAGTTCAGCGTCATTAAAGCAGCACCGTATGAATTTGTCCCGAAGATACAGATACCCGCGCGTCGGTTAAAAATTACGTTGAGCATGCAAGATCGTCGAGCTTAATCAACACACGCCTTGACTCTTTGTACGAGTATCGGTGTGTGTACGTATGTCGTGAGTCGACTCTTGTCTGGTTGATGCCCGCGAGTACCTGAACGCGCGTATATTGCATAACTTGCCGATTGTTAACCACCGACTCGCATAGAGTTCGACCTCGGGTTAACTCGTTTGGAAAATAGGAAATAATCGTCAGCTGGAGAATTAGGAAGTTCGCGCTCTGATTTCCATATATCGCATTGAGAATATTCTTGTAAGAGACTATAAAACCTTCGTTTGTAATGAATCGGTGCTTTATGTACTATTCGATGTATTTGTGTACTATTAAAACAACATAATTATAAAAGGCAAAATAAATTGCCTTCTTTTATTTAAAAAATTGAGAAGTTCGACTCAATCTTTGTATAAAATTATTATGAACGTACGAATTTACTACAAAAAAAAAAGAGAAGTGAACGTTGATTTACTTCATTTATCGTCTACTGCACTCAGCATTAATTAAACACTTTGCTATTCAATTTTTCTTCGATAACAAAAAATAGAATTGATCACGAGCTATTTTTTCTCGAATCTTCTGAAGAATTATCATTTAGCGATGGCAACTTTCTTCCACCGTTATCGATGACAATAATGAGAATCAATGTAATCATTCTTAAACATGTTTGTGAGTTGCTAAATAAATTGTCACACTATTGACAATTGAGCCAACGGTTCATACGAAAGATCAATAATTCCAAGAGTATATTCACTATCCTCTGTATGTGTGTACAGGGCGCTGTATTTCATTCAAATTCGATGAATGCCATTGCAGAGTGACTGGAAGATTCGATAATCAGGGTCTGTTAGTTTTACCTTCTTTACTCGTGACGCGAGCGAGTGTATACCAAATTTATAAACACCTGTAGCATTCGCGAGAATACGACGTTAGATTTTTTTATACGAATATCTCAATCGAGGATCCAAGCAGATCGCGCACCTGAATTTAAGTAGAATGCGCCTGTACCGATCAGACGTCCACCCTCACAAAATAAAACAGACAATCACCAATTGAACTACCGATGTTCCGCTTGATTATTATTCACGCATACACAAACAAAGAATGAGATTGACCAAGAGACAAAGGCCAGGCTCGATAGCAGTCGATATAATGCTTAAACGTTTTGCACTGCTTAAAAACACTCCACGACGACGTCAAAGTTTGTTAATAAGATATTCTAAGTTTTAAATAAATTAATTAACTTACCGAGTGTCACTTCCTCGAACTCGTACTGCTTAAAACCCACAGAAAAAAATCACTTTTACTGTCTGAATACGCTGACAAATGCACTGCCGGTGTTTCTTTTGGGGAAGATAACAATCCCGCCGTTTATTTCCTCGGGGGGCGGGATGGTAATAAACTAAATTCCGTTCGCAAAGGGCTATTTTTTCTCTCCGTCTCTCGAGGGATTCGTTTAATTTTTTTAGCAGCTCCAACAAAAATTATTTTGGCGTCTCCGCTCACTCAGCGATTTAAACAAGTGTCAACAGTAAATAAAGAATGTACGAAGTTTATATTCTTTCGCGATAAAGGCCGAGGAACAGATTAAGTTTTAAAAGTTAAAAAGTCAACAGAAACGATCGAATTGAAAACGAGCGATAGGAGGTACAAATGGAAAGCGGTGCGGATACCGACGTGCGGTTGTCCTCTCGGCAACTACGGACTGACATACGGCAGGCCTGAGCATTGCTTTTAACCGTACGCCATGTTGGTACACCACTGGGACTCGGGTTCCCCTCACCTTTACCTCTTGATCGTCCAACACCTCCTTCTCCCGCACACCACAACCTCTACTGGCCAACGAGCCGGTCACCATCGATGATACTTTTTCTCTTATTTAAATGCACCGAGTTTATTTTTATCTACGATTCTTTTTAAGATTTTTTCGGCTGCATATGTAGTATCTCATATCACATCTCATTTATAGTCCGTGTGGCTACGAGTGTCGTCTCGATGAACCTTGGCCCCTGTGACGTCGGGACCAATGTGACACAGTGATAAAACGGAAAAAAGAGTAACGAGAGATGGGGTTGTCGTGGTTTCCCCTCAAGGGGGTAGGTGATGCAGTCGCGGGTCACTGTACTACGATTGATCATGCCGTATTGAATAGCTCGTGAAACAAGTTACCCAGACAAGAATAGGAAAGTTTTTTAATATTTGGATAAACTGCTTAAAAATGTCAAAATAATTACTTTTATCGATTTCACTCAAAGTACTCTGATTAATTTTGAAATTTCTGTTAATATAAAAATTTTATATATTTCTAATTTAGGAATAATAATGAAATAATATTTGTATATGTCATTATTATTCAAATAAAATAAGTGCAATAAATAAAAATTATTTGTAGAAAATAATATTTTTATCCGTGGTTAAGTTAAAGCAAAAAATCGTAGTTTTATTTTTTGACAGTGAAAAACTGTCCAATCGAGCATTATATATTCTTCAATTTTAAGGCAATAACTATAGCGATTAAGCATATTTTAAAGATACATCGGAACAACGCACAATCAAAAAATATAATGAACCTTTTGACAAGTAGCTTTACAATTATGCCTCATACGTATACATTTTTGATAATATACATTGACGTATTGATTATTGTGCATACAAAAAACCGACTTTTACTCACGACCACGAACTCTTCTGAATAGCTATAATTGTGCAATTTGAATAACGAGGAAAGACAATAACAAAATACATTTATGAGCCCGAGAATAAATCTTTCTTTAAGTGCGTTTGACTTTGAAATTTCGGCAATATTATAACCTCTTGTCCGATCAAGTCGACTGTTCACTTGCGTCGAAACGATTATTATTGAAAAATAACCGGTCTCTGAACCGGATATGACCTAGCGATAAGCGAGTACGTTTGAAGTGTCAATGTTCACAGTCATCTGTGTATGTGACAAAAACCGAGAGGAAATAATTGCTCGCATATATCGTCGCCCGTGTCAAACCCTGTTCCGAGTCATTGAACTTGTTGTATCGAAGGTATGGACACAGATTTGTTAAATCTGGACCGAGTTGTAAATGGACGGAAGATCGATAGGCGTGCCAAGACGAATCGATAAAGAGACGCGCATACTCGCGTATTTCATTATAGCGTAATCCTATTTTCGACATGCATTGATGATAGAACATGCACGAATCAACAAAAACGAACTAAAGCTGCGTAGTGTTTATTGAATATTGCATACATAAATATATTTAGGCATAGATATCGGTTAACTTGACCGTACATTGACATACGACCTTATCGCCTTGACCGCTTGCGACGAATTACTACAACCCCCACTCACGCTTTTTTTCTATCCCGCAGGTTCATTAGAGATAATCGAATGTTAAGAGACGACGCCGGAAATCGACAGCAGTACGCCTAACAAGTCGGATTATATCACTAGCACAACTCACACACGGCGTAAGTAGTATGCATTAACATCTTTCCAGCCAACGTTTCGCTTGACAAATATCACTATTCTAGTTCATACATGAAGTTTTTTCAACGTCAATAAGAAAATGAAAGGAAAATACTTCGTAGTAACTTTTATTTTTTTATTCATATCTTCCAAGTGTGTCCAAAATATATTCTAAATAATTCTTTCAAGCATCAATACCACCCGGAAGATTTTTTTTATTTATATGAGTTCTGTTCAATCAGATAAAATGTATTTCGAAACTGGTCTAAGCCATTTCTATGAAGCTAAAACATGTCAGTTATATATATTTCTGATCCTTATATGGAATATGTAATATTTATTTATTTCATATATAAATATTAAGTTAGATAGAATATTTATTCGCGCTTTGAGATAAATCCCCTAAGAGTTCAGAGCCTTTGAGCATAAATGGGATACTTAAGAAATAAATTTATCATAAATTCATTAAAATTCAACAATGTCAGCATAATACACAACAACAACAATAATAATAATAACAATAATAACAACGATGAAAATGCTGATGACGCAGACGATGATATTGACCATCATCTTCACTATCAACCCCATGATCGTACTACAACTACTAGTGGACCCCGCAACATATAATCCAAGAGAAAATCTTAACGACAAAACTAACGCACTGCCGTCAATTTATTGCCGAGAAGCAGAGCAGCTGGATCGTTTTTGGAGACAGAATGATTCAGCCCTTCACTGAGACGTCATGTCACTTCAGAGTACTTTAGAGTAGGATCACTGAAACGTGGCGGTACGTACAAAAAGCACTATTAACCCATTCGTGCAAGCACTATTAACCCATTCGTGAAATAGAGAATGCAGATGGAGCGAAGTTTCACTCTGGAAATTTTGATCCGCGAGACAACCGACAAAATATGGCTTACGAATCGCAGCCGACAACGAAGTAAACTTACGCCTGCGAGCGGTGACATGATGACGACCACACGCAAGCCCATCAAGTAACGTGTACACGTGTTTAAAACCATCTACGCCTTATTTTATTGAGTAACTGAAAAATCTGTGAAAACATTACTCGAATTCATGGATGCATTTCATATAAATAAACTTGCGAGCAATATCAATAATAAAATATTTATTGGAAACAATGTTGCCAATATAAGGAAATTTATTTTGCAATGATAAATTAATGAATATAAATGGGTTCAGAAAGTACGTTGCACCACGAGACCAGGCCATTTCGTTTCTCGAAAAACCTTGACTGGACGCGGAGTTGCCTCCACATCGGGCGTTCAAGTCTCTCATTCACTTGAAGCGAGAGAGCTCTGTCCCTCTCCCATTAATTCATTCATACCTCCTCTTCTCTACCGTACTCCCACCACCACTAACTATATGTTCGCCCTCTACAGCTGACAGCGAAACGATCAGGATGTTCCTACACTTACGTTTATGGTGTTAATAAAAAACTAATATTTGTTACATTTGTGAAATACTAAACGCTGAAATGTGAAACGATGAACATATCATTATATTGATGTGCAAAATGTCAAAAAATTATATTTTATTTATATTTTATTTATATCGGAATATATGAAACATATATTTGAGATATTTTTTTCCAGTAGAAAAATGTATATTCCGTTTCTTTATTGGATATTAGGACTTGGAAATACCGGATATATGATTCAGTGTTGCAGTAACGTAACAACGATCGTGATAGATAATAGTTTTTGCTAGAATGTCAATAAATACGGCCGTACCGCGTTTGGAGAATATATATAATTATAATTAATAATAAGACGTTAATACACAAAGTATTATTGTTAATGCCTCAATTAGAAGTTCAAGTCAGTTTCATATTTTTAAAAATTAACAATCGTCGGAAAATTGCACTGAGATCGATACTCATACTTTCAGTTTAAGGTAATGCTGTCTATTTTTTTCCGAGTTCCCAACGTTAGCGACACGTGTACTGACGAAAAACCTTTTTTATTTATTTTTTCTTTCAGATTAATCTATGATGTGTTAATTACCCGCGCCACACGAGTGTGTCTTCACATAAGCTTCACCTTCTAAGCGGGATTTTGAAATTTTATTCTGTAATAATTGAAAAGGTGATGGATGAGAGATTGTCAATGCTGGAACGTATTGTAGATTGCTTGACTGGATATTTCATCAACTATGTTGGCTCTAAAGATAGTGAAACTTAGCGGTTAGATTTTTGAGTCAATAATTTAATATTTAAAGAAATTAACAACCGTCGCTAAATTGCACAGAAATCGATACTCAAACTTTCGGTTTTACCTATTTTGTCAATTTTTTTTCCGAGGTACCAACGATAGCGACACTCGTACTGACTAAGAACCTTTTTTATTAATTTTTTTCTTTCAGATTGATCTACGAGATGTCAATTACCCGCGTCACACAGTAGTGTGTTTCAATCTGTGTGGCTTCATCTTTTAAGCAATATTTTGAAAGTTTTTTCTATAAAAATAATTGTAGAGATGATAGATGAGATATTGTCAATGCTGCCAAAGTGTTGCTTCATTAGAATTTCGATGGAACTTGAGACCTTAACGGGCTTAAGGTTTCCGAAGTAGTTTCTTATGGGATATAATTTCTGAACTTTAGACGCGATCCTAACGAGCACGAGAACAATGATTTTAAGATCGGCATTCATCGATAAGTTGATTTAAAAAATCTTCTCGGAACGGTATTACGAAATATTGTTGTGCACTTGTTTTATCATTTGGTGGAATTGATGATTATCGTATTTTTTTTAAGTATAAAATTAATCAACGTGGAAAAATCTCTATTTCAAAAGAATAATCAATTACGATTTTATGTAGAAAGATAATTTAGTTTTGGCAAAAATTTATACTTTAGTGTGTTACGGTTGTTCCACGATTACTAAAACTTGAGAAACCTGTGTCATGCGATGAAACCGATAATCCTAGAAAATAATTTGCCTGGGTTATGGCATAAATCCTTTCCATCAATGAAAAGATAAAGAAGAAGAAGATGAACTTAAGGAATTACACGACCCTCAAACATTCGAAACGTTATCAAATTTGTTGAATTTTTTTTACACGTCTATCAGATAAGCATTTTATTTCTTTGTTACTTATGCTTAAGGCATATATCGATGGACATATTATATACATTTGTACAAAAATATTTAAAGATCGTCGAGTTGTTCGACTTAATTTCTCCACCGTTACGCGCGTGACGACGCCAAAAGATTGTCTGAAATAAACAGAATCCATGATTTTCTTGTTCATTGATAAAGTATCATTGGCACCATTGTGCAAATGCAACCAGGATGAAAATTGACATAAGGTTTACATAAAAATACTTTAAATAATTAATTATAAACTTTTCTTATTGAAAAAAAATCTATGCTACTTTGTAGATATTAAGCGGGGGAAAAGAGTCTGAGATACAAAAAAAAAAGCATATTTTTGTGAATTTTTTTCCAGAGTACCTTATTTATTAATATTTTTTTAATTTGTTACATTATTAAGCATCATTCTAAGTATATCCTGTTAAATTTTCATAAAAAATATTGAAAAATAAGCCAGTGGTAGTGGTGAGAACCGAGTCACCTCAAAAAAAAGTTTCTATCCGGTAGTCAGGATAACTCTTGATTGGTTCATCTGAATTTAAAAAACCAAAAAGATTTTTTTAGTACATAAGTTTATCTTGGATTTGAACGAAGGAATTAACAAAATATTCATTTTTTAATTTTTAGTAAAGGTGCAATAAAAAAATTCTGTTTTTTCCAAAAATTGCTCTTTCTTTTCAATAACAAAATAAGTTGTAATTGAAAAAAAATCCTTCGTTCAGAACCGAGTATTTAGTATGTAAACGAAGTGTGCAAAGTTTAGGCGAAATCGGTCCAAAGGTTTTCGAGAAATGTTGACTACCGACTTAAAAAAAAAGTTTTGAGAAAAACGCGATTAAAGTCTCATGACGGTCAAGAGAGACCGAGCGCCCGGAAACTCAATTGTCTATAACTCGAAAAGTTTTGCTCCTAATGACTTCAAATTTTATAACAATATTTCTTATAAGTTGTAGTATCAGAAAAAAAAATCACTTTTCTGACCCTTTTCCCCCCTTAAAAAATGTTTATATTCTAGATATTCTTTAACATTTTGTTACATTTTTCTTCATTATTGTGCATCACGGATTAATGATAAAAAAAGCATTGCAAATCGATAGAAAACATATATTTGTTACCTCCATTTTTTTCTTTTAACAAAATACTATATATTGTTAGAGTTACAACGACTTCAAAATGTAATCACCTGCATATTATTCAAACGTACCGGAATCACTTGAGTTTATCCGTGCTCGATCGTGATGTCATGATAGAGTTTTTTATTACGTATACCCACGATATACGTAATAAATGTTATTTCATTGTGTTGATATTATTTTTTATTTATATATAATTAAAAATGAACATATAGATGGGATATCGGTGATGTTTTGTGTCTACATATAAAAACACGACAAAAAGTACATCAATTTACATCAATACCCAATAGGAAATTGTTTCTGAAAAGTTGACTATCCAATTTTTCTACTACCTAACTAACCTAAAAATTTACGCAAGCTATATAGAGAACGGACTTTCTTTATTCAAAAAATTCAAACAACCATAAAATAAGACACCCGTTACCGATTTAGGCGAAAATTGCAGCAAACTGACGGGGGTTGGGACCCGACCCGTTTGCAAATTTTCAGGATGATCGAGTAACCCGTTCGCGAGATATATCTCGCAATTTGCAATTTTGCAAGCTCATCATATCATATTAAAAAATATATGATTTCTCGACGTTTTGGGACTTTTTAATCAGTTTTCACAAAACCTTGCCCTAAAATATTGGTGACGTTTTAAAACACTTTTTTCGAAAACTCGATAAAGAAAAATATTGCAGAAATGTCAATGAGTATATCAGAAATAAAAGAGCGAAGACAAAATAATGTCGTGATACCGCACACTTGAGTCACTAATAACGTTATCGTCCGTTTGAATGTTGACACAATTTTAAGCCTTATTAATGATTAAATATGAATAAATGAAATAATCTTATTATTATAGATCCGTTTCATTACTTATGTCGATGAATTAATTAAATTAAGAACTTTTGAAATTGACTTGAAGACCGAATTGAGCTGAAAAATGAATATGTCATGAGTATGTCAAGAACCAAAAGAATCTAAAAAAACAATACATCAACATTTTTCTTCAACAATAACGATAATAAGAAATGTATCACTGCTGTGTCTCAGTTTTTATAGCATCACCTTTCATGGCGGTTCCTAAATCTCTTTTCATCGCAGAGTAATCGAAGATTTGCACCATACATATACTTAAAAATGTGATTGAATCTTGAGTGTCGTTGGTCAGGGTATAAAAATACCCAAATAAAGTTTGAGTCCACAGTATAAGCATTCTCTGATTGTCAGCTCTATGTACAGCTACAAAAAAAAACATTAAAACAAACCGAAGTGCTCAAGCGTGTCGCAAGAGTTACGTAAGGCTATGCTGTGTGCACACAGTTTAACGACCAGAGAGAAACTGGTCGAAGCAAAGAGTACGATAACTAGTGAGAGAATGAAAGACGCGAAAGTACAGTGTACAGGTGTACAAGCTTCACTGGAGTTATAAATATACGCGTCAGAATTACGAATGTCGTAACCTTCTCTCACAAATCGGAAGTAAAGAGAATTATGGAGGACATTTCGTTCTGCGGACGTCTCAAAGTCGCACCTTGCAAAAAGTTGACTTTGAACCTGGCGACCGTACTGGCAATCACACAGCAGTGCCGTAGAGATATATATATATATATATATATAACATAACATATAACATATATATATATATATATAACATATATATATATATATATATATATATATATATAACATAACATATAACATATATATATATATATATATATATATAACATATATATATATATATATATAACGCTATACGTAATGTGCTTCAATTTGCAGATAGGAAAGAGCTACTGCAAAATTGAATACACAGCTCGCGGCAAAGATTTATCGCGAGTCTCCGCGTCCGCAATAGTGATTAATGTAAATTGTCTTTGTATTTTTGCTCTTTTCTCGATCAAGGATTTTGTTCGATGTACCTAGCGTCCTGGCCATATCGTTACATTAAGTCTGTAGATGATTTCACTCAACCAACAATTACTCGGAACAGGAGTAAGAATGCTCGTTAATTATGGATATTATCTATTCCCAAACTGTTACACTAACTTCAAAGACTATTTTCCTGAGTTTAGGAGATAATAACATTTTGGTTACACATAATAACAAATTTACTAACAGACTTGTTATATTACAATATAATTGTATTTAACTTACGATTATTTTTTGTATGTTTAACGTTAGTGCTTGCGTTGATGCCTAGATGTAGAGATGAACAACGATCGTGTCGAAGAAAGCACGAGATACATTATGGTGAAAATACATATTTTGAGTGTCCTTGATTACAAAAGAAAAGCATACACTCATTTTTGTCTGGCTGTCGGTCTTTTTTTTTTTTTAGAGGAGGAGAAATCCTTCATAAGACACCCGCGTACGGATCGTGTCGGATTTTTACCGAAGAAAACCCCTCTTCCATCTCCGCACGCCACACTGGGACCGCTTTCCCATTTCTCCGGTGTGATGTGTTTTCGCCCTAGTTGCATTCTTTCCATAACTCCCGTTTTGTAGGCATAACTCATAACTCCCGTTTTATAGGCATGCACGGCCTCCTAGTCGTGTTCACTTTTAAGCATAACTTGTATGATGTTTGTCACCTCTAGTCGTATACCTCCCAGCGTTTCCTCGAGTCTTGACCCGCCGTTCCCCGATGCTGTCAGTTTGTCTGTCTGTCAGTCCATCTGTCCGTCCGTCTGTCTGTTCAAAACCATAATAACTTTACTATATGACTGCGGATCGCTCTAAAATTTGATGTGTGTATTTTATGTATAAAATGTTGTTTTGGTATTGAATTTCAATTAAAAACCTCCACTCCTTCTGTTACTTTACCAGAAACAAATATAATTTCGTCCGCAGACTGTTCAAAAAAATATTATAAATTGGTCTAACATATACAGACATACATATATTATTAAGGCCAAGAGCAACTGATTGATTAAATGTAACGGTGCCTTCGTTGTTTTATGCAGTCACTTACCATAAATGACATTTCCCAGATAGAAATGTAACGGCACTGTGGCGGCACGGTGTCGAAACGGCTCGCTATACAACGATTTACGAAGGCACGAAGTTATGGTGTCTCTAGTCATTACAGCATCTGTAACCAGGCAGTGTCGACACGATGCCGTCACCTTCGAACCCACATGACAGCATCGTATCGTTATAACTGGCTGATGCGTACCGCCACCGTGCCGTCATTGTCTATTTCCACGGCACGTTACTTGACATACGTTTTTGAGTACTATATGCACTTATTGTGTTATAGATATTATAACCCTATTTGTATGCCTGCTCCAAGAGCAATTAAGATCCTCACGTTTAGCCTTTCCTAGAGGAAAACAACACACGAAAATATAAAGTATTATTGTATTTGATAAATCACAAAGCTGTTATATTAGTACACCAAAGGCTTGTTCATCTGGAGATAACTTCGTCTGATATGCTACTGATATAGTGACGCGTTCATCAGCTTATTATTTATATTAATATACTCTATTTTCACTAATTCACTAATTTGCAATAACACTTCATTCTTATATATAATTCTCTAAGCTCTAGTCTTGCAACTCTAGTCTTATTTAATTACGATTTGAGTCTGCTAGATGGTTCTCAGCGACGCAAGCTTTCACCCCACTATTGACATCGCGCGTAACTCAAATCTGTAGCCAGATTTGATGTCCAGCACTTTCAGTAACGAATTGTATAAACTGTGCATACCAAAAAACATAAGCTTTATATATGGGATCAAGGGGCGGAGCGGTAAAGTGGGTCAGCGGGAGGGAGCGCAAGGGGGTGAAGCCCGGATTTTCTTAGGAGGGAGGGGGGTGGTTCGCGAAGCGCGCAGAGGGACAAGGCCCTCCTAATCTCACTATATTATAAAAATAATCGAGAGGAGGGAGCAAAGTGGGTCAGGGTGATTCAGGAGGGTTCAGGGGAGCGCAAGGGAGTGAAGCTCGGGTTCTTCTAGGGGGGCTGGTGCGTGAAGCGTGCAGTGGAGTTAAGTCCTTCTAGTCTATATATATATATATATATACATTGTTACATATCCATTATAAATCGTATATATATATATATATATATATATATTAAGCCAATGCTTTTTCGCATATACAAAGTTTCAAAAAAGTGACGCTGACTGCTTCGCGCGTGGAACGAATAATAAAATAATATAGAATCTGCTATACGAACGGACTCCATTACAACCGGGCTATCGCCTCGAACAACCCTTGAAGAATAATGATATAGGAATGAAAGCCAAGAGACTTCTTAGGCACTAATTACCGAGGCACAATTACAATTCAACAGATTTGTTTTTCTGCATCACTTATTTTTTATAGAAAATAACTTCGTAACAGTAGCTTGACTCGAGTAACAGTGGTGATGTGAAACTTACGGGTTTTGTTTATACCATTCACACACATTGTTTTTCTAGTTGCAAATATATTTTCTATTAACGTTTCTCCACGCGATTATTTAATGAAACCAATTTTTTTCCACGCAAACATAGTTCTGATACGACGGCAAAGAAAGTTTGACCTTCTGACCAAATTTTTTTTGTAATTGTTCGTTACGCAGGCCCAGGATGGTCCAATGCTTTTGTGATAGAGAAGGTAAGCTTTCTAGTAATAAAACGCTGTACACCTGTACTGTGATGAAATCGTTCGATTTGCATTCGCTCTAGGCAGCGAAGGAGACTAAAGAGGCACGTGGATACTATTGCTACGCTGTCTCTCATGTAAGGCTCCATCAGTAGAAATCCAAACTATCGCTCGTCATCCTCCTAGCTATAGCAACTCGATATAATTAAAATTAGATGTTATTTTTTCTCTCGATTGTGTTCTTTTTTTATTGAATGTTATTGCCTGCAATTTTGTTTAACGCATAAATTATGATGCTGAAGATAAATGTTCAGATAACATGTTTATTATTCAAAAGTCGAAATTAAATATTTTATCTCTCAATTGATCATGTTCTGAGATTGCAATAAATTATTATTGGTTTAACGCATTAATTATTCGAATTATTCAATTGAACAGGTTCCTAATACAACAGTTGTAACGAAGTGATCCTCGTACTCGTTGATAAATTGCGAAGTCAATGTTACCATACGAGATAATTACTAGGCGTCGGCTAAATCGCAGCATCGAACTCGATCGCTGTGGATATATATCAGTGGTAGTATATACCGTAGGGCCTCTGTGCGGACTTTGTACCCGTACTGTGTACGGTAACTACAATTGCGGTGTGCGCACACTCTGTATCGTACGATTTGGGCGACGGATCGCGTGCCCCCCAATAATTCTTCCCAGTCGCTGAAGAGCCGTCTTTGCGACCGTAACCATGCAAGTATCTTAAAATAATACATGGAATATCGCTATCATTTATATTGTAATCACATGCCGAGCAAAGGCAGTTTATATAGTTAAAAGAAACCGTACTGGAGAGAGAAAAAGTGAATTCGGCGAAATCAGGTATTTATAAGCTATTCAGAAGTTATCTCCGTATACATATATCTTTATCCCGCCGTTCAATCATTTCACATAGAATTCGCGAACGCTTGTGATCTGGGCATTGCATGTCATTCCTCAATTATGGGGGCTACAACAACTTAAATATTGTCGTTGTAGGGGTTCCAGTGGCTGGGCGTCAATATCGGCCGCATGTCTTCGCCAAATCATATTGAGGAATTTTCAAAGAAATTAATGTCGGGGAATATCCATGGGAGAAACCATAACCGAATACGAGTTTGACGTTGTGGGGGCCGTACACGAACCAGACCGTCGGTCATAGGGACAACGCGACTCCTGCGTCCGACCCTTCCCCCCGTACGTGCGGGGATCGAGCCTGACAATAACGTGTTTATAGCTAAGTCGCTTACGTACTTCTATCCATCAATGTATGTATCTATCGATAATAATGTAGGATATATATGCCTATATGCCAGTTCGTAGAAATTGTCGCACAATTAATATTTCTTTCTTAACTATTTGTTGGTGTTAAGCAATACGCTTGCCAATAATCCACGATGCTGGAAACTGAATATCGATCGTTTGATAGATTGATTTGTATTTATTAAATATTGTGAATGAATGTGTTTCGTTGGTTTAGGTAATAATATTAGTTAGAGTTATTATATCTTGGAATCATTATTCGAATGTATGGGTGATAAGAATTTCAACTCAGTCGTGCCCTAGATATAGAACGACAACAAAGACTATACTAGTTGAAAGTGTTGATGTTTAATGAAACGGCTTATGAGAAGTCTCTACGTGAAAATAAATCTATTATAATTGAGTATACTCGATAGATCAAAGGAATTTCAAACGAGTTTGTTATATACGTAAGAACAAAATTTATTACAATTCATAAATTTACTACACAGTATTTTACGAATACTTATTTTGTTTGGTGAATTGAAACTTCACTGAATGGTATTAAATATTTCTGTTGTTTTTAAATATTTTAATGTTGTTTAGTGTATTATCGTTCCACTATAAATATTATAAAATATTTATTTGTGAAGAACGGAACTCTATCGATCAGGAAAACGTTTATTTATTTTTTGAATTTTCTAGGCTTATATATTTGAAGAAAACCAAGTTAAAATATAATGACAAAATTCTAAAAATTGACAGAATTTGAGATATTTGAAGCGACCGCCGTCCAGATACAAAATGTTCCCTCGCGTCTGCTCTTGTTGAAAGGAACAGAAAGAACGTGCCGTTCACACCTCTAATTTCCTATTTTTCAACTATACAATAACCTCAAACCTTATACAATCAATGGATGAAATATTTTAGCAGTCTGAAAGCAGTAGAGAGTAAAATATCTCTATTACATTGATAAAAATAACAATAAGTCGTATAAACAATAACAATACTCAAACCGTATCGCAAAGAACTTGTTCGAATCAAAAATGACTGCGTCAGTCATGTTCAAAAACGAAACATTCAACTTGGTCGGGTCCATGTTCAAAAAACTATAACTCATCGAGTGGTGTATTCGGCGATTTCTTTTAACGAAATCTAAATTGCCCAATTAGTGACCATTAGAGTGACACTGCCTGCTTCTAACTCTTAGTCTCCTCATTAGTCGGCATATATAACTAATATGCCTACCGTCTCCTTTTATCGTAAGTTTAAATACCCACTGCTTTACCTTGGCTTTACCTTTACTGCAGATCCCGCTCCTCCCACCATCAATCTCGATCTATCTTCCCTCCAGCAATCTCCGGCATCGATTTTTCTGGGTAAGAGAGATCCGGTTACCTTGTGATCCACACCAAAAAAAAAAAGTAGTTTCGATAACCATTTCCAAGGTATGCAGTGTCGCGAATTAGTTGCAGAAATCAAATCGAAATAGTATTCCCATCTATTTTCGATAGGTTAACGAAAAATAGTACTAAAGCCCAACGACTTGATTTCTGCAATCAATCGCAGTGTCGTCGCCACCACGAGCTGTTAGGTAGTGCAACTTACGTCGGCGGTAGTTGCAACAAGCATTTGGATAATACCGGCAATCTACGGGTCGGTTTGCATTTCCAATCGCTTTCCTTCTATAACCAACCGGTTGGTAAGTGCTACGGGTTAAACTTTTCACAAACTCAAACGACGCCATTGTTTCAAGTGACAGGTGGCCGTGGATGGACGATGGCTTGCAAAAAATCAAAGTAAAATGCATTGAATATATGGTAAATATATAGTGAAATGCATTGAATATATGGTAAATATACAGTGAAATTACGTGTGAAAAGTACGTGCTGGTTGTCGCCATTGTAAATAAATATAAATATCTGTATTAACCTGGTTTTTTTTTCGTATTACGCTGAACTGATGGATTGTGCCGACCAACCGGTAAGCTGAAGATGTCATCTCGGTTGGTTACCGTTATAACCGATATTTCACCAACGACATTGTAGTTTTTTAAACCAACCGAGTAGTCGGTGCTATGCTAACTATTCCAATTGTTTGTCGGAACCAATGTATCCCTTTCACCAACTACTTTTTTCTTTCCGTGTAGAGAATCATGTGACAGTCAAGATTGTGAGCGCTCCATTAACAGAAAAATTCTAATTTTTATTAATGAAACTTTAGTGAAGTGAAAAGAATTGTTCCAGTGCCAAAAAATTCTGCCTAGATCTAAACAAACTGTAAAAAATTATAGTCCCAGTCCTATTTATTTCGCGATATTAAATAATATAAAGCGGCTACATTAATTAGTTATCGATAGATAAATCCAGAAAAGCCGCAATGGTCGTACTATGGACCCAAAACGCTGCGTGTTTTTAAAATGATCTATAAGTACGGTCCACGTAGTTATAGAGTTCGATGTCACGCGTCTTATTAGCACAAGCTTTAAGAATTTAACGACGTAGGATGATACATAAAAATTAGTACATTTGCAAAAATAGTAAAGATTTGCATTAAACACAATAAAATCTAATCATAAGAGTATTAGTGAAATGCTCGAACTTTAGATCACAAAGATGTCTGCTCAACGTTTCACATACAAGAAACTGGCGATTAAAAGATAGTCACGTGGTACGCGGCGGTAGAGTAGCATGTGACACAGCGCAGACTATCGTAGATTAATTTTTTTTATTAACCAAATCAGGTTTTTTGTCGATTGCTATATGCTCGTAAGGTTTTTAGATGTCTCACTTGGACAGCCATTACGATAAATAACGAAAAATGTATCGAGTAATTGAGTATTAACGGGGAAAAAAGTGTAACAAGATGTAACCCTGAGACATTAGTAAAACTGGGGTCTGCCTTATGAAACTGTTTGTTATATCATTTATTTTGGGAGATGTAAAAGTATTAGTACCAGGTTACATCAGGACGTAATATTATTCCTAATTCTGTTAATGGTTTTTATATTTGTAACCTATTCTATGATTTTTTTTAATTCGAACGACGAACGGTACATTCTAATAGTTTCCGATCAAGGACAGCTTCTTCGGGCAATAGCAATAACAGCAGCAGCGACCGACAGCATACGCCCGATTTCTCGACTATATGATGGAGAACTGTTATGAGGAACGCGAGGTGTCAATGATTGCGCTAGAAAGGCACGAGACTCGCGAGCTATAAATATTTTATCCAAATCTGCGGTTGAGAAATAGTCGAAGAAACGTTGGGCGACTGATGTGATTATTTGGATAGCCCTGAGGGTCTTGGGACCTTCGGCTGGAATTCTCATTTAAAATCAAGCAATACTTATCGCAAGACTGACCAAACACCAGGGCTACTTGCATGAGTTTCGTTATTGATATTTGTAGCATTTCTTTCTGAATGCCGATACGATTGTGAAAAGCGCAGGATCTGCTATTTCATTTATTTGATTTGTATTATTATTATTGTTAGATATTTTGTCGATTGTCCTTTGCATACGAACTGAACATTAGAAATAATTTGATAATTTCAATAATGCAAGTTTGAACCTCAGCTATCTCAATGATTGTAGAAAAAGATTCAAACAAGCCGAGTTTACCTTTAATTATGTTACTCTGTTCGGTCTCTTTGAATACATACGTAATAATATTAATAGTATTGACATTTAAAAAAATGTTTTATCTGTGCCATTGCTCAATTTCGTGATGGCAATACCTCGTTGTTAAAAGTTGTACAATGTCAAGGTAAGCTAGGTCTGAAATTACCAAAGGGCTGTGTGCAACTGTTGACGTTTAACCTTTCTCCGTGAAGCCAAAGTTTCCCCTACAGATGCGTTCTCTGTGAATATTATACTGTCCGGAGTCATGGATTGTGTTCAAAAAGTGAGCAATGACCTCGAAATCACTTAAACCCATTAAGCGATACCAAAAGATTCGGGTTAGCGTAAATCCCAACGACCTCCAAATTA
Source organism: Cylloceria caligata (assembly GCA_963942595.1). NCBI lineage: Eukaryota > Metazoa > Arthropoda > Insecta > Hymenoptera > Ichneumonidae > Cylloceria > Cylloceria caligata. The sequence continues at coordinate 11,338,421 of OZ012704.1, forward strand.
AAGGAGCGACGATTGAGCAATCGACATCTGGTATTCGCGTATAGAAGAGGGAAAAGAGCCATGTATCCTTCGCGATTCTGCAGTTTATTTTGCTATTTTTGTTAGCGATACAAATATGAGAGATTCGGTTTCCAGAAATCGGTCTACCTGTTTGAACACCTTAACCCCGATTCTCGCGATGATAAATTAAAACGGTCAATGGATCTTAAACTAAATCTAAACAAATGATATATATGTACCGACAAATGAGACGATAACCACAAGCCAGGAAGGCAAAACTAGATTTCTCCGGACTTATCCTATTTGCATCAACGAAACAAAAATCCAATAAAAGTGCAATTGCCAGAGAAAGCTTTTGCTTTGGTGCATTATACTTGAATGAAAATAAACGTTGAAAGACGTCTCATAAAATTATAAATACAAAAAATCTATTGGTTCACCGGTTATAGAGTTTACTCATTGGCGATAGGAACAATTGACTCTTGAGATATTCTGCCTGCAAAAGTACAGTGATGAGCGAGTACTGTCTTGTTTTTTCTCATTGCATACTTTCGGCGGATCATGGCGGTACTGTTGTAGTTACATCGGAGCATTGACTTGGCATATACTGTAAAGCCCCTCGACTTATGTCCCGTAAACACGTTTAAACGGTACGACATGATCGTGTCATTATTATGTTTTTACCTATTGACGGACGGTTGTAGTTATGCAAATCGCTGTCGGCAAAGGAAAACATACCGGTACATGATAAGATACTACGTTGGAGGATACTATGTTTACTACGTATGAAGCATTCTCTTTCGATTAAGCCACTTTGCTTCTGACAATCTCAGATATGTCTTTTAATTAGCCAGATTTCACAAGATCCGATAACGTTATGAAAAATACTACTTGAAAGGCTCCAAAAAATCAAATATTTTCATAAATAAAATATTGCTTGCAGTCCGGTTCATCGGTACAAATATTTTTTTTCATTTTCCGTTTATAGACTGCACCGATAGGCCAAATTGGCTTTGCAATGTCGCATTTACTTTGTATTAAGGCTTTGTCCAGTCCGAGTACAGGAATTTTTATTTAAAACTCCTTGCGCAGAAGATATATTCACTTTTGCGATGAATTTTTCATTACGCAGTAATTTTTTTACTAACTTTCCTCCGTAACTTCTGCGTAAGAGCTTTCAAATGGAAATAAAATTGCACGAGACGGACGGACTTTTCTTACAATGCGTGATACCTTGCAAAGCCAATTTGGTCTATCGACGTAGCCAAAACTCTACGACGAATAACATTTGAATAAAAAATTATTTACTTCGATAAACTACAAGAAAGAAGGTCTACAAGAAAAATATTTCCCTTATGAAGCTATTTAATTTTTTTTTTGGTGAATTGCAAGTAGTATTTTCGATCAAATTGCAAGATTTCATATTTGCAGTTGCAAACCAATTTTATTTTCATGTTTTTGAGGCAACTATCGTACCTTTTAAGTGACATTTGTCGGTTCTCGTGAATGTTCAGTGTGGCAAGAGTCAATGTCCGCAGTAACAATGCATCTACTAACATGACAAAGAAATATAGCGGAGGTAACAATAAGTTCATTGATATTTAAAAAATTAACGAGAAATTCATAGTTACAGGTAGTTGTCACCGGCGGTTTTATGGGCGACAATCTAATTTAACGTTGGTACAGGGAAAAGCAAAAACATTAATATTACTTTGGATCAGCATGCGAATCATTTAAACGACACAGATAAACTACGACAAGCTCGAGCGACAAGACCCCAAAGGCAAACCTCTGGATTAATGACTAGGATAAAAATAATCATTTCAACACTTTCACGTTTAATTAAATTATCTTTTAGTAGCATCTGAGAATGATTCTCGAATAAGCATTGATGCAACTGAAAAAATGTAATGTATTGTATTTAAAAAGAAATATTATATGGAATTATTACGACGTGAGCACCGACAATGCTACTTTGAAATATCATATTTTACCTGTAGTTATAGATAATAGGTGACACACACAACGGGAAAGAATTATTCAAGATCCTGGACATTGAGTGCGACATTGAGATATTACGACAATGCCTTTCAATACTAAATAGTTGAAACTATGAATGAAAATCACCCATAGGACGCACAGAAATTAACTCCAATGTCCTAGATATCGAGAACGTCGATGGGATCACGCGACGCGCCTTAAAATGATGTTTTTAAAACACCAATTTAACCAAACAACGGGGTGACGTCAACGAGACATATATGTCACGAATCTAGTTCAGGATTTGAGACATCAAGAGCGTCGTCAGGATTGTTCAAAATACTCTGGAATTATATTTTTTGTTCACCGGGTATATACATCCATGAAACGCCATCAACAGGTCACACAAAAATCCTCGTCAAGTTTCTAAACATCGAAAGCGTCGACGGAATTGTTTGAAATGCCCTGGAGCTAAGTTCTATTTGTATTACAGGATATAAAAAAAATTATGAAACATCCACGACAGGATGTGCAAAAGTTGTCTCCAAGGCCCTGAGCATCGAGAGCATCGAAGGGAATGCTCGAAATGCCCTGGAGTCATGTTACTTTAAATACCGAGTATGCCAAACCACAGCGGGACATCGATAGGACGTGCAGAAATCGTTTCCAATATCTCTAACATCAAGAGCGTCAACAAAAATACGCGATGCGTCCTGGAATTTTCCTTTTAAAAACCAGTTGGATAAAACATTGAAGCGACGTCGTCGAAAAGTCTAGAAGGACACCAGCCTCGTTCAGGATTCTGAATATCAAAGCATCGATGCAACTGCTCAAAATAACTTTGACATATATTCTGTTGTCAACTTATGTCTAGTATTTACGTCAACAGGACTAGGATATATTCTGTTCAAAGCCCTGAACATCAGTATAGTATTCGTTTCACGAGTATCCTTCATTCAGAGCCGAGATCACGAGCCGATGGTGAGAGTGAAATAGAAATGGACTGTCATTCGATTGCAGACTGTTTCGAGTATTCTATAAAATCAGGGTCCTTTCCATCTCTTATTTTCCTATCGCATTCTATAATTGCTTTGCTAATCATTAAAAAAAACTTGCCATCCCGTTGTTCCTTCATTATTGAATAGAAAGATTACAACGTCTCGTCTATCGATGCAACTGTATTCTATCGGAGGTGACAATAATAAAAAATTGGCAACAAGCAATGCCACTTGGCTTCGTGCGATTAAAGAATACTTAAGGAGACTGGTGTATATACTATCTAACATTCAGTCACATAACTGGCAAATTGATCAAACTTATTCTATGCAACCTATCACATACTACGTTGCATGAAATCAATAAAACATTCGATATTGTATGTACGTAATGCTATATAGTGCTTGAGAACGATAACGTACTATGAAAAATTGTATTGATTAGATGTAGTTTTATGTATGTGTGTCAACAGGCTGTTTCTTTGTTTTCTTTTTATTCTTTGGAGATCCCAAAGTTCGTCTGGCACATAAATTGTAATAGTGGATGTCGCTTGTATTTTTATCAAAAATATTCATTAATTCATCAAATAAAATAAAAAGATACTGCGTAGTTCAAAACAACATTTTTCCACAACGTCACCTTATTGTTATTGAAGATATCGATGTAAGAAAAAAAAAGTAGCTAAAATAAGTTGCCTTCTGTAATGGATTCTTATGTGCGTTTCGCTGTAGTCGGTAAGGTAGGTAAATGTATTTGTGTCGATACCCTACCACGTCTCTTGATTATTATAACGCACACATTTAATCTGTAAGAAGAAGGGGATCGTACTAGATGTCTAGAACCTACCACTGACATAAAAAAATGTAATAACCGTTTAGCCCTTTTAAATGGTTTGGTTAATCAAAATAAAATTAGTTTAGAGTAATGGAAAACACAAATACGTGCTATTTAAAAGCATCTTTTCTATTATTATAGCTACTGATATATTATCAATTACCTACCAGGTAATAACGAGAAGAAATGTTTGTAATAAAGCGTTTGTACATATTTTATTAAACAAAAGCCTTACTACATGTACAATTAGAAAATTTGTGTTATCCCTATTGTTGCAGTAAAAAAATATAAAGTAAAGAAAAAATGAAGAGAAATCTTCATGTAGATCATGAGTCAATAAATTTGGAATTGTTAAAAAAAACAACGACTCGAAATAAATATGCGATGAGGATGGTTATAAGCACCATTAGCACATTATGCCAACGATCCATATTTATAAGTCGTTATGTTCTAAACCGAATCTCTGCAACGATTCATACACATAGATCGCTTTATAGCATAATGATGTATCGGGCGTGTATAAGCGTGGCTCATCCGACCTTCTGAATTTCGCAGTTTAATCTGGTGCATAAATTACTTCTATGATATAATCGTTAACATTTTTGCAGTGGATACAAATTTTGAAATATTCCATTAAGTTTTCGCTGTGCTTTGTAGCAATATTTTAGATGATCAACGATTGCATGGAAAACAAAGCTTCGATACATCTACGGAAATGTATTAAAAGTTTACAAACATACATCCAAAATTCATTCATCTCGATCGCTATAAAAAAACAAAGACATTGCTTCACAAAAAAGAAAAGAAATAATTATCGTTGACTGTAGTACAAACACCATTCGTTTCAAAATTCTTTTGAAACTGCAAATCGCGAGTTGAACCCTGATCTGTCGTCTTTCTTTCTTGGACTTAGTAATTCCAGACACGATTAATACAATACTTGAGTGCCAAAAAATATAAATTGATAATAAAGATCGTGCGTTCGATCAAAGCACAGAGTGGAATTTATAACCGCTGATTATAGTCGCCTTGGAAACTGACTATGCCAAGGAGCGTTAAGCTTTTTAATGTATTAGGAATATCGGTATCAGCAATGTAAAATCTATGTATAAATGACATAAGAAAAGTAAAAGATATTTTTTTTGTGATTATCAATATGCTTACATGCCGATGACTTTGTATACTATAACATAGATCGGTTACGTTCGAAGATCGGCCTTGGCCTACTGCCTCACATCAGCTTCTGTAGTGTTTCATACGTCATAGTATATCATATGTGCGATGAGAACACAAAAACGTCCAACTATCTAAATCCGTAGTATATTCGTATGTATATAGTATCGAGTTTAGCCATCGCCAGTAAAGCTTGCACAATTACGAATCAGAGTCAAATGCAACTCTGATCGGCGAAGAATCAATCGTTCACGTCGAAGGCCATTGCGTCGTGCGCTGTGAAAGTTTCGAATGCCAATATTTCAGGAAAAGCGTACACTTTCTCTGTAAAAAAATCGACGAAAGGTTATTAACGTGATGACGAATTATCAATCAATTTAAACGATGCACGAGGTGTTTTATCGTTTCTAATGCTTTATGCAGATTATACTACGATAATTTACAATAGGTATGTCAACCCGGTAAACTGCGATATCACAGTCACGTTTTTATCAGCGGATTAATACCGATATTTCGACATATTTCAAATATACATGTTCATTAAGACGATGGTGCATCGATTATCGCACGGTTATAACCTGCTTTTCTACTGCCCTAATGACAGTCGTAAGTTTTTTCTGTTGTTTTTATTCGACAGTCGATATTTATTTCATTACGATAATGTTCATTGAATGAACGTTACCCATTCGAGGCACTAATTAACTATTACATTTACAACAAATGACTAATAATGACATTTACAACTGACTAATAATTTATTTTTGTATAGAAAATCTCCTGGCGGTGTGGAAGATTGTCGGATGATAATCAAAAGATTCGGCAACGTCTCATCGTCAAGTTACTATACATTCAAACGTAAGAAAAATTTAGAAATATCTAGAAACGTCTCACGTCAATACCTCATGACGTTTTTAATTCTCGATCGTCGATAGGACAATGATCCTGGCATACATTGAACGCCCGACTTTGGAGCTTCATCCGGGTAATCAACTTGGACTCGGGTATTATCGTTATGATGTCGATGAGCCTGTAGCGAATCGGCTAGACCACGGCTAGCGAGATGTATATTACACTCTATCGGCTCACAATACTTCATCCATTCCGATACCCGTGTGAACCCCGTACATGTACCGTACGACGTTCAAACGTATCAAAGAATATTGTAACGTACTTAGTCATTAGAGAGAAGATAGTTAGTCGCTGCGAAGCAGCCGAGCGAACCACCCGCTCTAATCTATCACCGGAGTCGCACCTATACTCTGAATTAGATCTGTCACATATTTTTGTTTGTCGTAAAACCTCTCTCTCTATCTATATTTATATATATATATATAAATAGATCACGATCTCCTGCGTTAGTGCATCATCAAAAAACGGCAAATTTCATTACTCCGAAGAAGACGTCCGCCATACGTTGTCTGAGACATTCTACATATATATAATAAATCGGCCGCAGTCCAATTTATGGCAATCATTTACCGGGACCAACACTAATTTCACCCGGTAAAGAAGTTCATCGATGCGTTTGTACCTGCAACTGCAACGTAACCCCTTCGCTCCGGGAATCTCGTCGTCCATCATCTCGAGGACTTCTGAAAGATCAAAGTCCGAAAGAAAAGACGCTTCGTCCAGACATTGGCCACGGGCTCTATCAGTGGTTGGACAGCCGAGGCGGTTGGCCGACATACACAGCAGCGAAAGCATTGGAGATTCCACCCCCCCGCGCAATTAAGATATTGTGCTCACATCAACAACTTTCCGGATTGAAGGAGATAAGTCTCGACGTTATTTCATGTTATATTTATACCTGTAATTATAGATATTTTGTGTCCTACGAATACGATAGTATGCATAAGAATTTATCAATTTATATTTATATTTATATTTTATATGAAAATTCATGGAACATTTCACATGGTACTGATGTATTTCAGAAATGTCTCGCGTGATCAAATACTTTGGTTATTGAATCTTTAATGTTGTCCTATAATGTAATATTTATTGTGATATTTGTTTAAATATTTTTTTTGAATCACAAATTTATATCGAGAAATTTGTCGCTTATTATAATTAAATATTGAGTACGTAATTGCTAGTCCAAGCTTCGATTCTTTCGTGTTGTTCATTCCTCTCGAGCTCCAGATTAATATAAAAACAAACACATATATACGAAATCATCGTGGAATAATGCAAAAGAAATAATATTACAAGCCTAATTAAATAATCATCACTTTTGAACTTTAGATTATACCGGTTTATTACTTTGAGCAGGTCTAACAATTTTTTTTTTAGCATAGAGTTCAGCGCTCCTCGGATATTATGACCCTGAAGATATTTGCATCAGACGAAATTTCATCTCTGACACGCTATCATCACCGTGACTTCATCGTACAGACTTTGGTCGAGGCTCATTTTATTCGTTATTAAATTCCGTAGGTGGCCCAATTTTTTAAATTTACATCTTCTTTAAGAAGGTTCATCAGGTAGATAGAAATACACAGAAAAATCTTTAAATTATATCGCATAATTTCAATTACTGTAGAGATATGTCTAAATTATTTCGAAAGTTTCACCTTTCGAATAAAATTTGAGTATCTTATGAGACTCTTTTGATATGCGCTTCTTATGGCGGACGTGCAATTTGCGTGCTTGCCGGGTCCTAACTTTAGAGAAAATGTAGATACGTAAATAAAAAAATTATATTTCCACAAAGTACAGGTGAATAGAGCAGCAATGAGAACAATTAGATCGATTATGTACTTAGGTGATGAATACTATTGAATATAGCAACAGAATTCGCAGTTGGCTGTAATAATGAAAGGACATCGCTCTCTTGCTCCCTTGTTACTATGCTGTGTGATACTGCTTTTGCCCTCCTGATCTAACACTTCTCTACCTGGTGGACCTTCTTAAGGTAGCGCAATGATAAAAAATGTTTGAAACGCTATAACTGCCGCGTCTATCATCGTACATAATTGGTTCAAGGCTCATTGTATTCGTTAAGAAAATCTGTAGGTGTCCGACACTTTAATTTATTTTTCTTGATTTTGCTTAAAGTAAATGATTGACACACCATAACTGCCATGTCACTTATAGAACAGAATTCGTTGGGGTTTCACTTGTCATCTTTTTTGAATTCATTTAAAAATTAAGAAGAAATGTTGTTTCATATCTTCAGGTTTATAAGCTTTGATCCTCACTGCCGAAGTTCTCAACACTTCTCGTAGCCATCATTGAATAAGTCATCGATTTTATTTGATATTTTATTTACATTTGTTTCAACATTTTATTGTTTCTCGTATATCACTGGTTTTTCTTCGTCAAAATTTTAACAGACTTTTCACGACTTCTTGATTGATTCGATATGTTTTGTGTCCTGCTTAAAAGCTGAAATTACGAAATGTAACACAAAAAAACGCGTAGATCGTTATCCGTTTCTTGAGTAATCGTTTTGTTTGTAATGCTAATTAAATTATCGCTTTTCGGATGAAAAGGCCTGCTAGCGATATGCCGACATCGTGGAAATTCAAAAACACAGAGTGAAACTCTGTATCCTCGTGAAAGGTCTGCACCTTCATCCGATGTAACTTTATAGTACAGACGAAACGAAGATTAGGGGATTCTGGGAAAATTTATTCAAGATTGACATCACGCTTTAGGCACCTGTAACGTCCACGCTATAAATAGAATTCTTTGAATTGCTAAGATACGCTACGCTCTGTGACTCATATAGGACGGCACTATTATCGTCACTACTACAAATTCTCATAGAATTCTAATAATTGGAGTAATAGCATCTCGATCTCTTATTTAGTTATCGATTTTCTTTTATGCTTTCTTATGGTGAATCTCAGGTTAAGAAATTGCTTATTAAATATTCATAATTATTCACGTAAAATGCTTCTTATTAAAAAAAAAAATGTACGTACAGCGTAAGCTTAACCATACTTTAATTACCAGAGTATCCACCAACTATTCTGCACAGTTTACAAAAATTTAAGGAGTCCTGATGTACCCTCACCCCGCACTCCATTCGACATCAAACGAGTTCTCAAAGAAACTTGATCATAAATCAGGGTCTCTGCTGTGTATATAAAGGGGAGTTCAGTGTTCTCCGAGCGTGCGGGGTTTAGCCCGGGGGATCTCCTTCAGAAAATCTTTCCGTCCACGAATCGCTATTCTCATCCCGTAAGCCGTTCTACGTGAGAGTCCTCATGATTTTGAACAATTTTAAATGCTAAATATGCCAGGAAACATCAAAGAACTCGCTTTAAAGAACAATGCATAGAACTCCGGTAGAAAATTTGCATCCGTTGACAATACCGCAAATAAAACGTACGCACAGTCGCGTTATTGCGTGCACTATACCCTTGACGCCGGCATTGAAAGTTCGTTTTAACGCGGAAATATTGTTTGCCTATTTAGTATTTCCCGACGCATTTCGATCGAACTACGACGCTTTGAATTCGGTGACGCTATAGATCTCGCGCCACGGGTATAGAGATACGTAATGACTTATTAATGCCATTTTTTTTAAATGTATAATTACGGTTACCGGATTGGGCGTCATTTGCTCGTTACCTGTACATAAAAAATGACCAAATACTTCTGTAGCAGCAGCATGTTGACCATTGGTTTACAGTCTCATTATTACTTTTCAAATTCATTCGTCGTAAAGTTTGTTCTGTTCGTAATTTGGTGAGCACGTAATGATCAATCGACGACCAGTTGACCCGTCAATCGGCGATGTCAGTTTTCTACACGTAGATATAGAAAAATTCAAGTTCATCCGTAGACTTGTTAATTATTTGCTAATTATTTTGCTAAATATTTCCTATATGCCCATTCCAGGCTGATAAATAGTGAATGGCAGCCAACGAGTTAATATTTAATTATTCGTCCCATGATGTATTTGCGTATCGTTCACCTCGAGTTTTTGTTTTATTCTTTGCTTTTAGAAAAAGTTACATATTCACGGACACACATCCAAGCCGTCAAGCTTGGCTAATCATCCATGAAAATGGCCACGCCGATTATTACATCTTGCGCACGCGCAATCCCGGGATATGCATTTTACACGGATGGATGAAAGAAACGATCGTATCAGAAAAGAAAGAGATGGAGTAAACCGCAGTCGGTAGAAGAGGCCACGGGCTCGATTGTCTGGCGTGTAAGCTCGACTGATCTGACGTAGGTGTATGTGCATTTCTGATCGTTAACGTCGGTACGATTTGTTTTTTAACTCGAAACTCTAAAGCTCTCTTCTATCGGCATGATTTTTCAGTTAGCAAGTATAATAAGCGTTCAGTAGTATGAGAATGCAATAAGCGCGCTGCACATAATCACCGCATCATAACGTACTACGCGTGCGGATCACTATCAGTTAATAGACTCCGAGACGACTAAAATATGCATATGTGCATTTCCTTCAGTCGACAATAACGCAATAGCTAGATAGTTATTATTAACTTCACTATAATGCAATGTTCACGAATCTACGCTTAGTGAACTTGGGAGGAGAAAGATTATTGGTACTGGGGGAAAGGATACAATTACAGAACATCTTTTTTTTATATCTATAGAAAAATTAGATCAAGTTCCATGTATTTCATGAAAAATGTGATGATATTAAATTATCTGAATATTACAAAATAAATTAATGTTAATACACATTTCTTCGTGAAAATTGACGAATTATTTAACCACATTTGATCTCGCATGGTACCAAAGATACGCAGCAGCCAACCTACTGCTTGATTAAAAGTAAGTTGCCATCGACTTTGTTAAAATATAAAATATTCAAGATGGGCAATCTATCTTGGACAGCCTTAAAGTGTTTCTTCATTTTATTCATAAAAATTGAAGTCTCTATATATTATTCCTAAATAAATTATTTACAGCATAAACTATGGATGGAATTGAAAAGAAGAAAATGCATTTATGTTAAAAAGCATTTTAGTTAGAGTAGTTAAGTTAGTCGGGGCCAATAATATGGTCATACACTTAATCGATGATGGAGCCCGGTAGTTGTTTCAGTCGAGAAACCGGATATCCAGAAAATTATGATGTTCAATGCGCAAGGAAGTATGTAAAATTTGAAGATGCAAAGATGAATTTTAAGATACCGAAGCAACTTTTCCAATTCCATGGTGTTTTCCTTATTGCTCAACTGCTGTAGGAACTGAATCAATTATTTTTTTAAAAGTGACAAAATCTATAATAATACATTTGAACTGTCGACTGCTTATTGGTTGTAAACATGTTTATCGCCACTTTTCTGACAACCAATGAGAACTCGAATGAAGGGGTAACGGTGCTTCGATGCTTTCGTTATTGCGAGGTTATATCGGGACGTCATTTTTTTGGGGAAGAATCAATTTATATTAAAATGAAAATGGGAATTAGTGCCCTGTTTACTTTTTCTCGAGGTTTATAAATTATGATTGGCATAGCTGGAAAGTTTGAAAATATCTCCCGGAATGATAGCCCAAAATGAAGAATTTAAGAAAGTGAAAAAAAATGCAATAATATTTACATCATACATGTGCTGCAAATGACTTCCCTGTTTGTTCGTAAACCTCGAATGAAGAGTAAGAATAACCATTCGTTGTCTTCGACCCACGACCCCACGAGCATATTAATGCTTCCGTTGAACATATGAAAGACCTTATTTGACTTTGGATATGCTTTTCAACGAGCGCAAAGCTACTATATATAGTCCTCTTCGATAAGCGATTCTCTCCAAGAGGTTTACGAGCTTCAGACGGAAAGTTTTTGATGCACCACGGCAAATTTAATCTCACGTCATTACTTTGGTGAGTCGACAGGTCTCTCGGCGGGTTGTCGTCGTACACTTGATTTTGGGCCGACTGGCAAGTATGTCAAGGTTTGGACCAGTAGTTCATTTTTACCGAATCGATAACTGGATTATGACCAACCAGTCCTAACACTTTCATCGCGACTAGTTTTTATGATTATTAAATTGTTTTGTCGTTTTGTTTTAAACTACAGTCAGTTGAAAACTTTGCGCTGGTCGTATTGACGTCTCAATATTTATTATCGGTATTCAAATCGAAAAGTTCCACCGTGAAATAAAAATGGTACTGGCAACTATTAAAAATGACAGCTATCGATTGTTGGTCCATGCGATTATTTTTATAGTTAACCGTAAGTACCTGTAGAAGTCGCTGTAAAAATAATCCATGCCACTGTAGAAATAGTTCATGCCACTATACAAATTGTCGCATCAAATAACAATTAAGAGTCGGTACTTAATTGTTGCCATGACTAACACGATTTCTCGGTGTATACATTTTTTTGGAATTTTACTCGAGCGATGAAGACCTCTTGCTATACATAACATGTGTCCATTTCGTTTACGTTTGTATAAAGATTTATTTAATATTTAACAAAAGTGACTAGCGTGGCATACAGCAGCATTTTATAGCTTTTGAGTAATAATTTTTAATACTATTTTTGTACTAAATTAACTGAAAATAATAATTAATCAATGAGCGGTCATGTATGTTTATTAGAATTATGAATCTATACGACAATCCCGAGCAATTGTTAAGAAGGAATTTTCTGGCGAATTGCAACTCGGGGTATGAGACAGCGCTGCTTAGATTCCTGCGTTTTCGATCTTTTGATAGAAAGATCTCTAACAATCGAATCATTAATTTTTATCAGCTCTGATGCCGATTAATTGAAAAAAAAAGCTAAAGGTAAAAATAACAATTGATACCGTTATTCGTCACATTTGCTTTTTATCAGTTTCTTTTAAGTAAATTAAGTGCAAAAATAATTCAAAAAATAATGATTGATAAGTTAAATCATACAATTCGCGGTAAACTCAAAGTAACATTGACGTCGCCGTTGTATTACAATTTTCTACTCACCAACGTAACGTGCATATTTCGTATTAACTGCAAGTGCCTACCTCTGTTGTACACTCGATCGAGATCTTGGCAGATACAGTTAAATTGGTATAGCGATGGCAAATAACGAGATCGCAGAAATAGATGATTATCATATAATAATTTCGCAGGGGCAACGAACTGAAAGCACCAATCATTTGCGTTTCGATAGAATCGCACGAGCAGTTATAATGAATGAAAATCATATTGAATCTAGTTAACTCAAGCTTTTGTGAAGTTGGCTATAGCGAAACTCACGATAAATTTGAGTCAATATTATCACGCGGTTGAACCAAGTTGTTCAGCTGACTCAAGACAAATTCAATTGAGCCAACTGAAACAACAGCGGGATGTTGTTTTTTTTTAATTACCGTATTCATTTGCCATGGTCATGATTAAATAATGAAGTTTATTTTCTTCAAAAGATACAGCTCCTAAGGACATGCAACCCAACTTGCGCCGGTACACGTGGTGAGACAGCGCTCGGGCGTCGTTCGGGCTCCTCGCGTACCATTTAAGCAGAAATTCAAAGCACTTACACAATCGTTGAGTGCTACCTGGCAGCTGATCTCTCGTTCGCGCACGTGGGAGCTGCCTCTCTCGTACATGGAAACCGAATCAATCGCTCCAACAAAAATCGATAACGTACAATCTTTCCAAAAAGTTTTTACGAAATTGCAGCTTTTTGTCTCACCTGACTTGCGATGCACTCGATTCACGTGTGTTGCACTTGTCGCACTTACTGACAACCCTCCCGGCGACGAGCGATCAACTTAACTTCACAACCTCTTGTATACTAATACTCGCAAAACTGTTGCGTTGCACACAAATACTAGCGGGAGAGACAGAGATATATGATCCTACGCGGTTCAAACGGGAAAAGCAAATTTTTCGCACACAAGTTAAGTTTGGAGTCGTGGTTACAAATAAATCTTGGACTATACTCAGTAGCTCTCTCTCTCTCTCTCTCTCTCTCTCTCTCTCTCTCTCTCTCTCTCTCTCTCTCTCTCTCTCTCTCTCTCTCTCTCTCTCTCTCTCTCTCTCTCTCTCTCTCTCTCTCTCTCTCTCTCTCTCTCTCTCTCTCTCTCTCTCTCTCTCTCTCTCTCTCTCTCTCTCTCTCTCTCTCTCTCTCTCTCTCTCCCTCTCTCCCTCTCCCTATTCCATTCGTTGCTTGGCTTCGAGCTACACTTCATATAACGTGTGCTCTCTAATGCATATGCTATACATCGGACTGCTATGTGTATAATACAGTATAGAGAACACGTGTGTCGACAGCTGGCACGAAAATCGAGTCGCGATGTCGACCGAGCTCTAAGCCGAGAGACTCCGCACATGGGAGAGAGTCTTGTATCTGAGCCAAAGCCCCTCATATCGATAAATGGGAATATAATGACGAGTATCGCGTGTATAGAAATGCGTCACGAATAGCTATGCAATTTATAATTGTAGCTTGTAGCTTGCCGTGACACTGGAAGCATTTTACCGCGTCATACCCGTGTAATACAAATGTCATAGCGGCAAAATAACGTGTTTCCCGGAATACTGTCGGATGAATTGTGTCCAGGTGGAGCTGGTGTTCTGCCTTTAAACGCGGTACATTAAACTTTGTAGAACTTGTTTATTGTCCACGGTCATATCTCGTGAAAGCTTTTACGGGAAAACGTAACTGTGGGTAATTTGACTCTCTACTTCGATATTATGTATCAGCGAGAATCGCAACAAGGCTCGTAGTATTTTCTACTACAACGCACAATAGATTGTCGTCAGAAGGGTAGCAGAAGATTGTCATATTCATTCAAGCGGTTCAGATATAAAGTCGACGATTACGTACGTGTTTGACGACAATAACGTATTTTCAAAAAATTCTCAAAATAAAATGTTTCCTAAGAATCAAAATATTTTCTTCGTAATTATAGTATACTCTCAGTTACTTAACCGCGATCACGTATGTAATGATAGTAAACTCTTACCTATTTTACTATCGTCGCGTGTTTGAAGATAGTTTTCTCATCTATTTGACGAAGCACGGGGAAACTTTTCCCACATTCTCATGCAACTTGCATTCAATCGAAACGCCGACATGCAAGGATCCCCATGCCTCGCGTCAATTTCTTTGTAAGTGGGGAGCCAATCTTAGCGAAAGATACGTGATCGCCGTACATCGTGAGTTCGTCAAATAGGTGAAAGTGTACTGTACTAACAATATAATGTCAAATCAATATATTTATGATAATAATCAGTAGATTATGATTTTACACATTGAAATGTCCATTTCAATTGTGATTAATAGCCAATGTACTACAACAATTTTCCAATCATATGCAGATACATGGTAGGCGTGAATAAATAAATAATAAAGTTCCGTGAGAATTACTGTTGACATTTTTTAAAAATTGATATGCTCATGAAATTTCCGTGTTGCTTTGTTTCATTAAGAGGCCGAGTCAGCCATATAACGATAAAAGATGTTGCGTATGTCATCTATTTATTCCAGTTTGCAGATAAATATGATCAATAATCTATCGTTTAAGGAATTGAATTAATAATTTTTCTATCGGTGTTCAAACCCGATCATGTCAACTAATTCCTTTATAAAACAGTTTACCGTTTTTTTCTAATCTTCCCGTGATTCGGAGCAAATCACTAAATAAATTACAATTCACGACAAAACTCATTTTCTTCGCAACATCATTATACACCGGTTGAACGAGGGACATTTTTTTAAGACGCCAGATCAAAGTTATTACCTATTCGATAACTTTAACAGTGAACAGTCTTTTAATGAGTTTATTTAAAAATTATTAACGCAAGTTTGGTATTTAGTGCCATGTACCTTTTGTCATAAGACCTCAAAGAAAAGTTCCCTCGTACAGCCAGTGTAGAATACTGTTTCGAAGAAAATGAGACATCATAAAGTGTGTAATCCATCTAGCGATCTGTTCTGAATCACGCGCAGATTTAATAAAGCTCAAAACTTATTTATGAGGGAACTGGTTATTTGAGGAATGAAATTCTTCATTCCATTCCTCAGCAATACAGGGGATGAAATATAACATATACAAAATGTTAGTTTTATGGTTGACTCAACCTCCTTAACACAAGTTATTTCGCGTTTAATGTTTCGAAGAGCCTTAATGTATTCAATGCACGTAATGGTTTAATGACTGTATAATTTGTAGATATTTAGTATCCTTAATGAAACTAGTTGTTGTACATCCTTTCCACCCAAACGATATTAGGAATAATAACAATAATTTATAGTTGCAGTGCGGTAAGAACGTTAATGATAGTGCGTGCTTTTTGTGTTACAGACAACGCGATGACGGTGGATTGCGTGTAAAAGAAGTAGCGCACCACAGAGGTAGCGCGACACGTGTGTATTATCAAAAGTTTTATCGTTAATGCGTCGAGCATTGTAACGATACGCTAAGTGGAACCAGGCCATGTCTACAGTCGCAATGCAAACACACTAATGGATTCAAAGTGATGCATCACATCCAAATTGAGTAGAATCGACCACGGTCTTGACCGTGGGATCGTCTTGTCACATAGAAATAGCGTGTGAATCTCGCGACTGTCATTTGACCGCGAATAGACCGAAACTCAAGTAGTCGGCTTTGTGCAAATTTTATATTAGTAAACGATTCTCTCTTATGTGATAATTATTCGACATCCATATGCTTATGTTGAGTAGCGTGGTGCATCGTCAGTCCATCGTTTTTACGCCGCAATAGCATAAATGCTGCATAGATACACCATATACAACGTACCCAGAGGGAAAAAATTCTATAAAATGTTATTAAAAAATTTAAACTTACTCCAAAAAACTATTACTTAAAACAGTGTAAATCTATTAATTTCTACATGAATTTAATAAATAGTTAAAAACTAGATTTCATGTAGATTTTTATGAGATTCTATGTAATTAGATTATTCAAACAATCAGATTGTAATGACGCCAGTGCCATTATGAAAAAAAGGGATTTTCCGACTATTTCATATAGACATCTTGAGTTAAACTATGAACATTCAGCCTAAATTGTCCATAATTGCGATAAACCATGGAAACTCAGATACACTAGACAACACGGCATATTCGTATACTGACGTCTGACTCGATAATTGTGAAATTATATCAGATACTTGCTGCGTCTGTTAGAAAATTAGGTTATAAATGGTTTTAATTTTCTGTAATATTTAACTTTTCACTCATCTGATCAATGAGAATATAATTCCCTCGATTGACAAATGTATGGATGCCAGTTTAGATGCCGTGATTGATAAATTCAGTTACTTGCGTAATCTGTCAGTAAGTTTGGATCGCTTTACAAAATTGTCCGTCACTGCGCCAAGTAGTCGACGGGTAATGTTTAACAAACTTGATGCGCAGTAAAATTAAAATTTCCCACGCAGTACTAGGTTAGAAATACTTTCTGTCCAGCCAAACTTTAGATAAAAAACTGCCATCCATTGGAATATGTCTCATGGATTTAGAAATTTGAATTTAGCTTCCTTATCTCTAGGAATGAAGCTACTTTTTCTGCCACCAAGTTAGGTTAGAAATGCTTTAAAATCTCCGCAAAAATTTGAATTTATTCCACCTTTCCATTAGTTCAGATGATGACTTCATCAATCGGAAAATTATGGTGTTTCCGATTCACCACACCGGGCTCCACTCGGTGTATCTATTGCATGAGAACAAGAGAGACGGTCTCCGATTCCACTCCGTCCATCTCTATATTTCTCTTGTTCCTGTGTAATAGATACACCGAGTGTAGCTCAATATAGCGAACTGAAAACGCTATTAGTTTAAGAATGCTTTAAATTTCCCGTCATTGAGTCACAATACTGACATCTACTGAACTCTGCTGCAACCACCGCGTCAAGGGAACACTTATTAACGAAAATCCAGCTGACCAATAGGAATTTCCCGCTGACTACATATGTCAGTATTTTTGGTTAACATTTCTTCATAAAATTTAAATTTCCCGCGGATCTAGCTTGTTAATTTGAAAATTTTCAGCTCTTTAAGTTCTTCAGTTGGTAATGCAGGTTTCTGCCGTGATAAGATAGGGATCTGCTTTGACGACGTTGTGCGGTATGTGCGGCTTGCCTTATCTACTGTTACGAAATTATAAAAATGGAACATTTTTATTTCCATGAAAACTCGTAGTTAGGAAAACCTAACCGAAAAGCGGATTTATATGCATTTTAACGGATTTGTCACTCGTAAAACGCTAAAGAATTATATCATGTTTCATAGAAACTTTCTACTTTTTTAAGTTGTTAATTTCTATAATTTACATCGCTTCGATGTAAATTCATGTAATTAAATTTTCGATGTAAATTTCTACGAAAAAAAACCTGAAAAATAAAATTTAAAAAACCTGAAGAATAAAATTTGTCTGGATTTTTATTGATTGACGAGTCGTAAAACACAATAATTCTATTATTTTCCATGGATACTTGTATTGTATGCAAAACTCGTTAGTTTTGACGAATCGAAAACTGGATAGATTTTTAAGCTGCTAATTTCTGTTTACGCCGATAGGAACTCATGGTATCTCGTGAACTAAAAGAGAAGCATTGTGTGATTTTTTTACAGTTTGGCATCGTAGAATATTGAAAGTATCCGTCGTTTTTAATACAAACTTTTAGTTTTGTATACGAAACTAAAAAACTTTCACGAATCAAAAATAGAATTGAATCCAAAGTTCCATAGTAACTCGATACGTAAATATTAGTAATTTATTTAAGATTTTTGCTGCATCTAAATTTTTTAAACATTCTTATCATTTTCTATAGAATTATTGATTTTCATGTTTGGTATTATTACTTCATAGATATTTATACAAAAATATATATATATTACTACAAACAAGTAAAAACATTTGTAAAAGAAACATATTTTTTGTAGAATTTTGTAGTAGTTTTTAGATTTTTTTTCGCGAAATCAGTTAAATGTGTTCCACAATTTTTAATAAAAAATTATGGATTTTTTTATGAACCCATAAAGTATACAGTATAGGGTTATCTATGGAATAGCATATTGGGTAAATGGCTTCCACGGCTCTGCTTACTCATACGCACTCTTTTGTCAAAATTTTCCATGGCCATTTTGCATAAATGTAGCTGAATTTCGTTGATACAGCACTCAATTTCCTCCTTCAAGGCGTGGGTGGTCGTGGGCTTGTTGGCATAAACCTTAGGCTTCAAAAAACCCCAAAGAAAAAAGTCCAACGGCGTTAAATCGCATGATCTGTGCGGCCATTTCTGATCACCAAAACGGGAAATTACACGACCAGGAAATGACTCATGCCTTCATTAAATTGTTTCTCGGGTTGTATGGCATATATGGCACCGTCTTGTTGAAACTACATGTCGTCCACATCCATATCTTGCAATTTAGGTACAAAAAACTGGATTATCATGTTGCGATAGCGAGCACCATTAACGGTTATTACCTGATCAGCCGCATTTTCGAAGAAGAATGGTCCAATGATGCCTCCAGCCCAATATCCGCATCAAACAGTGACACGTTGTGGATGCATTTGTTTCTCCATAATCACTCGTGGATTTTCTGAACCTCAAATTCCAGAATTTTTACGATTAACGAAGCCATCAGCATCCATTTGTCGTTGTTCCATAATTCATTCAACGAACTCTCTTCGCTGTTCGTGGTGGGTAGGCTTCAGTTCTTGAGTCAATTGAACTTTGTAAGCATGAAGATCCAAATCCTTGGTAAGAATACGTTGTAGAGAGCCTCCCGAAATGTCCAATTCTTGACCACGGTGCCGAATTGATGTTCCTGGACTCTCACGAACTGCTTCGATGTTTTGTGCTAAGCGACTTGTTGAAGGACGTCCAGAGTGCTAAGATCACTAATTTATCCAGTCTCCCTGAATTTTTAAATTAATCTATTCACAGTTGATCAAGTTAAATCACTGTTCCGACTATATTTTGTACGAAAATTGCGAACTGTAGCTGCCAAACCTTCATTATTTAAAAAATATTGCTTAGCAATGAAACCGCGTTGATCTTTCGTATAGCGCTCAATTTTTAATAACCCTGAACTATCAGCTGTCACGCTATCATATTTTTTTCGTTGGCAACACTTTACCGCAATTTTGGGACACCCTTTACATCGAACATTAGGGGCGGAGCGTCACATGCGAGGCAAAATAATATTTTAAATGTTGTACGTAGTCGACTAAGTTTATTCAGAGTATACTCATCAGTGTCTTGTAGATTCTGCGTACACATGAGCACGTCTGCCGTAAGTATTACGAGACAACGTAACGAGCCACTTCATCGCTATAGTGTAAACATACGGATCGCAACTCACCTTACTAGAAATGCCTCGCGCACTCTTGAAGACGGAAGTTCGTATAACAATCCAACGATAATCGCTGAGTTTCTACAGCTGCCAATTAATTTCAGCAACTAAAATCAACAAAAATTGACGAAATTTTTCTTTACAAAATGTCCTTTAGTACTGATTTTCGTGTGCAACGATACTGCAATGATTACTTTTGTATAAACGAGGTACCCGTTACACCATACACTCGTGTGAAGTTATATACACTTTATAAATTAAATGTGCAGAAAAGAAAGGAAAAACACACACTGGTATCAACGTGAATGTTTATACGTAAATTTTATAATGTACACGCGAGAGGTCAGCCGAGTTCAGAAGCGATGGAGATAAAGAAGAAGAGATGAAAATTTCTGACGATAAATATCCGTGTAGGCAAAGACGCGCGCGTGTTCATTCGGAAAAGACGTTCAGCTCTACTACCAAGTCAGAAAGTTTAAAATTGGCAACGCGTGAGATAGTGGAAGTTCCAATCTCTACGACAGCACACGCACAACGTGATAACAGAATGTGTCGTCGGCACGCCCCCAATTATCGTGCGCGAACGTTATCCTCCTCAATCTCATACGTTGTACACCATTCTTACTTTTATTTACCCTGTCTACCTCGAATTATTTGTGACATTCGTATCAGAGGATGCTTAATTACATTTATACGTGGAAATTCTACTCTTCGAAAGATATTTAGGTAAAATACATGTATTACCACAGGCACACGCGTACCTCTCACCGAAGATTCATTTTTGGGATAAATAATTTATTTTTACCGAAAGGACGGATGACGGTACAAGGTAACGGGTTTTCATTTAAGTCTACCTTAACATGTTAATATTGGGATTTATAGGTTGTATAGTATTTTAAAAAAAAACACATTTTCAACAGAAGCTGCATTTCCGTTAATTTCTTTTGATTTGAAGCATAAAATAAGTTATCAATAAACGATCTGCTTAAAACAATAATTTCATTGGTGAAACCACTGATCGCGTTGTTGTCGGTGGTAACCATCAATTATTTTCCTATAACGAATATTTAATAGAACGAAATATCCTGAAGCGAGAAAAATATGAACCCAAAATTGTAGAGATTTAATTCTAAAAATGCTTCATAGCATCGCATGTTACGAGTGATAATCTCCTCATAGGTGCATCATCATCCGTATACCGTTGATGATGTGAACTTTGGTAGGTCATTGTCGTTCAACAGCGATGGATCGACGCTGTTGAACTACAGCAAGACCACAAGAAGTAACAAAAATCCATTCTCTCGTATTTCGTGCATCAAAAATCGTCATTGGACTCTGAACAAAAAAAGAACATCCGAATGAGGACGAAAGCACGTGTATTAATTGTTTCGCTCATGCAAAAAAAATAAAAGAACTCTCCGGTCAGCTTCCATTGGAGCGGGAGGACTCTTACTTTAGATAACGACAAAAGAAATGCCTGATTTAACGACTACTTAGCACACGAGAGCAAAGTACCAGTATACGTTTCGTTAAGGTCAGGAATGTGATGAACTAAATGTTCTATTAACCTTGTGAGTCCGAATGTCAAGAACGTGCGAGGGCAAAGTTAGTTGTTTCAATCGTGCCGCCCCCTCGTTCGTGGTTTGTCCCAATTATAAAATCTCGTCTGAACAGCTAGCACTGCATCAGAGCCCGTATCACCGGCTCAAATCTTTTTTTTAATAGTTTTCCTCCTCCTTCTCTGCCAACGATCGTCTTACGTATCTAAACTACATTATAATTAAACAATTACGATAATTCTTTGATGTTTTTATTATTATTATTATTCTCTCGGTGTAATTCTCCCCAATTATGTACAAAAATATAATGAGAATCAATAATCATTACGGAGTTTAACATTAGGTACGTGACGATGCGTGTGTTCCTATATTCTCCTCATGAAATAGCGTTATCGTTTCGCAGTCTCTATCTCAGTCAATTTGAGACTCACTCTCGACAATCTGCAGTCAACGAATAAAGTTTCTGAAATTCGAGCTCAATCGTACTAGGTTGCGTATCGACCAAATGTAACGTTGCTTCAATCAGTTATAGTTATCAACTTTATTCGATGAGTGTATATTGTTTTATTTTTGTTTTGCATACTCTCTAAGGTAAACGTCCTGGTAATCAACCAGGAACCAGTAACCGGACAGGCCATGTTAGGCTATACCTATATATATTTTTCGTCTATGTTAAAGCACAAGGTAGCCGGATATTGATTCTTGGTTGGTTAATGGAACGTTTACCTTAATACTCTCTTTCACTTTCATCTATCGATAGCTAGATATTTACAGTCATCGATGAGTTTTTGTCATGAACAATCCTAGCTGCTATAAGTTGGATGATTTCACGACGTAACTGAGAAAGCACGTCCATGAGATTCGAAATCACATTGTTTTTCATGTTGGTAAGCGCGCGTGGCGATGGTCAATTTATTATTTGACTTCGTGTCAGGCAGTAAATAAAGATGCCCGGGTGTATTGAAAAATCGTCGCTTTGTTGTTCTCGCGTCATCACCGCGTATCGATATTTATTGTCCTTGTCAAGATTCGCGAGGTTCGAGACTCGTCAAGATTTCATTATTTTTATTAACTTTTGTTTCTTTGTTTCATAGATTTAGCAATGTAATAGTGAGAAAAAAAACGATACAATTGAAACGCCAGGCGCATACTTTCGATTGGGATGTGTCTACTACTCCCGCAAAATCTTCTAATGGCGCTTCGTCTCACCAGTTCAATACGGAAGTCGAGATCGAGCGTGCAATTGAAATAAAGAATAAAGACAATCGTTGGTCCCTTTGACGGTGATGCACGAGACACGAGGGATCCGTGGTACGGAGATGTCAATGCCCTGCTTTAACGTCTCCGTTCGAATGAAAAATAACCATTAAAAAAAACTCATTAAAATCAATTTAAATTTTCGCGTACAATTGAGTTCGAAACGAAATGTACAATTATAATAACTTCTACGGAGTTTTATTATCATAAAAGTATTATCGGAGGAAGCTACGGGATGAGAGCTTTCCAATGGCCTCAATCCTTTAACGATCACTGGAAAGATTGCCCTTCCTTTGCTTTTTCTTAATTGACATAGTAATAGTGTAATATTAATAGTCAAGACTTTTTAGGAAAACATTTTTATGGAAAAACATTAAGTACCCGAAGGAAGATCCATAAAACAAATGTATTGATTTGATTTCAAAATTACTATAAAAACATAAAAATCATAATTTAGTGAGAATCTTTCCACCGACCATTATATCATTTAATGAATGAACGAAAACTTAAGGAACTTAAAAGCCGATCGCCATTAAATCGTATACTTGAAGCTTAACGGTGATTGGTGTAACACACGAGCAATATAATAAATCGCCAAACGACTTATCGCGTACCGAAAACGCATTGATCGTCGAGATTATCATTCTTTCCCGTAGAGAGCAATTTATTAATGGATGCTTTTTATTTTCTCGAACCTCGACTAGTTGAGAATCATCGGTGTACCATAGATACTCTCAAAAATGCAACGATCATGAAGAGCTCAATTAATATGAGCGAGACGCGGCCACCTCGCGAAAATCCTTTGGGCACGCTTCGAATCGATCGTAACTTCACGGCGAGAACTGGCTGATATCGAATGAATCTCGCGCAGAGCTCAGTAATAGCAACAATAACGTTTACGTGACGGCGGTAGGATGGCACAGCGAAGCAATTCCGAGTGAAATGACGTGATTTTGAAACGAAAAAAAAAAAAAAAAGAAATAGACGAACGAACTAATATAAAAAAAAAAAACAGCTCCAAAGCAAATTTGCTCTTGCAATCTTCGGCAAAATAGCGAACGAAAAGAACGTCGTCGTGTGGCCTCGCTCGCTCGTACTCTCTCTCTCCCTCCCTGCCGGCCTAACTTTCTCTCTCACTCCCACACCACTTGTCGCACACACATATACACAGATAAAAAACCTGTACTCTCAGCATTACACTCGTAGCGTAGTACACACTCACTTAATAGAAAAATTAATAACGGACGATCTTACCTACAGGTTTGCTAATTCCAGTTTTTTACCTCGTTATCGCGAACATGATTGTGGGCGATCAGCTTATTCGCACTACGAAAACACGTGGATCAAAGGTGACGAGGCTTCATTCTGGGATTCCCAGCGCATTAGAATTAGAGGCAAAGTGCGCATTCGTTTTATAATTCAAGAACCAGTTACAGATGACATGCGAATGTCAGACCACTTTTGAGACTCATTCTGCTTCTCAAAAGAGCAGTCGTTTTAATATCAGCGCGAAATGTCAATATCACGTGTCATTAACATCAAACGGAGATAAGCATCGCTTAATACTTTGAAATAGGAATTCTTTCTTTCGCCACAATTTACTTAATGACATTTATAAAAATGAATTTAGTTAATTTTTTTATTCAATAATTCACGTTAAATAAATTGTACGATAAATAAATAAAGAATGCCCATTTTTATTTAGTAACGGTAGGTACCCATCTCCAAAATTCGTAAATAAATTACCTGTTTGTCAAATGCTAAACCGCTAAGAATACCATTTCTGTTGCCTCTTATTCTGCGAAAATTTAGCTCGAATGAAAAGAGTCTCAACGCGGAAAAAAATCATACAACAGCGTACAATTGAGAAACAATTAATTTGTTCACTAACGGAATTCCAGTGAATCAGCATACGTTCTGACGTTGATAAATAACAAGCCATAGGAAAATAAACGATGTGAAGAAGCTATGGACACTCAACGCGAGCTTCTTGAAGACAAATTAAATGCAAATCGGGGCACGGTATTACAAATGTTTGTTACTTTTGTAATCGAAGATACGTAATTTTTTTTTTTTTTTTCTATAATTTCCTTTTCTACTACAACGAAACATGAACGTCTCGCTAATGTTTACGACGCTTTTACGACGTTCCAATAAACGTCTGCCAATATCGCACCGCGATAATTCGATCTCATTTTTATTTCCTTGTATTTATTCTCTTTATTTTTTTTACCACTTTCATATATCAGAGCATACGGGCAACTCTTGAACCTAAGTCTGAATTCTGCTCGGCTGGTATATTCAGAGTTCACTCGCACGCGCCTATAAGACAACACTGAAGCTTTGAACACAGTTGGGGCAATAAAGAGAAGAGGTGAAAGACTACGAAGACGAGTCGGAGAAGAGGCAACGCTCGCGATTCCGCGATTCGTATATGGAAAGGTCTTTTTGTCCTTGTCGGTGATGCGTAAAGTCCGGAGAAAGTGCCACGTTCACCGTCTCGTCTAATCACTTATCTCTTGCCTGTACTTTTCATCTAAATGGTATAAATATTATCCTTTTGTCAAAAACTTCATTCATATGTCACAAACGTACACGCACGCATACACACGCAGTCCCACCTCCCCGCCGCACACACTACATATTCATAACACGCTGGCACACACATGTACACACACACACACAACCGGTGTCTCCCGCTCATACAGTGTTTTGTTGTCTTTCGCATTCGATCTCTGCTCAAAGTAGGGGGAATTGGAGAACAGGAAACGAATATACGTATTTTGTAGCTGGCCGAAGGCGCTCTAATGCGTGTGTGCGTGGCGGCTGGGCAGTTTGTTCCTGGCGCCGGGCGTGTTCTTGCGAAACGACGAAAGCTCTTTGCCGAAATTACGAAACCTCTCGTATACTGTTTTTCTTCTTATGTTTTTTGCTTCTAGTTCGTTTCTTCAATCAATTTTTTATCTTTCGAAAGCTACGATACGCGGCCACCGATAACGATTCTCATTAAGCGAGCTTCTTCTCAGTGTTGTTGTTCGCAACGTAACCGTTGTTCGTTCCGTTGCTATAACAGTTGTTGTACTCCTTATTGTATATCGTAGCGTATGACGAGACGCCGTTTTGTCGTGTTTTAGATGGCTCGTCCTCTAGTACCGGCATACAGGCACCGGCGTTTTGTTGCGCACGACTCGACGAACTCTTCGACGTGCCCGAGGTGTACTTGGACTTGTAGAAATCCGAAAATAGACCGAGGAACAATATACCATGCATGCCGATCCAGATCATGAAGCTGCGTGGGTAGTCGCACTCGATGAACAGCAGCTGGAACTGGTGGCTCATGATCACTACGAATTGAACCTGAAAGACACATCGAAATTATTAGCATAAAAGCATTAAAAAATTACATTTAAAGGTTTTTATTCTACTTGCAATCATTTAAATATCTATTCGTTCATTTAAAAAAAAATAATTCACACTAATCACATTGAATTATTACAAAAACTTGCAAAAAATGCACCAGGTCTGTTTTTTCTTTGTCTGATTTACATAAAAATATAAATTCACAAATGAACGTTAATGCGATGGCCTTTACACAGGAACAAAAAAAAATTGAAATTTGTTCTACAAACTAAAACGAGTGTAATGTAAAAAAAAATGGCCATGGAATGTATTATCAAAGTTCTGAACGAGTAAAGATTGTACACTAACACGATCTCGCCTTTTGTAATTGAGTCATTTCCTTTAAGCATTTTGAACAATAGAGATAAATTTAGTGAAATTAAATTAAGTAATCGATTTACCATTTGGAAGCTCGTGAGATACTTCTTCCACCAGATATATTTCTGGAACTTAGGTCCCATCGCAGCGACCATATAATAAGCGTACATGACTATGTGTACGAATGTGTTGAGGAGGGCAAAGAACGTGCTGTGTCCACCGGGCGCGAACTTCATTCCCATCCACACCGAGAAAGGCATTACTCCGTGATGTATTACGTGAAGCGTCGATACATGCTGATTTTTTTTTCTCAGAATGAAGAAGAGCTGGGAACAACAAACGATCGAAAAAAGTTCGTTTAGATAATATAATTCACAATGCAACAATCGTGATTCGTCAAATTGGTATAATCTCGTAAAAGATATTTGTAAAAATTCTCAAGTGACTCAAGCAATTACCAAAACAAGAATGCAAATTTGCAAGCTTGCTCATTGCTTCCTCGCGTTTCTCGCCCACCCACAGATTCTCCTCTATGGGTACCTAATGGTTATCTCATTCAGGCTTTCTCATAGAAATATAATTTAAAATCAAGTAAAATTGCAAATTGCATACAGTGTAAACCCCTCAATGGATTCTCATTAAAATCAAGATCAAGTATCCTTGTCCCCTTGTCAATTTGTATGCCAAGTTTCCGTTTGATAGATAAAAATTTACGAAAGTTAGAGACACACCTTTTTCCCAAAAAATTCAAACAACCATAAAATATCGCCCGTATCGAGTTGGGCGAAAACTGCAGCAAACCGACGGGTGTTGCGACTAGACTCGTGTGCAAACTTTCAGAAAGATCCAGTAACCCGTTTTTGACATCTAGCCATTTCAATTTTGCAACATCATCGCACATATACGCGTGCACAGAATTTTTTCGTAATTATGATTCGTCGACATTGAGAAATATAACATTATCAAAGCTTCCTCTACGAGAAAGCGAAAACAAAGCTGCTGAAAGTAGCGATTATGTAACACATTAATATCTAATGCCTAACACTACAGGCTCGAGATCCGGAGTTGATCGCTTCGATAAGATAACGTTGAACCTATTGTCGATTGTTGAAATTGATTACAAGAAAAACTCGACGTAACTTGGGTTAATCTATCGTGTCGTAGCAGAGCCGTTAACTCAGGATCCCACCCTAGACTCTGTCTCGTTAGCATCGTCTCCTACCTAGAGGATCGAACTTGTACCGTACACTGTTCATTATGGACTCGCTAATTATACATTCTGCAGGAAAACTACGCTTCTGTAACGGGCGACAGCGTACAAGATTCCAGGAAATAATTTAGTCCCTCACAGAGGCTCTTCCAAAGTTTACTTCGCGAGGTCCGTTGAAGATTTGATTAGCAGCCCATTCGCTGGAAAGTCTGCTCACGAGTACGGAAGTTCTCGAGACGATTTTATTTTTTCTTCCTTTTTTTTTTATCACGCCAACTTTACCAGACGGAATTATCTCAACGAACGCGTGCGGCATTCATTATTATTTTTGGCCCTTACCGTGTCAAAGAACTCGGTGAACTTGCTGAAGTAGTACCACCAACATGTGTTCGCCATTCTGAGGGCCATCGGAGAGTTCGAGTAGTCGACTGGCTGACATCGGAAACTATAACCTCTCGCCCAACCACTCATCAAGTACTGTAAAGACAACAAAACATATTCATTGATTACTCAAGTATAGCCACGTTCAGAGATTATATTTAAAATCGTTTTTCGTTTATTAAAGTCGATTATTTCATTTAAAGTGGCCAAAAAACGAGGTAAGCACTTGCATTCTTATGTTATACTATAATCGGTAATTTTCCGGAAGTGGATAGTTTATTCAGAATCTTCCATATTTAAAAACATACTTTTTAAATCCAGGCAAGTAAATGTTATTGTTTAAAAAATTACTCGACTTTGAAGGTGAATCTTCAATTGGTGATTATATTTCCTTAATTCATGGCCTGCAGTCGACCCTTGAAACGTTACAGACATTATAGCAATAATTATCGGCCAGTTCTTAACGCGTAAAACAAATATTATCTGCAGTTCAGTGGAGAATTCTTGAAATCAAGAGGTTCTGCACATGCCAGGACGAGCAGAGAACTAATAAAAATTTAAATTGCAAATTTTTACGGGAATCACGCGGAGAGAAGATAACTTCGCTTTTAGCGCAGACGATCTCGCAGAAATTTTTCCACGAACTTTTAGATAGTGCCTCGATAACTTCTTGAAAATACTGCGATCTTGAAATTTTCGTTCCAAGAGGAAGCGAATATTCTAAATTCAGGGACAAAGTGGCACGTGCCTTACCACCACATGTCACAAAATTACTCGAGTTAATTGATTAACGCATCGATATGGCACGAGTCAAGCTGATTCAATATTTGCTTATCACTCACTGTCGGAATGCAGACGAGGGGCAAAAAAGGCGACGAGGTTAATCAGTTAGGAACAACGTCACCGAGTCACACTTCTGTTCTAGATTTAGAAATGACCGCGAGGAAGCGTTAGAAATAAAAAATTGACACAAGTGTTAATGTTGGAATTGCCAATTGTCAAGAAAGACTTTAATCGTTTCTTTTCTTCCATCTTGAATAAAGATGAATTAAATTAATTATTATTATATATTAATTTTTCTAGTCACGAGAAGATTTCGGTACATTATCTTTTTTTAAAAATTATTATTAAGGGGGAACAGCATGAAGTTGTACGACGCGTAGTGCGTGGGGTACAAAATAATTGAAGCAAACACGTGGCACTTGATATCTACGAGATCTAAAGAAGGTCTCCGGCTAATTCGCTTAATGCGCCCAAATGGGCCGGACGACGTGCCCCATCTCGAGAGACAACAAACACGATTACGCAGTAACATTTTCATTAACATCAATCTTTTTTTATTCCACAAAGAGTTCGTATCAGATCTACACGATATGATCTTGTATGAGACTTCGTCGTGGATGTTAGCTAATTATATTCTTCAATTAACGCGACATTTTAAGTGGCATCTTTGCAACATTTGGAACAGTGAAAGCGACAACTCGCGTGACAACGGGATTCACCACTACAGGAAGGATAACAATTCGGTGTCATGCTCCTCCAGCTCCACGGAGGAACGTCAACGTTGTTGATTTACGCTGATACTATGCTACATTATAGAGGATCGGGCGGCTGCAGTTGCGTGTCAAGGCCGTCTGTGTCGCGTAATGAGTCTCAACGTAGACAGAGCGAACACAGTGCGCTATGTGCTCTCCATATAGTAACTCTACTCGATTTATTTTGCAGGTGACAATATCATCGCGTGCCTTCCCTGAATTCCAATGCACCCTCAATTTGTAATTTTTAATAAATGATGATTCAAAGTATATATAATATAATATAATATAATATAATATAATATAATAGTCTTTGAAATTTAATGCTGTCTCGCGAGTAACTTCATGTGATTATTTATACTTATTGTTTAACTGACAAATAAGATTACCATCCTCGATCATTGGCATTAATATCAGGAGACCATAAAGCTTCATCAGCGATGACTGTCAATGGCACAGCATGGTAATGTCTCTAGAAATTGTAGTTTATTACTGTAACTAGTCAACACGATAGGTCTGCATAGTACATATTAGTTACATCCACATATATAAATAACATAATACATATCACAAGAATATTCCCTCTCCTTGGCTCTACCCGGCGTGACTTACAAAGTGTTGAGGTGTAATACTTGGAGTAGATATATATTGGAGTTCCTATGCCAGTAAAGTTGAAGGTATTCGCCTCGCGGTGTTCTTTTTTAAGAGTTTACTAGATTTTTGTATGTTGTTGTACGTGCATTTAGTTAATGTGCATAAAGAATATGTAAAGAACATCGGATGAAGAAATTTGATAAAAGAATCAAATAATTCATGTTGCTTTCTAAGATAATAGCATCAAATGAATTCTTGATATCCATAGCACCTTACCCATTTCTATTGAGCTTGAAAAATATGCATTCATAGTCACAATTAATGTATTCGTCAAACATTGAAGCATCGAATACAAAAGAAAGGTGGGATCACCGAACATTTGAAAGAGCAATTAAGAGTAAATTAAAAACTTTTGTGTATGCCACATACTTTCTAGTTCCGATGGATGCGACGTGGCATCGCCAGATTATTTTTCAGACATCGAATGACCTATTTACTCCGCAACCTAGCGAAACGAATACTTCACAAGTCTCTGTAGTGTCCCCTTAACTCACTTTTGAAATAATAGCATTAATTACTAAGAGAATAGAGAAAAATGTCCATTTCTACGGCATCGTTGTCGGTGAGCGAATATAAATTATGGGTACATAATGATCGGACAGCACACGAATTGTATCAAACGTAAATGGATCTACTTCGAGCATCCTTGAAGTCTGTTTTACAATGTGACGATACTCTTTTTAAATATTACATATTAATATTTTGTAGTTCTCGTTCACGTAAAAAAAAATATTCATTTCATCCCAATAAATTAATTCAAATGAAATAAAATACATTTAGTTACAATTGTTGAACCTTGTTTCTTGACTGATTATACATTGTCGTTGTTGGCTTAAGTCGTGGAGTACATTGTAATATGTATCAACTCTATTATAAAACTATAATGAATTATGAAAACTAAAGTTTATGAATCTTACAACTGACCCATTGGTGATTTTAACATGTTGAATGGTAAATGACGCAGAGGCAAATTATTGACGTACAAATCTGCAACTTCTAAAGAAATGTCTGTCGTCCGTTCTATAAGTGGTTGCCCTCGTGGTCAGGGGCGATTCGAGAATCACCGTCGTAATGAAAGCGCCATTTCCTATGCGTATCAAAGAGTTTCATTTGGCATACGCGGCGGCCCACCTAGATTATGTATTAACGAGTAACTTAGCTATTTTATGTACTCAACCATTACACAATTACGCTACGATATGCTTACAAAAATGTGAAATAAACTGTAACACGTATTATCTAGTTCATGCTGCTTATTAATTACACTTGGTGTAATTGCACTCAGCATATAGATTAGACAGAGAAAAGGCAATCGGAGGGTAGACGCAATGGATACCTCTTAACGTACCATCCTGTGGTGTGATGTGGCATCGAGAAAAAGTGAAAAAAAAAATGGTCTTCAAATATACAAAACAACATTGGTATATCGCCGATATACCATTAGCTACGGTATTCGTTATTGTCACGAACGAAATATTTTGAGCTAACGCAGCACAAAATATATTCAGAACGCTCTAAATTCATTAATATTACCAGTAAAGATACTTGGAGCGTCTCGTCATCGGTCAGTCGGTAAGGTAGGCGTAAATGTACTTGTCACTTGATTATGACTTCCTTTTCACGTTATTCATGCGATGAAAGAGGTGTATAGTACTAACGTACGAGTGTGTAGGCACTTGGTTCACGTAGTTTATGCGCTCACAGCGCAACATTTGCTCTTTAACCTGTGGCGCTAGGCAAATAAGGCCGGAACAACGCTCTACATTACACGGAAGTAATAAGCATTCGATCACATCATGACTGCTTATAATTCAGTGCTTTTCTTATTCAATAATCAATTCAGCTGTGATCGTACGCATTTTTTAAAAGTCATGAGTGCTCATTTCTCGGATTTTCATTAAGTCATCATCGGAAAATCGCATACACGCAATCATTTTATAATACCATGAAAAAATCATGTCAAAAATAGGCAAAACACACAATTAATGCTAAAATATGTGTTTTTTTTTCAGTCTTTACATAATGTTAGAATGGAAAATAGTATAAAAAATAATATTTAACTTGAATAATAAACTTTGAAATATTGTAGCATAATAAAATAATACACGCAAAAGTGCATTCTAGGTGAGATGATAACCTCGATAAATCCACAAGATCTCGATGAAAAAATAGACAAAATCATTTTTATTTCTTTGATTTTAGTATACTTATAAACACCGAGTAACAATGGATCGGCGAGTCTCTGCACAATGATCACTTGAGGCACAAAATTGTGCATGCATGGTCCTTTCCCATCCTAAAGTTACACTACAGGAGAGCGAAGGATCGCCTCCAAAATACGAAGGGCAACACTGCAATCACCGCTATGCGCTTCAACGCAGACGTCCAGCATAGCTCCCGTTGCGCTACAAGAAAATCCCACCGCACCCATAATTTTTTTTCCTCGTACCAATTCACCAACTACGTAAACGATAATCGTAGTCACTAGGGTCAAAGTTGACCGCCTGACTGTTTGCAAAGCAAATAGAATACTACTTCGAATAGAATAGAGTAGGTATGAGAAAGCCCGCGGTTCCCAGAGCGGTAGGTCCACTCGCTGTTTCCGTTCGATCGTCGTCCCACCCAGAGCGTTAGCAGGAGTGTCATCAAATATTTAAGTAGGTACAGCGAAAAGATCTAGTGATGGTACAGAGGAGTACGGGGAAATGTCGGAGAGAGATAATAACGAATTGGGATTTTTTCAATCTAAAAAATCTTATGTCTGCATTAAAATGTGCCGCTTTAATAGCTATTCATTTAACTTTCGTACTTACTTTTAGAAATTGTTCTTGTGTGTCGGGGTAAAATGCCGAACGGGGTATGAGGGCAATTACGAAAATGTGTTGAAAGCGTTAAGAGTATCGTCAAACGCCAGGTGAACACGTTGCCCGATGTTAGTATTATGCTTATATCCAATTAAACTTACGTTACCGAATGAAAAGTTTCATTTTATAGTTATTCATGGGCGACGACGCACTTGAATCATATTGACATATGGAATTGTGATGTACTCGCGGAATCAGTTCGTTCTTCTATTGAAATTTGAGGTTATTTATGTACAGTCTGAAAGGCTGAATCGCTTTTTCTAAGGAAGAGAAAGAGATAAGGAAGAAGGACATAGAAGAATAGATTGACAATTAGCATTTTTTTTCTCAGTTAGTTTCTTGGTTAATTTTGCCGGCTGCGACAATGTGCGTATGTCGACCCCGCAGACCAAACTGATTGTATCTTGCGAAACTTTGAGAACGCCGTCACGTCTGCGTGAATATTTATTTCCTGAATGATTTATTTCAACTGGCCGCAATGATCGCAATGCCCGCGTGTCAAGCCCCCGTAGGATTACCGTTTTAAAATCGTTTTAATAAAAAAGTGCCAATGGCGTGCTGATACCTCATAAATTTCTCATCGTATTTGATAATATTGGCATCGTGCTATAAGTGATATTGCGATCTACCGAACTTCTCAAATTGGGAATATGCATCTAGCAAATAGTGACGCGTGATACTAAATCTAAATTATTAGACTATAGACTTAGCAGATATAGAGTGAATCTCGGTTGGAGCCCGTGGCACCTTGAAAAAAAACAGCGAAATATAATCTCACTAATTAACTAATCAGAGAGAGGTAGCAACTCGTCTTACCGTCGCGCTGCCTCTTTCTACGATAGGACCATGTTAAAACCATTGTAAGCATACGGGGTGTTCGGTCTATACGTACTAAGTGTATGTAATAGACTTGGATGTAGTACCGCGCATGACCACACTTCGTCACATTCCAGTTCCAGCCTAATCCTGGAGTTTCATTGTGGCGCACCGTGCTCTTACGCCCGTAAGTGGAACAGAGTGCAGCAAAAAAGAAACAAGCGAGAGGCCGCATCTTTCCTTCTCGCTTCGAATATAGTGAAAATCCATCCTAATTCGTTCTCGAACTGTTTACTTTACTACGAATGTCATCGATGATGCGCAAACATGACTTGTATAAATAAAAATAAACATTAAAGTGTTCTCCCCGAAATTTATGTTTATAAATTTCTGCGCAGATTCACAAGATAACCCGTAATCCAAATATTGTTCAAAAATACTTAATTGTGTAAGATGTATCCTTCCGGCGTGAGAATAGCGATTTATGATAGAGGCAACATTGGTATCATACCATGAACTCGAATAGTGATTATGAAAATTATTTTATTAAATCAAAACTTCGCCAATTTAAGGAAAAAAAGTTGCATTCGCGCGGAAAGAACACATCTTACACACAACTGAGCATGTAAAAATAATATTTAAACAATCGTTCTTTTTGTGAATGTGCACAGAAACTAAACATAACGTATGAGAAGAAATTAATTTATTTTAAGCTACAGCAGCTAGATGCTTTTGACACATAACAAAACAATTGTTTTAGGAGTCAACAGTATATATTCATTTTTATAATACGAGCAACTCAATAAGTAGGATATTCCTCAACGAATATGAATGATTTGATCTGACTCCCGACCCTTAAGGAAAAAACTGCCGATTTAGGTAAAGATGGGATAAAACCGTAAATGGTCTGAAAACATGTCCAAAGCAGCTTCGAACGGTTTCTTTAAAAGAGGAAGGTTTATAAGAAAAAAACGGGATAGCTTTGATAAAGGCCGTTGTAGCTTGAGAAGAATGCATCGAAGGACTTTGACGTATTAAAGCTTGCGCTGTCGCAGATTAAGTAGATTAAGTAGACAGT
Organism: Cylloceria caligata; assembly: GCA_963942595.1. Classification (NCBI taxonomy): domain Eukaryota; kingdom Metazoa; phylum Arthropoda; class Insecta; order Hymenoptera; family Ichneumonidae; genus Cylloceria; species Cylloceria caligata. The sequence continues at coordinate 11,373,727 of OZ012704.1, forward strand.
TCGGCCAACGATGGCTTAATTTCCAAGCCTCCTCGATGATGTCGCCGCCTGGCTCAATCGCCTTGAGAGAAGAAACACTTTCCCCCCTCCCAGGATATCTCGATCGATTGAATTCCCTCTGTTTACTCGGTGCAAATACTATACAAATTAAACAGAACAACTAACGCAAAGCTTGTTCACCAGAACGAAATTTCTAATCGTAAGTGTAATATTTAAGCGTAAAAGATTAAAGTGTAATCTCTCGCGGTTTAAAGTAAATCAAAGGGTTGGGAAAATTTTTAAAGTCAAATAAACGTTTTCAATTCTCTGTAAAATAAAGAATCATTCCGAGCATTGATCTAACATAGATCAATTATTAGTTTCAAGATTTTCATATATAAATTTTAACACAAAAAATGAATAACTTTACAAATTCAACTATGATTTAGTTATTATGGTGAATTTTTTTAAAAACCTGTAAATTTTTTTTTACTTATTTAAACTTATTTACAACTGTGTGAGATGCTTTAATCTCAATAAAGTGAAACTGACTTAGCCGCCAAAATATAATCATTGAATTGAATAAAGATAGTTATTAATACCAAATTTTAGACTAAATAACATTGGTTTCGGTCAAATAAAACTCGAAAACATTTGCTGACAATTAAAAAATCTTATTTGGCTCAACTCTAGACTTGTTAATATTAAATAAATTCTTTTCAGAGTTGCGGCGTCGCGTATTCCTTTAGATAGATAGATATGCTTTAGATAGATATGCAAAGTGCTACACGGCCCTTATGCTATGAAGTACCAATTTTCTTCGATATGCTAAATCGAAGTCTCCACTTATTCAGTGCGCAATGTTGAACGATCGAAAGAAATATTTTATTCAGTCGATGATTGTTCTTATATAATAGGACCGCCTGTGTTCTTCTGTAAATGGCAATTTACGTTTAGATTTTAATTATTGAATCAGTCAAAGTTCAATTGGGAATCTGAATTTCTATGTACTCGTTATAGTGGGCTATGTCCAAAAATACACTTTTTATGTTAATAATCTATTCTTTCAAATGATATATACGTTGATTACTAAATGTAAAGTTCATATATTGACTGTATTACTTCCATCCGTTCTATATACAAATGTCAGCACTCCAGTGACGCTTTTCTTTTAGGCCATACTGTAAAGTTTCTTGTTCCTATTGAAGTTGTACGTACCGAGGAACGTGGTGGAAGCAGTATCGTGCGAAAGTACGCGTCGATACACGAGTTATATCGCTCTCCCGCCTCTTTGCTAATCAATCCACGCTCCCATTACTGATTTCATTTAAATTCGATTAGCCGCTTGAAAGATACGAGTGGAAGGAGATGAGCCGTATTGTACTGCATTCCTATCCACAAAGTATAGTTAATTGATTTACAACAATAGAGCAAGATATTTCTATAGCTTTTCGACGAAGCTAGAAAAACTTATATTCTGACCTTAGTTGGCGATGGTTCAATAAATTTCGATTACATGCCTTTAACCATTTTCCTGAATACCTATACACTAAGTAAATCGATTCGCATTACTCATAGGACGTACTCATATGCCATTCAACAGGTTATTCTTTATTTCTTTATTTAATCATTCTTATATTTCAGAAAAATAGTAATCTACAGAGTGTAGGCTACCTTACCGTATATCCTTAAAAAGTTATTTTCCCATTGAATTTAATGAAAAATTCATACAAACTAAATAACAATAGAGAAAACTGTAAGTTGCTTTTATGAAATAAGAACTTTTTTTTTTTAATTGTAGAACAAACCGAAAAATAATGTCTAAGTATGTTCAATGTACCAAAGGATGTCTGCTACCGTCCGTACTTACCTATCTACCTACTTACGAAACTTTAAAGCCTCGTTCTACTTTGCCTTTCATCAAATTTTTGATGCTTCAATTTCCCCGAAACATATTGTTAATAATCGTCGATGAAGGTAACCTCGATAGTAAGATAATCCAAGGGGGCTGAAGAAATCTCACGTCAGCGATACTTGACAACAGCCCTCGTATAATATTCTAAAATCCATCGTGAGCCTCGAGTGATCCCTGTAAGAATCTTCGAGGATGTTCGACGTCGTTGTCGAGGCACGGGCCTCATTCCAGTCACCCTTGAAGCAGATAGGATGAAAGCCCATCGAGCCTCGTAGTAGTCTGATATCAGCATATACCAACGAGTGACCGATCGGCCCACTTTTTCGGTCATAAACATGTTCAACGATGACAAAAGCCGACACAATAATTCATGTTATTCACGGTTGGCGCGCTACTGCTGATAGTGCATACACTCGGTATATCAGGAGATCGCCGCTACATCCCCTCCCGCCGCCCTTCTCACGGAACATTTCGTATACAGGCGTGTACCTCGACGAGGCACATGTAACTGTATCGTTTAGCGCGCATCCAACATACTAAGCGTGTACCGAATGCGATCGGTATTCAGCTAAATATTCTGTCGTAACGCGACGCAGTCATGTCCCGGTGATCAAATCGGATTCCGATCGCTGAATCTGACAATACACATAGAACAAGAGTCTGGGAAAAAGTTCCAAGTGATATGGTAAAAATAAATATGAATATATGATACTAAGATGACTCCGTAAATACACAGTGTTCTAATTGATCTTGTGGTAATTTCACTTAACCCTTTTAGTGCCGGGCGAAATGAGGTGCCTATGCGAGAATAACCGGCCGAATTTCACAGTTTTACTAGGGTTTGGGAAAATGCTCATAAAAACCAAACGAGAAACAATATTTACATGATTCAAAAAGCAGTATACTAAGGATGAAATAGAGAACAAAACAATGACACTAGTTTTTCTCTACTCATTTAAAATTATATAAATAACAAAGGTATAAATGTTTATAAAAAAAGTAAAAGATGAGTTCTCTCTTACAAAACGATCGAGGAGAAACTAACTGATCCTACGTCTCGCTGCGGCAATGCGACGTTATTTCGTGAGAGTCTTCAAAAAATTGTTTATATAAAACGCTGTCGACAAGTTCCGATAAGGGCCCAACGCCACAGCGATTTACACCGCAGGTCGGATGTCACCTGAGCGGCAACCATCGGTATTTATGTTAGATTTCGGTACCTCCAAGCGATAGGAAAAAGTCGTCGTCTACAAAGAGTTAAAACGAAAAACTATTTTTTTAAATTCTCTCCTAATAAAATTAGATCATTTATAACGTATTACAAATTTATTTTGAGATAGAGTTCTCCCGCAATGCGAATAGTAAAGCGTTACAAGCCGCGGGCCGATATATCGGCTCTGGCACTTCTCGCCAGTGCAGCAAGAGCCGATATATCGGCCTCCGGCACTAAAAGGGTTAAATATGGAAAAATTTGTCGTGAATTATTGCACCTATTGACCAATGGCGTCATTGAGACGCGAGAGTCATACGGTTAACGACAAGTGCCTTAGAAAAACTTACCTCGTAAAAGATCCACGTCGAGAAGACAGTCTGAATGAAGTTGTACAGTATCAGAATGCGTCTGAGGTCAAAGGGCTTTCTGTTCTCCATAATTTTGGGACCTAGAACTTTGCTGAAGTAGGCGTACGATAGGCATATCAACACCGTGGGAAATGGACCACTCATCATCGCCCAATCATTGATTCTGGGATCTGTAAAAACGAAGAAACAACTGATGAATCGTCATAAGTACTTACGCAAATATATCGATCAGGCGCAATTCTCTAAACGACGACGCATCGTACGTTCGATCTTTCTTAATAAATTACGAAAGGATGTGGTAAGGAATTGTGTATTATTATATACATCAATGTGTCGGAACGATCAATGTATCGATTCTATAAAAAATGGAACGAATATATTGACGTTTCTGCAACCGTTGCAACTCCATTGGGACATCGAACTCACATTTTTCGTGAAGCAGCGCCTCGATGACGACGACGACGATATTGCGAACGTTTTTCTCAAAATTTTTTTAGTTCATGGTACAATGGCGTAATTAGGAACATTGCGAACGCAGAAGGAGGAACAATGAGACGGCCTAACAATGCTTTTATGCTTCTTCCAGGCCATTGTCGAGTAGTGAGCAAAGGGGAGAGAGGTATAACGGGGAGACGAAAATTGTTATATTAACAAAACCTCTCACTCGTTTTTGAGAGCAATCGTAACACTCGTCCTTGCGGTCTCGCAAATCCTTTAAATGTTGTTCTCTTCAATGCCTTTATTTGGAGAAAGAGCAACGAAACGAACAAATTCTGTGGCGTGCTCTTTATTAAACTCAAACAATTTACTCCAATTTCCTGAACTCTTGACAGCAAAATATGTGATTCGAGGAGAGTTCTGAAAAAAATGTTTCGTATCGACAGAATTTCGCTTGCAGAGGATAGAAAACTTTTTCTAATAAATGCACAAGATACATTTTCAGTGGAATGAGCTTGTGAGAGAATTCCACTATATGATAGAATTTTAATGACAAAGTTAGACGTCCTAAGCGAAGGGAAATCTGTTAGGCTCGGGGCGATGCTCAGCTGCGTCGAGGAGTACCGCGGAAATAATGAGAAGAGTACAAAAGCTTTGCGAACGAAGCATATACTCGTGAACTCAAAAAGGTTTTAAATGCTTGGTAAAGGGCACACTGCGCCGAGTGTTCTCACCAGTTGGTGAATATACAAGAGTCGGAGATTAAGAAAGTACGTACAATAAGTACAACTTGCATTACAACGAAAAGCTCTAAATGAAAAATCATAAGTTTAGCGACACTCGATAAAAATGCATCGTACGGTATATACTGCAAGCGATGCTCCAGTTGCTAACCTGGGTAACTGACCGCCATCACGTCGCTGTGCTCATGCTATAAGCTGTAGGAGGGGTAAATCATTAGAATAAGCGAGAAAATTCTGTAACGCGTTGAAACGATCGAGGCGACTCTCCTGAAATAATGGAGGGAAGACTGTCGAGTCGGATCTCTCGAGATGAGAAGCCGAGCGTGCAGGCTCTCTAGAAATGATATTTTTTCGTCTCAGTTTTTGGTAGTGAGGAAAATATTGTCAAAGACTTAGCGATTTTAGACGTAAGTCAGAAACGAGAATATAGAATATTTAATTGAATATTTTTACTTTTCCATCGTATACGAAGTCTGTAAAAGAGAAAGTGTTGTTTCATTTACTTCATTGTACGTATCAATTTTTATACATAAAAAAAAATGAAACAAGTGAGTTTTTGTGGACGTACAAAAGTTGCATAAAAGTATTTTCAAACTCAATTTAATAATACGAAATATAAGAAACACTTGACGTATTATGATAATCTCAAAATATTGGCGTTCCATATATTTTACAATCTATTTCATATATTTGCACTTATTTCTCTGTTGTTGCTATTGGAAATATTTGTTCGAGTTGGGGTTACGCGACAACGTATGACGGGCGGAATTTCAATGGCGAAATTGCGTCGACCTCGGTTTACGCGTACCTGCTGACCAGGGCTTTTCTTCCGAATCGGCACCCGTCGTTTGCCTCGCGTCCTTCGCCAACGTGCCTATACTCTTTCTCTTTCGCGGTCTGTCTATCTTTTTCGTCGTCACGTTGTGCCACTTTCACGCGAAGCGCGCGATTTCGAATACATGCGCGCCGTTGGACTAACGCGATCGAATGAGCTAATACACGTACATATATAAACAAACATTCATACATACACACTATTAGTAGCTCATAAATATCGCGTCGTAGCGTAATATCGAGCGTGGTTTGACGGCTTGGCTAACAATGGAAATATATCACTACCCATTGGTAATATATATGACAGGACAAAAAATGTTATTTATTATTTTTTAAATAATACTTAGGCTTCTGAACATAATAACTTTATCTTGTAATATGTAAATAAGGGTTCATAGATGTAAGGAAATTATTAATTAAAAGTCGATTTCCTGTTGTTGATTGGCTAATATACCGTATGCAAAGACATTCAAATGCCATCCGGGATTGAATGCATTAATAATATCTAATTCATTACTACCCTTCCGACAAGAATTCAGTTTACGAGCTTTTGAAGCTAATACGATTCAAATTTGGTCGATTATACAATCATCATGCTATGATAAGTGCTCGCAAACAATTTGCAATAAGGAAAAGTGAGGTACAGAGTGCAATAATGCTAGTTTTTGATAATTTGTTAATATCCTCATAACCGGTAAGCAGTTACATATTCAATGCACATTTAAGTACATATGTAGGTAATGCTTAATTACGAAATGGGAAATATAATCGGCATAAGTCAGGACTTCTCGAAACGTTGAATATTTTCCACTGTACTCCACCAATGGAGAACATTGGGACAAGCAGTGTCGTAGAATGAGATATATCCTCGCCAACTACGTTATAATCGTGTAGCTTATGGGTACACGTTTTTGAAAAATCCTTATTATTTTATGTACAATTTGAATAGTACGGCGTATAACTGTTTTTATCAAAATTTCCTACGAATTTGATAACTTTTCCCTTCCTATCCCTTCTGAATCAAATATTTTCAACACACGTGAGAAAAATACTTTTAGGAAGTACAACTGTAATACATTTTTGCTAAAAAAAATAACCGTGATCTCTACATTCTTTTGTACCACCCATCTTCTTTGGAATCGAAATGCTACTCTCTATAGATATCCCTTTATAGGTTCTTGTGTGCCTCAGAAAGTGTTGACACAATGCGCCCCGCTATCTTTTCTTGTAATCTTTAAATGAATATCGTAATTTATAATGTAATTACTGCTTGGCGCACATCACAATCGTTGCACTCTGTAACAAAACTTGACTGGTAACTAGAAATTCTATTATCTATTTTATTGAATCCCTGAATCGTATTATTACTCATTGTTCATATTTGTGTAGTCTGATTGGAATAACAGGGACCAGGAATCAACGATAGGGATATGGACCAATAATAAACAGGAGAGTCTGATTCCAGGCCCTGACCCTCCGGGTGCTTAAAAAAACGATAATTACTAATGAACTTTTGACAAATGGTTATGATATGAATGTTCATCGTCAATTACCAAACATATATATTCTTTTGTCAAAATGTGGATTGGCAATAATTGTTTTTCGTAAAGCAGGCGAAACTCGACCGAACAGAAACAACTCAATATCAGAAAATACCTCTGGGGTAGCGTGTTAACTGTTCTCAAATGGGGGTCTGAACACACGCAGAGTGCATGGGTCTTACTTCAAATGTAACATATTGGGTCTTTTAATCAACGAGATATGTTTATAATATGTGGTCCGGTGAGATGGCGCACGACGACCGTAGGAGGTGAGCGTACATCAATGATAGAGATAAGGGAGGGTCAATGATGGATTGCGAGGGCGCGTAGAGCCCGAGCCATACATATAAGAAGCGTTTGGGAGATAGGAAAAGTTCTTGAGCAATCATGTATGCCGGAGCTATAATTATAGCACGATGTAAATATGCGGATGATGATGCCCTTGCATACTTTGTACACTGGGTAGACGATGACGTTGCCGATAACTCTTTCAAAAATATTTCGTCGATGAAACTTTTTTTGATCTATGCGTCTTGCTGCACCCATAGCCAGGCAGTTGGAGGGTGACGACAACGAAAATTCATACCGCATACGACAATAAAACAGATATAAATATATCGATAGTCCTTCAATTAAAAATGTTTATTTTTCATTTTACTCATAATCAGTACGACTCCAGTCAACATAATTATTCTCTTAATGAATGATGGATTTGTTTGTTCGATGGTGTATGATCTCTTCGGTTCTCTTCCTTCCTCTTTGACCTTCTTCCCCGTTTTTCGATTCTGGCATCCGTAATCCTCCATGTATCCAACTGATTCCATGATTGTTTTCTTTTTCATGTCTCGTTCCTTCTTCCTTATCGGTATCCTTCCGTACCGGCCCAATTTTTGTCTCAGGAGTCTTCATCGGGGCCCATTCCTTAACAGCGAAATGTTAGCTTCCCCTTCTGAGTGTTCATGCCAGTACTCCACTTTCTGTAGTTATATTTGCACATGCCATTGATATTTCCCGTTCGTTCATCATCTTGCAATTTCTAATTAACTCACAACATATTGCAACCTTCTCCTTCAACGTACCCGCCATCTTATAATGTCTCTCACTGTATAACCTCTGTAAGCGTACCGGCAAAAAATGATCCAGACCTTCTCTACTTATTCGTTAACGCACAGTTCACATTTTATCGTACTTTTCGACTCTTAACACGCCCGAACAATTCATTATATTCCACACTACTACACGATTCTGACGTTTGAAACGCCTCCTTCCATTTATAAATAATTATCATCAATTAATATGATAACAGCGATGATTCGGGTTTGCTCGTCAGAATAATTATCTAATTAGTTGTAATGGTTATAATTAATGCGTTATCGTTCGAATCGATCGTCTGCCGGTTCAGAAGCTTCTCTAGCCAGCAACACATAATATTTGTCGGGTACGAATTTGTAATCTCGGGATACCGATGGTAATCGTTGATAAAAGCAGCGGTCGGCAGTGAAAACGCGTGTGGAGATAGTTACGAAATACACGTCTCGTTTGTAAGGTGTGGTGCGTGGGTAAGTCGTGAATGTATATGGCAAATAAGGAAAAAAGGAGACGTGGACTATGAAGGAATTCAGAGTCAGGGAATTTAGAGAGGGTTTGGCCGTGAGCTTGCATATATGCACGATTCGAGGGAAGAGCAAAGGATTATGTGGTCGAGTATCACTATGTGTATTGAGAAAGCATCGAGAGGGGAAGATGAGATGTGGGGGACATTTCCTTGTCCTACGTACAAACGGGTATTTCCAAGTTTTTATGTGTGTGACAAACGACTCTTTCAAGCGGGTAAAACACAAGCGAAATCAACGAACAAAAGAACCTTGGACGCGGACGAATTCCAACAATGAAGTTGGACACGTGCTAAAAACAGATAAGTTATCGGGCCGAAAAATGTTCTACATCATTTTATGCCTTGTTCATTGCACTGCAATAACAAGTATGCAAAATAGCACCGTCCGCATTGCTTCGTCACTCTTTTAGTTCGTCGTCCACAAAGCCTCCTCTGTGAAAAATCCGCCGATGAATTTTGACTTTCTCATAGAGGATATTTTGTGGACTAAGAACCAAAAGAATGAGATAGCAACGTAAAAAGTTTTACTTTGCATTCCTGTTTAAGAGAATTGAGGAAAGTGAAATTAACCAATTTTTAGGAATAAAGAAATTTTTTAATTTAAAGTGCTTTGAAATCGGATTGCTTCAATATATATCAATGAAAATTATAGCCAGTGACAAAAACCTATTATGTAACTGGTGTGAATATGTATAGATCAATTGATCAAGTCATTTTCGGGTTACAAGTCTACTATTTCTGTAAAAATTTCAGTACTTCACATAAAAACTCAATCTGCTGTAAAACTCGAACTTCTCCGTCAATTTTAACCAAATTTTATACCGTACATCCTTGAACGTTAGTTCATTTATAAAGACTGATTTAATGCAATTGCTTCAAATTTACGGAAATAAGAGAGTATAGTTTGCTTTTTTTTAATTCAATACAGCATAAAATCTGAATGTTCGTATACATTTTGTCGAAAATCATAACAATTAAAAGAGAGTTAACTGCTTAACTTGTGTATGAAATTTTAATTCAATAGATCCGACGGTTCTTGAATCAGACGATCGAATTTTTAAAGCCCTGCACACACATACACACACACGTGCGCGTGGTCATCCCGACATCTTTTCTAAACCACTATTCTTGACGTTTTAGACAATTGTAAGTATCCTAACATAAAAATAAATAAATAACATAAAAGTAAAAAGGGATACACCAGGCTTGTACTTGGTCTTACTTAAAACTTAAGTTTTCAGCCAAAAATATGAGCTGCATTAGTTATCGAGGCTGGATTAAAACACATTAATAATTCATAATATCAATTTTGTAGAAAATAATTAAATTATTATTATTACTCGTTTGTGATGTGAAAACAGTTATTTCATTTAATTAATTTTTTTTTGTGTGTCGAGCAAAATATGGTGGAAGCGACATTTCATAATAATATATAAGCTTACCGGACTTGTTGTCCATGAGATCCCTGTAGCCGTCCACCAGGTCTGTTACTATACTCGTCATCTTTATTTAGTTCTGAAAAATACAAAAAAAGAACAAAATTAATGAATGGAACGGTTTTACAGGTCCGGTTTCTATATCATGAGGTTATTTCACGACGCTAATTAATATGTATAATAGGCCAAGTAATATGTAAAACTATACACGCAGATCCGAACTATATCGTTTCTTGACCATCGAGTGAACGGCAAGCCATGTGCGTTTTTTCTTTACCTGCTTCCGAATTTATCAGTTCGTTCAGCGCACGGAACGCGTTTCAACTACCGTACATGTATCGTTGAATTATTTGCAATAAAAGCGAGTAGAGCAAGAGAAATTCCACGTCATTTAGAGCAGCCTAATTATTTTATACACCAGGCATTGTGAATTCTCCAGTGCTATCTATCTCACACTCAACACATAAATTCACGTGTTTGTGCAGCGAAAGCTCTTATTCAGGCGTTACGGGCCACGCAGTCCGTGTACGTTGAAACAATTTAATCGTTGAGCGTTGTTTCTACCATTAGCATCTACGGAAATCTCAATTACGTCGTAGAAACATGTTATTCACGCGAAGAAGAACTAGCATCAGTGACCATTAATTAGAGTTATTGGAAGCTGTCTTTAACGAACGATTAAAAGGTCAATCTCAGATATCAAAGTGTCAAATTAGTAGATATTACATCGTTCAGTATGTAAAAAATCAAATAAATTTTCTATATACAGTAAACATCTTACAAATATCGCTATAAAGATTTAATTTGGATAAATAATTTTTTTTTTGGAAAAGATAAAGTCAAATTAAAGTTGAATCAATACTAAGGCACCTCTTTCGTGAAAACCGTGGAAACAACATATTTTTGATCGTTTAAAATATCAGAGGATAATTGGGTTCTTTGTTAAACAAAAAGCAGTTAAATTTTACATGGAATCATAAAAATTTGTTTTTGTAATCGATGCAACTATGCCAGATTTATGGAGAAACCTTAAAGAGTAGAAGAAGCGTATAGCAACGCGATTTGCTTAACAATATTTGTTTAGCACGTTTTCACAATCACGTTGTATACAAAACGTCAAAAATCCAATAATCAAATGCATATAAAAGTAATAAATTATCGTGTCGGAAACGCATACGTCCATGTATGTTCAATTAGTGTCGTCAATGCGACACTCATCTGCCACACTTACAATTGATTGGCAAAGTACGATTGTTATGAAAAAGTTCCACTCGCCATAATTTATACTCATAATGGTCGGATATTTATCAAACCATTGTTATGTACCATATATTTATAAGGAAATCTAACTTCCCATAGATGTATATATGTAACGTCCAGTTCTATATACATTTGACAAAGTCACGATTTCCTTCATCCCCTCTAGGACGATCGATTTGAAAATTGGTCTTGAAGCCGTAAAACGTCGCTAGCTATTGGATCGAGGGGGGTGGCGGGGAGAAAGTATATATGGAAGTAACGACGAGGGAACGCAGTGGCGCGCGTTGGCCTACTTTTGGATTTTCGTGCCGGGCGTCACACACTCCCGCAACCATCAGCAACGAGCCAAGCACTCGCTTTCCCTCTTTCTTGCCCGTAGTTCGTTGGTATTGGTGTATCGCGACGAGCAGCAAACAGCGAGGAAAAGCATCCTGAGACTTTTGTAAAGAGAGAGAGAGAGACAGAAATACACGTTTTTCGTTTATAGTCGGGGCGTCGTTGTGCTGTTGGGTTCTCAGCAGACGAGCACGCGGAGCAACAGAGAGCTCGGAGAACAGTCATCCCGTCGCCTATATCTATCGATCGCAGAGCGAAGTACGCGTAGCACAGCAGACACGAGTTTCTTGGGTATTGCGCTAAATAGCAAAGCCCAAATTTTACTTGGAATTATTTGCATCGGTAAAAATTAAGTCAGAGAGCAAGGCGTTTTCGGAGAATATACGAGTAATAGCGAATTAGATAAAGAAGAGGCGCAATGAGAACTACAATGACGACTACGTCATTTGGTGTAGTAACTTTCTCGCGGTCGATCCTCGCTCTCTTCGCTCGCCGATTAACAGGGAGGAGAGGAGCAGTAACGTAGAGACCGTTGAGACTCAACGGGCTTTACGTAAGACTCACAATCGGTTCTCGACCGAGCCAAGATATTTGCCTTAAGAGAAATGCTGTGTTATTCTATACGGCGTTCGCGCTCATAGCTTCCAGAGACGAGACGCGTCGACGCACTGCCCAACCGGATTCCTCGCATTCTTCGTCGTCTCGCCACTATATTCTGTCGAAATATAGGATATAGTATTTAATATATATTTTTCACTATACATTCGTTGTTTTTAATCTTCATTGATCGTTCTGGTATACCAATGAGAAAAATACATTCGCATCATCGTCTATATGAATGAGTTCCGAAGGCAGTGCAGAACGATATTTAATTTCGTTTCATACACCTGTTACATGGAAGCACCACGTCTACGGTTTGAGTCAACTCGACGTGGTTAGCCGTCTCGGTGTAATCCGCGAGTGCACGAGTCTCAAATGAGCAGAGAACAACGAGCAACAAGGCTCTCCAATACCGATCGATTACCGTTCAACAATCATTGACGTCAATAAGACGACGTTGAGGACAACATCGACATAACACTTTGTGTTGACAATCGGGCGCATGTAACGGGTCGAATAAAAACAGGTCGAATTTACTTACAAATCAATACCCCGAAGGGATCTTCTGTTACATTCTATATTAGAAAGTTTCCGGTCGGAAAAATTGAAACGAAGATTATAACTATAATGTCTGAATGTTACACATTCAGTAATTATATTCAACGTTTAGTCATTTTTTTACATTAATTTATATTTCAATCAACATGTTTCATGTAAAGCAATAAGACCTGTGACGTAGATATCGCATTTCCCTGTTAATTAATGACCAAGGGTTTCTTAAACTTTACTAATCTAACATTTTTAATCTTAATAGCATCATAAAACAAGCATCAATTTTATCTAGTACCAAGCCTGGGGCACCAAGGAGCCTTAACCCTCTCATGATCCTACCTCCGCTCTCCTCACCACACGACACTGTGCACGTATGTTGCACGCTCAGCGAATCACGCCTTTCACCTACTTTTCAGACACTACCACATGCACGTTCTCTCTCTTCTCACACCGATAACGTCTCGTATGTTTGTATCATAAAAGGGTTAAAACCACGTGATAACTCGACACATTTCCGAACTCTACCATTAATGTCTCTACCAAAGAAAAAAACTTTACTATTTTACAAGACTACCACGAGACAACTCTGCATTCTTATACCCAGCAGCGCCGTAGAGTTATCTCGTGGTAGTATTATGTTATGGTAGAGTTGTATTGTGTAGAGATATTTCCCGTAACGAAATCGCGATAGAGTTGTTTTTAGGAAAGAAATTGATGATAGAGTTATAAATGTGTCAATAGCTCCAGTGTTAAAGAGAAAATGGAAAAAGGAGGCGTTGGACATTTTTATTCCATTAGCGACATACGAACCTCGCGATTCCGTGTACTTTTTTTCAATTGATTTCATTGATTATTAGTTACAAGATTTCCAATAAGAATTTATTTATAACGCGATCCATTAAATTGTGGAATTTATTTAGTTTTTTTGTATAGACTCACATGCCATTCCGATCTCTTTACGTTCATGAGTGCATTTTCAAAGTTGCCGAAAAACATAAACCTGGTATGTCAAAATTTGCAAAGATATGTTACTCGACTTTGAAAATGTATGTTTAGAAAAATTCGTGTGTTTCTGTAGGAATATTCATCAAAAATACATAAAAAATCTATTTAAATTTGTTCAACTTTATTGAAATTTCACAATCGTCAGTAAAATAATTGCCACAACAAAATATTTTTCATCGACAAAATGAGTAAAAGCTTACTGAAAGTTAATCGTCATTTTTGTTATACTTAATCAATGGGTGAGACATAAGCTTCAGCGTGTAGATGCCCCCTGGGTACATAGGATATTATACATTGAGTACAGTACTCTTGCGAGAGTTGGTTCGTGAAGATATGTAGGCGAGTACGAACTGGCAGTGCACAGGGAACGTATAGTTGAAGCTACTCATGTGGGTCGTGGAGCTCATTTCGTGCACAATATCACGTGCGGCGTGTCGTCGCCGACGTTGTCGTGGTCGTCGACGCGGTATACTATATACACATAGAGCGAGTGGTCATTTATATATTGATTTTCTTTTATTAAGCTCAAACGCGTCCGCGAGACCCCAAGCTCACTCAGCTCGCTCGCACCCTTTTTCTCCTTATCGTCCTAGCACGATCCTCCCTCCCGCCGCCGTTAACATATATTCCCTTCTAGTGTTATCCAGCCTGTGTACGCGCGATGATTAGACGCTATCGGGTATGCGGAAGTCTGCAAGCCTGCTCGGCTGCTTGCTCACTTGTTCTCTTATTCGCGCTTGCCTTCTCTCAACACAAGAGAATCGGGCGCATACTCGCTCTCCTGACTACTAGCTTAGTAATACTATAGAATGCTATTAAATTTAATAAATCCGCGACTATTAATATACGAGATGAAATATTTAATAAATATGTCCCTGTTACTGACCATACTTATTACGACTGCATATTCTGAAGAAATGAATTTTTCATGCCTGGACAGAACAAATTATTTTGAAGGAAGCTTAAGTAATCATAACTTTACAGTTGTCATAACATATACTTTTATTTAAGCGGCTAGAAATTGACGGTTGTAACAATAAAACGTAAGAAAGAAGACAAAGTTATAAATAGTACGAGCGAAACATAAAATAAATAAACGACGCATTAAATCTCTACTCTATATTCAATAAGAATAATATTATTCTAATAAATTCGATGATAAGATGATTAGTCATCGTAATCTACTGGATATTATTTCATAATCGAGATGTTAATCAAAAGAACACTGTCTAGCAAATTCCGGTTATTCGATATTTTTCAATTCGACTAAAGCCTTTCACCAATCTATGGGCGTGAGATAATAACCGGACTGGATTACTCATCGATTGCATCATCGACTAATCGCACTCGTGGTACCCGAGAAGGAAAAGCAATCAGAGAGGGGAATCAGACGTTCGTCGTCACTGATCTCTTCGAGTTTAAGGTTTATGCCACCTGTGATGATGTTTTTTCATGTAGACTCGTGAGTTTTTAATTATGTTTTTTCATGTGGACTCGGGAAAAACTAGTTTCACGATGAATCGACGGACGCGCTCTGCAGCTGCTCCTGGTTTTGCTCAACTTTTATTACCGGTCACGCAGATTCAGGTAAAGATCAAAAAGATAATACATATTCTATTATCGTTATCCATGACCTTTTGTCGGCATTTATTACACGGCAAGAAAAGATATATCTCGTATCAGAGGAAACGTAATGTGATCACCCGAAATAAAGAGTTGCAATTTCAAGGAATATTCACAAGTGAATCTATAAAGATATTACTTATTTCATCTTTTCAATGATATCAAAACAAACGCAATTCTCCTTTTCTATTTAAGCTATTAGCATCAGATACGCGCTTTGCATGTTCAATGCGATTATCGTCTTCCAGTTCCAGAGTATCTAAATAAACATTTTCCAGATAAAAAAACGCATTTGATAGATTTTCTATGGAATTTTAGTAAAAATAGATCGATTTATGTTCAGCAAGTTAGGGGTTGGAGCGGAGTCCGCCGATTCAAGTAAGCAAAGACGCAATTGATAATTTTTTTTTGTAAAAAAATCGTATCGAAAATTCAACACGATTAATTGTCTGAAAGGGTGTTGTGATCGTTTAAAGAAAAACGTCCAAATTGGAATACAAAAAACTGCAGGCGTTCTAATTTTTTTCTTTAATTAAAAGTAATTTTGATATAATGGAGAATCTGAATACCGTTACGATAAATCAACCGTAGGGAATTTTTGTAGAATTTTTTTTAACGATTAAAAATAAGAACAGATTTGTTTTACTGAAATTGATAAACCTACCTTTTAATAAAAAATATATTTCGTTTTATTCATGTTTTGGCCGAATACGCTAGTTGATTAAAATGTCCACACATGCTAATGATTTCTAAAAAAAATTTTATAAGTAATAAATCGATCGGTGAACTCTTATACATTCAAGTCAGTTGTAGTGAACATAGCTATAGATTTTTCTAAAGCTTGGTTGCATTGAGAAATGTTTATTTGGAATATAAAACTTTTGCATTCGGCGGCGTTGATTGGCTCGGCCTTTTCTATACGAATAAAAATGAACTACCCTAACCCCCCTCCCACGGCTGAACACATTTTTCACTTTTGTATAAAAACTTTTATGTTGTAAACAACATAAATGTTGCACTCGGACTCAGATGTGGCTTCGGATAAAAAATGATCAGGGAATATTTATCCATCTGTCTCTACCAATGACCTTTTTTTTTAGCGATAACGGCGTAAGAAGAGACATTCCACGAGACGACGGCCGCAGCGATGTCGCTTCAACAACGACGAACCTCCGGGCAACACTCAAAGTGTGTGCGAACTGTCAGAGGGACAGCCCGCGCGGTGAAAGTGTCGAATGACTCCGCTGAATCTCCTTCATCGTCGGAAGCTATGTCAAATAAACAGCAACCGCATTGTACGGAAAATTTGATTACGTTATGCAACTCTCACGTTCCTTGTCACATCCACGATATACACCGATACGCTCGATTCTAAATCCCTTATTTTGGAATCTTCTAATTTTTAATTCCGCCATTGACAACAGAGAGTACGTGACTAAGTAAAAGCTTCGAGTAAAATAACGCACAAGCTTGATATGAGGGCTTGCGAGTATAGGATTGTTTTAATCCGTCGAAACAATAATTTATTCTGATTACCACACGGGGCAGCTTTGTGAAATTTATTATGAGTTCTATGTATCCGATTCTTCGATACATGTGTATTTATATAATCGTTCACCGTGAAACGTCATCGGAAGATCTCGTAAATAAATTGGTAGTAGGTGGCTTGCCTGAAAAAGAAAGTCAATTGACCGGCGAAATATGCCTGTTTGCCGGGCTCACTCTTCATGACTGTAACCGGAAGTCACGCGGACACGGCGCGATTGCAATTCTAACGGGTTAACTGGGTTCCGGTATGACTACCGTAGAGTCTCATCACAGACGTTGGAACACGAATTCATTACGAAATCTTTATTGGCCTCAAGCATATGCTTGCATTCCTATAAACATATTGTATCATTAAAGAATATATATATAATCGATAAGAAATATAAATATGTATGTGCATCTTATCAAATATATATATACTACATAAATACAGAATTATCAAAGCATCTAATGTAATTCGTTAATTATTTATCACTATTATCTGTTTTATACAGAACTTTAATATCAAGAGAATTAGCATTTATTGTTTCGATTTAGAGAGTTTCGATAAAAATTAATTTGTCTGTTTTTTACATTTTTATGCTTAATGGTATTTCATTTTATCTATCACGATGTCTTCCTTCTTATTCTATCCGTCGATTCTCCACGAGCAGCCCTTTGGACTCGTTCACCTCACCATTCTTCACGGTTTAATTTAAAAGAAAAATATAATTAAAGACGATTTGACAGTCAATTACCGAATTGAATAAAATGCCACTACGAAAAAAAGTTAACAAATACGAAAACATATATTTTTTTTAAGTTGAATGGTTCATATCAACTTTACGATGAGATAAAAAATCGTGAATGTTTTCGATTTACAAAAAAAAATAGATTTTCTTTTTCATTGACATAGTTGTAGCGTCTCAAGTGGTTGACGTAGTAAGTAAGCGTGTGAGGTGGACATCTAATTTTGTAAACCTATCTTTGAAGAGGCTTTGTATCTTAATAGCTGATATCATTAATGGGAAACCTATTCTTGAGGCATACAAAGATAACAAGGCTCTCACAGATAATTTTTTGTGGAATTTACTAATAAATCTAATGACTTGATATAAAAAAGATGCATCTTTCAAAGCAGAATTTGTTTTAAAAAAAACATTAACAAGGGTTTCAGTAGTTGAAAATAACAAAAATGTTTTGAAACTAATCTGTTTTTAATATTAAATGAGAGTAATATTACACTTACAACCAATCTTAATTGATCAAATATTATAATAGAGATATAAATAATTAACAAGGAAGGTATTAGAAAGAGAAAGATACGGAAAATTTTGCCAACATCTTGTTTGAAATTTACCATCTTGTCATTGGTGGCGCTAGTGTACCGTGTTGTCTTGTCAGTTCTTAACATATTTCTCGGCTATTTTTAACAGATTTTTTTCTCCGTATATCTTCAATGAAAATGAATGTAATCAGCAAAGAATAAATTGACTTAGTTAAACAATTGTTTTTCCTGTTCTAGCTCATCATGAAGTGCATATATAGTCAATTTTTAAAGCGCGTTTATTTAGAATAGATATAAAATGAGGGATTAAGATTCGTGAAAACTCTTATAGGCTTTTGCCGCTGACTTTCCCGCCGAGAATTCGATAGTTATCTCTTGGCCTATGCTTTTTTAGTTAAAAATCTCGAGGCCACTGAAGCTATATTATAAAAAGGGGAAAGCAGTGAGATTATGAAGAGATACTGCAAGATTTGGAGAATGACTCTAAATAATACACCTCGAACTTTAGCAGTTTTCTGTCTTTGCCCTCTGAACATCTCAGTCTGTATCTAGACTTAGCTCGACTCTCCAAGTCCGACGGTCACGTACTTTGCTTATGCACACAGTAATTACCAAGTTAGTAGTTACTAGTAGTCTACTCGTACAATATTTACTGTATTAAGGGGAGGCAAAATTTACTCAGTAACAAATCTTTTCAGGCTAATTCTTATTAAGGTGCATTAAGAATTTAGAAAGTAAAAAAACGAATTTTACGCAATAACCTGATGTACTGTGCGTCATGTAAAGCTTTGCGCTCACCTTACATGTACCAAAGATCCGACACCCTTGAAAAATTTGAACAGAAAGATTTGTTACCGATCGAATTGACGTTTACGGGATCTCGAAGGGACGAGAACAAGAGAGAGGTTTGGTTTCCCCAAGAAGATGTGGAACATGTATAGATGCAAGAGGTTGATCTGTCGGATAAAAGACGAGAACGTCGTCCGGCAAGATTGATAGGCGGAGAGCAACGTTCTTGGTTTTTATCTGACGGATCAACCGCGACGACGAAGAAACTCAGATTACAGTAATTGTTACCGACCAAGTAGTATCACATCACTGTTAACGAAGAGCTGTGATAGACACGAAAATTTACAGAAACGGGTACAAACAATGAGGAAACAGATACCGCCAGTAGATTCGATTGCCTTCAGAGCTGACTGAGCTATCTCTAGTACAATCGAGTACAAACGAGAAACGGTGAGGATTCGGACACCACCTCCTCTTTGTTCTGAGCGTATCATTGTCAAATTAAGTGTTCTCCGGACAGGCTGACTTTGAAAAGGGTAGAGTAGAAGGCACATGATCGTTTAACCCTTTATAGTCACACCACCTAAAGCCGTATCCGTATTCGTTATCGTAAAGCCGAAAAGTAGGGATATTCTTGTGACTTATGAAGGGTTAAACTCGTAAGTTCGTCTATCGGATAAAAATTTGGTAAGCTACTAAGCAGGCATTTCTCTCCCTCGTTGCATTAACATATTAAAACGATAGTGTGTTATGAAATTAAAAAAAAATGTTTATAAATTTGACTACTGAACATAAAGACAACAAAACTACTTTGACAAAGTAGCAACATTTTTCGACTGGAGTGATTAGCTACCACAACAAAATGAAATTTGTTACTGTAACAGAATAATGTATACTATTATATTATAGCAACAAAACGGTTTAATTTCTACAATAATATACTCTAACGTAATACTTTAAACCTTTATTCGTTTGCTGTAACAGTAGCCGTAATATTTTTCCAAAGGAAAACAAATCGTTGCAGTAACAAAAAAAAATGTTATGATAGTAAAACATAATTTCTCCACCCTAGCAATTTTCTTGTTCCTGTACTTATGGTTTTGTTGCAAGGACAGGGTCATCAAAACACATTTTGTTGAAGTAACAAAACCATTTATCTTCGAGAGAATGCACAAGTTGCGTAGAAATATGTTATGTGTACCAGAAAGGCCTCGCACATTGCACGACCGATACAAGTTCTTTCATACGTATATCGTGAAACGTCACCGAGCAAAGCCAAAAGACCTGTCAGATCGTACGAAAATAGAAAATCTATGTGAATCATGTGAACCGAATCGTGACCGAAGACTACGATGTGCGTGCATCTATTTATTCACTGAGACGCATCGTTGCCTAGCGTAGATTTTCTCACTTCATTCCTCCTACTTTCATTCACTCTCCGTCGTCCACAACGTACTACCTACAGAGTTGAGGGCTTTAGTGACACAGAGAACGATATCGCGAGAAGGTAGAAGGAGGAGAGCGCATTAGCCGCGTCGGAAAGTTAGGATGAGCAGGCTTATGAAATACAAAACCGTTTCTCGTACACACAAGCAACAAAATTATCGTGTAGGTATTATTCGGTGATAAATAAGCTACAATTATAAGGTTATTGGATACCCACAGTCAGTCAATAGCTTAAAGAAATATCTACTCTTCACCCCCCTCCCCCCTAGCGGAATAAAATAACCCATATCTCATGTCTATCTTTTTTTTTGGTCTGGCATTGACACTACCGCGCCTCACCGTGGAGAATATATGTTGGTGAGGATGATACGATATGCGAAAAAAATATAGACAGGACAAAAATTATACATTCCAAGGATTAAAAAAAAAACTGATGTTTTTTCTA
The DNA here is from genome assembly GCA_963942595.1 of Cylloceria caligata. Taxonomy (NCBI): domain Eukaryota; kingdom Metazoa; phylum Arthropoda; class Insecta; order Hymenoptera; family Ichneumonidae; genus Cylloceria; species Cylloceria caligata. The sequence goes on from OZ012704.1 coordinate 11,394,680, forward strand.
CAAATATGTTTAAATTCAAGTACATATTTCAGTGCATGTCTTTCTTTCCAGGCAGGAACAACGTGAAGCAGTAATAATCTTGAATACGTAATTATTTAGATAATGTTAAAAACGTGAACGCAACGAACTTACATTTTCATGGTAAACAATATCGAATTCAGTTCGGAACCATAAATTTATAATCATTGCATAAAATGAGTCATGTACAACTCTTTAGTTGGCTTAAAGTACGACTTTTTTCTTTAAATATGTTGTGCTCGTTATTTCGTTATTCTTGCCTCGAGTGCTAGTTGCGTCCCTGACGTTTTTGTGTATCGAATAGTTTTGGTACAAAAATAGAAACGATACCTCGACACTTTTAACAAGTGCAACCATCAGTTTTGCCATAAAGCTGTACGTGACTTGATTAAATTATCAAATTTCGCTCTACGAGTCATCAAATTTTATCAAAAGTTTGCACATGTAAAAAGAGTAGTGAACGCACCAAAAAAAAAAGTTTTTTTTTCATCTAATAGCAACCCAAGCGCTCCACATTCACAATCACAATCGCATCAACATCGATCTCGATGCGCAATTATTGTTTATATTTTATAGCGTGGATAAAAATTGTAGGACAAGAAATTCGCGTGAGATTGTCGTTGGAGGTCTGCGCCAGGGGTTCCACCGCTACCGTTAGTTCGTTCCTTCTCTGTCCTTTTTTCGCTCAAGAGCGAGAAAGACAGAGAATAGAATCGATCGTGCGGTGCGGTCGCAAGGTACTCTAACCTCAACATCACGTTCGAGAAATAAATGCGAGTCGAACAGTCGTGCTATTGACGCTGGTTCGCTTTTTTTTTTCATCCTCGATGTATCTTTATCTCTCATTCTCTCACGATTCAAGCACACACGAGTTTAATACGTAACCTCGGTTTTCCGTCCATCTTCTCCGATTACCTTCCTACACTACGTTTTATTTGCACACGAGTAGCAGTATTATCCTGGAGATTCGTTACATCTCGGATGTGACTCTATGGTTACGCCAGAGTTGTACTATGTATACATACGAGAGAACATGAGTAGCATTGGACGACGCGCGCGCGCACACACAGGTTAACTCAACAGTTATTATAGCACAGCAAACTAGTCACACTATCGTAGAACACACACGCACACATATTATTCGTGTTACCATGAATTAAAGTTGCTTTGCATAAATTGGATACGTACGAGTGATGGAAAATATATTATGTGATCGATAGACGAGTCTCGTAAAGAATGGTAGCAGCAACAGCAGTTTACAACAAACAACTGTCGTATCTGCACGCGCAACACACCCACCTGTGCTTTGGTGCTGCTCGCTCTCTCTCTCTCTCTCTCTCTCTCTCTCTCTCTCTCTTTACAGCACACAATCGTAAATGCGGCACACGCAGGGTATCTCACTTCGTCCTGCCTGAATTGTCGGCCGTTTTGCTCGTGAAGCTCGTCGTGGCGTTTCACGTTGCACCTCGTCGTTTTCGTCTCACGTTATGCAGTTTTATACGTTTTTTTTCCAGTTAACGAACACGAACGTAATAATAAACAAGGAGAAAAACTGTCGGATGCAAGAGGCACGCGCAATTTAACCTACTGTCACCTGACCGAACACACTTAACCTGGCCTCCGAGTACCGGCAGAATGAACAAGCCGCTCCGGCGACGAGGAGCACACACTGTCTGCTCTCGAACCAGGGCTGTCACCGCACCGGGCACGGCCCCCCTCCAGTCGTATTCCTTATACGCGATTTAAAACTCGTAACGAGACCTCATTTTCTGTTGCACTGCTATTACCGCTTATGAGCATTACGCGAAATATATCACGTTACGGTAAGAGTCAATAGGTTTTAAGGAATCTCGGTAAATGGCCTCAATTTTAGTGGTCAAGGAAGTTCCCTCGTTCAAGTCCAATGGAATGAGTAATTTCTAAGAAAAAGAAATTAGTAACGATTTCCAAACTAATTTAAGACCTGTAGACATTAATATCAGCCATACGGTACAAATCATGGGGACATTTACATGAAAAATAATTTACTTCTTATCGCAAAGAAGAAAAAAAAATTGTCCATTCGAATATTTAGCATCAACAATATTTTTGTTGAATCAATTAAATGTAGTAATACCTGGCAATCATTTTAAAAAAACGCGGTAGCGTCGAGAAGCTAAGTCAAAAAAGAAAAAATTATTAAGTTGGAACCACCGCTATATTGCATACTCGAAGAATTGCATGCTCGACACTTTAGCACGATTTTTGTTGATATCACTTTTATCTCGATATACATTTCGAATAAAAACTTGTCTATTACAGTCACACCGTTTATCATGAAATGTTCTCAATGCCAATTCTCAAAACAAAAGTTACATCTCGAGAAATAGAAATTGTAATTTTTTTTATTATTAATTATCAACTGTCGAGTTTAGTTTTAATGACGTATATAAATTTAAACTATTATTCGGATCGTGTGATAAACTAGAATGGTAAACGAGTAAATTGAAAATGAGATAAGAATAGATGACACTCGGCAAGCTTACGATCTGCAGCGGAGAGCGTTAGTGACCAACCGTCGGTCGTGAGCGCGTGGCCGTCACTACATTGCTTACGTACCTACAATGCTACATCGTAAAATCTCGTGGAACGCGTGCTCTCACGATGTTTCACGAAGATGCACGAAAGCATTTAACTATAATATTGTACATGCACTCTTTAGGAGCGAGATCAAGTTTCTCACGGTTCTATGTAAACGCGATAAATACGATATTCTTTACCGGTTTCTTCACGTGATACGTTATACGCTCAATTTCTTAGTGAAGAAATTGATGAGAATTAGATGAATTGCTCTTTTACCGATAAATTATTGCTTCCTCTGCAATTGCGCCCCCTTGGCTGCGATCGTCCTCCCTGTTTTTCCGAATTAGCCGATTTATCGTCACAGTCACTCGAGACGTTGCTTCTTCGGTGTTATATTAATCACGCCGTAATATAGAAAAGAATGAAAGTAACAGAAAAATGTGCTGATTTTTTTTCGATTTTCAGTCACTCCGTACGTATGTACAACAGCGTTAATTATTCAAAATTTTACGGGTTGTTGATGATTTTCGTAAATTATTTAATGATCTCGTTAATCGTTGCGCGCGTTCACGGAGCGACAGAATTAACAAAATGTGTCAGTCGACGCGAAGCACACCGACGGTTAACCGATAAACACTACTCGACTTCCCTCGCACGCGTTCGTGCTTGACTGACGATCCCCGCCTTTTAGCACGATCTATTTGCCGAAGAGGAGCGACGCCGATTTTCGTAAAGGCGGCACACCGCTGTCCTATCCCCGCTCCTTTATTTTCCTCTTTCTGTGATCGTGGCTGAACGTACCATCGCAATGCTCCTCCCACTTCTCAACCGTCGTCACCGACAACGACGCCGCTGTTTCGTCGTCCACCTTCTCTTGCAGTCAACACGTCGCAAGCGACAACCAGTACGCGTCTTCGTTACCTTGCTCCTCACTTGATGACCCCACAGTGGTCACCTGGTCACTAGTTCGACAGTGAATTGACGTCAAACGACAAGGCTCGTCCAAGGTATAAAAAGCAATTGTACAAATTTTGATTTCAAAGTCTCGGCTTGTATGTCACTGTCGTCTTTGATGGATATGTTAATTCAGTAATAAATACGTCTTAAAAATAAGTTAAAATGTAGTCGAGAGAAATATTTGGCGATGAGCACAGGCCACAAGGACACTAGACGCACTCACACAATTTGGATGGACACCTGCGAGAATTCAAACGATCCAACGGACTCTGGGAAATTAACGACCCCTTTTTATTACGCTATAGAGTTATTACGAATAGCGCACTACTCTTATACCGCTGTCGCTCCTACTTAACTTATATCAGTCTCCCCAATACATTTCGCTTGCCTTTTCTCGGTGCTCGAATAATTATCACTAACTTTCTCGCCCTTACTCCCGTTTCTGCGCCAGATCCAATTATTATCCGAGTCTGTAATTTTCTCTCGGAGCGAATACACTCGGCTATCTTATACGCTAGACTCGCTCCCCGCTGTAGCGTACCTCAGCGATGACGGGTATCACCTCTGTCCGGGTGTCCCAGCTTATATTTTACACCGACTAGGAGAGAGAGACAGAGCTCATCATCAGCGCGCGCGTGTCCATCCCGAGGACTCGTCGAAACCGAAACGTCCCATCGTTCAGTGTCGAACGCATGGAGACTATGGTAAGGGAGTCCGATTTCTGTAGTTCCGGGGCGACTGGTATTCCACTGTGAATAAGGGTTCCGTTGAAGCGGCGCTGCTGTCAATCTGATCATAATTGGCGCCAAATATAAATTATTTTGATGGTAGGGAAAATGTAGTACGGACAATCAGAAACACATACAGAGCCAAGTACCTGATACGTCGATATTTAATAGGTTTTACTTGTATTTCTTGTTACACTAATGTTAAGAACAAACTTCTGTTGACCGTCAATATGGGGATAGTAATCAGATTTATAAAAAGAATGAGTGTGTGCTTCGAAATCTGTATGTCAAAGGGCCTACACGTAGATCGATGAAATTTGTATCAGACTTGTATCTTGGCGGGAAAAATAAGATAATTTACGACTTTTTCCGTAGACGGATCTGTCGTGAAAAAAATACCACCATGCGGATAAAATTGTGTAAAAAACACTATAGGTTTGAAGTTTTGTTGAGGTTACAACTTTAACATTGCTAATAATTTATTAATTGTAAAAATTCAAGTCATTCTATGCGTTACAAATCGTTACTGTCGCCGTGCTGTCGGTTTAAGGTTATAGGATATACCAAGGTCGGTATTTAAAATTATTTACCTATTTTTCCAAGGGTGCCAAAGATTTTTGGATAACAGCAAATTAAGTATGTTTTTGTCCATCCGTTACGTGGAAGAACCTAATTCACTTTTGTCTACAATCCTCCGCCACCTTTGAAAAACGGTTTTTGAAATTGAATTGAAACGGAAAAGTCAGGAAGGGTGGCGGTTACATCGCCTTAAATTAATATGTACATAGTTACGATTAGTTCGAAGAGAGCGACGCTGGTGGTAAAACCGGGAATTATTAGATCTCGGCTTTCCACGGAATCTCTTCAGTGTTCTGCATGAATATTGGACCCCTCTGCTGAAGTCTCCATGGTCGAGCTTGCGCTCCCGGCTGCTCGACATCTGCCGGTAACAGCCGGTAATCGTCTCTCACTCCACAGGGATTCTCAATCTCGGGATACACGAATACGCAGTTCGTAGTTGGCAGTATGCGTTTACAGTACTGTGATACGAATAGGTATACAAAGAAGACTGTGTGCTTTGAATAAAAAGAGAGTGACTTCCGGTAGAGATGAAAATGTCCGTTAGAGAAATACTTGGTAAAGAATGGGCCCAAGATTGTGGTAGTTTGGAGTACGGATAGAATTATTTTAATACTATTCTGTATTAATCGCACGGGGTGATCAAGTTACTCTGCCAATCGTTTAGTACGACGGAAAGAATGCGAGGGCTTCCATTTGTGGATAGTGTGCAATCTCTCGTGTACGATAATTCGTGGTTTTTGCGAATGAATTGTTATTTTGGTTGAGCAAAGCTCGAATTCTCTTGATCGTCTTCGAACATATTTCCGTAAGTTGCGGTGGGAATTAAAATTTTTGGCGTTTCGAGTTAATAGATGCAGCAATCGAATCAATTCAGTGCCAGATTAATTAGATAATAGAAGCTAATCGAATTGACATTTATCGCGCGTATATCATGATCGTTGTAAACTTTTGCGGTTATTACACTGATAAACTATATGACATTTTATACCTGTACTATCTTGACAAACGTCTAGTTTGTTGTTATTAACAAAGGGGATTTAAATAATTTTCTATCATGCTTGAAACAAAATTAAAAGATAAGCGACTGCCTACGAATTCTACATAATTGTGGCAGACAAATACTTTTTGCGATGCTGAGTGATGTTCCATACCATCGGGATACCCTCAGTTGCATGGACTAATACTATACAGAGTTTTCTACAATTGAACAATGTGAAATATTTCACTTCGTAAAATATTACAACGCTAAAGCAATTGCTCAACCGTACACGTGTAATTCTCTACGGGAGTAAGACTGTACGTGGCACCATATTCAAACTGGTTCATGAAGTATTCGCCAGGTGCCTACAAAGGTAGAGTCATCAACTGCGAGAGAGCGAGAGAGAGAAAGCCAACCCAGGTCACGAAACAACACCACTTCTATTAATTACACCTGGCAAAAGGCCTCGTGGACAGTTCAACAAATTTAAATATAGTGCCATGTAGAGTATTACACGTATCCAGTTAAGCGATTTGGTTGAGCTATGCTATATTTTACGATGTACGAGTATTACAGCTGTAGAATTTTACGGATCAATAATTTTGCAATTTAGGGTTTTACATTGCTGACTTGCAAAAATGCTATAGAGATTTACAAATATAGAGTATTAATCCGTGCCACTGAGGGTATGCTACACCGTCAAACAGCGTTCTAACAGTCACATCATTCCAGAAAAATGGCCCAATGGTGGTTTTGGCGCAAACGCCGGCCCAAACAGTCACTTTTTGGTCATGCAATGGTGTTTCATGGATCTCGTGTGGATTCTCCGTTCCACAAATGCGGCAATTTTGCTTGTTACCGACGCCAGAGAGTGTGAAATGGGCCTCGTCGGTCATCAAAATTTGCTTCCAAAAATCAGGTTTAGTGTCAACCCTTCGAGCGACTGTTTGGCAGTATTCCAAGCGACGCGGACGATTCATGGTTAAAATTGTACTGAATTGACGTTTCAAAAACATGTCTACTCAAGTCAATCGGTTGATAAATGTCAAAGTTATTCAATGTTTACATACCGACATAAAAGATGGCGCACCCTGTATTATATTTTACTATTATTTTACTATTATTATACCTTTAGTTTATTCTTTTTCCTCCAAACCCCTACCATTCCTTTAGCTCGAGTGGTATATATTTTAAATGCGTTTACTGCGTATAAAAAGATCTTGTTAAGTTCTTCTATGAACTTTGGACAAAACTAGAAAAAATGTTCTAGGTCATCCCGGTTGTTTCGTGTTGCATACTTGGCAAGGACTTTCAGTGCCAATGACGTATTTGTTTTCCTTCCTATACAGCCTTACTGTCTTATTGCATGTTACTCCGAGCTGCCCTACCAACCCCAATACCCGGCTGGTTTTACTCAAGATAACGGGCAATACCGGTCAAAACCGAAATTGACGATTCATTTCGATTAATTGTGATTCAGGAGTAAAACATATATTTATATTAAGTGCCATTTAAATTCAATCGCTGATATTCATCAAATTTGAGTCATTCATTCCATTTGACAGTTTATCCGAATAATGACAAAAAAAAAGGCATCGAATCCAATTGATCGATCGAACGAATCATTGTCATAAAAACTTTGAATGTATTATATGATCTCGCTTATATATCTCGATGAATCATCAAACTGTCCATTCAATTTATACCTCATAAACTCCATTTAGATTCATTTGACATTGGTACATTCCGATGAAATATTGTAAAAGACTGAAATAGGGAAATCCAATATACTCTGATTCATTATCTGAATCGGAAAGCGGGAATTATATGGAAAACTTCAATTCAGTCTATTTATTCTGATTTAAATCCAATCGGATACAATCGGTTTCAAGAAGTATATATAGGATTTTCTGAGCAAGAAACCCATTCAAAAGTATTTCATTTCTGAATTTTTTTTTGCATTCGCAGTTTTTAATCAAGGGCGGGATCGAGTACGATCCTATTTTTTTACTTGCTGATAATCTCTTAAAATATTTTCTTCTTTTCAACACAATAACGCAATAATATTACATTCGTTTATAGAAATTACATATAAGCATTACCAGAGGGCATTTTACCAATTTTCATGCATTTTAAATAATATTTTGTATTCTGCATATTAAAAACTTAAAGTGTTTAGCATCGAAAGATTAAAGAGTGTCGGCCGTAAAGCACCGAGAGGTATGTCATGATGACCAGGAAAGCAACGAATTTGTGCACCGGAATTGGAAAGATTGGGCTATCTCGGTCTTTTTCGCGTGGGCTCAAACTGGTGATGAAGTAAGGGGGGTTCGCTATAACATCGTTATGCAAGAAGCCAGTTTGAAACAGGTGAACTGCAGCGGAGGTCAGCGAAAGTGATCGCACTTGTTTTTCGATGCAGGCGCGCCAGTTGGGACCACGCGGATGCTGATCAAGCCGGCCTCATTTCTTTTTGGAAGCACCAAGCTGCACGGCATAGTAATTGGTCATATTCAGTAACTGTCATACCTGTTCCCCTTTCTATCGAGTACAATGTACTTCTGAACAAGAGTAGTACGTCACTTCCAAGGCGTAAAGATTTGAAGATCGGCTTAGCATCTCAGAACCGAGTTAAGTATACTTACTATATAATATATAGTAAGTTCGAGAATGGCAAAAGTCAATATCGCAATTATGATATGCAAGATATCGGGTTTGACAATGAATTGGGTACTTTCGAGACAGGGAAATCGTGCCCCAATGTACCATTAGTCGCTATCGCTTCTTAGATAGTAGTAATTTTTTCTCCCGACTTCCTGTATGGCACAAAGAAGGATGTTTGCGTTTCACTGGCATGACGCGAATATGCCAGTTTTTCGTGTCCAAAATGTTTTCCAAATCGGCTAAAGATGTCTTAACAGAACTTGGTACACAGATTCTGTGCGCCGTACCTTCTTTTTTATCCTAGATTGTATACAAAAAACAAACGTTGTATATGAAGGGAGACATCATTGAGGCCCAACTTTTGATTTTTCAATAAAAAATTAGTAAGTTTTACTCCAAGTCATTTTTCGTTTTTCGTCTTCAAACAGACCCAAAACGTTTCCCGTGGAAAGCGTGGCAATACGTCAATCTTTGCGAAGAAATTAAAAACCAAACACTTCAATTGAGAAGTGGACATGACTAACAAATTTAGATGAAATCAGCTCTTTTCAGGGTGCAAAATCCGACCAAGCAACCTCCCCGCGGTGTACATCGGGTGACGCTAATACCGGTGGTTCTTAAACGCTTAGTAATGCTTAAAAAACCATGCAAACAAACGCTTAAAAACCCTTCAATGTTCAACTCTTCTAACCACATGTAAAATTCAATAAGTTCGTTGTACATCAGAGATGTCGTTAACAACTAGAAATTAATATAAACCCAACGCAATTTTCCAATTGCGTTTATTGATTTAATTTTGAATACACGAGTGCAAAAATGATTCAGTGGTAAAATAAAATAGCGTCGTAAAAAATTATTTAGCTATTTTAGTTTTTTAAAATATAGTAACAATAAAAATATGTAGCATTTATAAAAATGCTGTAGAAAGTCAAATTAAACTGGCTTTAAAAAGTATAAAATAAAAAAAATAAACATTTTTAAAACTCCTAACCGCCTTTAACTATTATAAACAAGACTTTAGCTATAAAAAGATTTCATATAAAAATAAATCTAAAAAGGATTAAATAACTTACGATGTCGTTTAGTTCATTTCATATTTAAATTACAATAATTACTTTACCGCTGTGACTACAGTCGGAAGACGTCTCTTGAACATTGCAACAGTCTTTTACATATCAACAAATATGCTGGCTCTAATTTAGACTCTATAAATTTAATTTAGACTCTAATTTAAAAGTAAAATTATAAACGATAAGGACGTTTTCTAACGCAGGAGAAGACGTCTCCCGACCGTAGTGACAGCGGTAAATGAATTATTGTAATTTAAGTATGAAGTTAACTAAAATTACATCGGAAGTTTTTTCATCTTTTTCCGATTTGTTTTATATGAAATTTTTTAAAAGTTAAAGTTCTGTTTATTATAATTATTTGCAGTTGGGAGTTTAACATTAAAAAAAAAATTATTTCTATTTTCTTGCCATGCATAGACGATATGGGCTACTTAACGTTCTTAAAAGGGAATATAAAAATCTTAAAATTTCTTCCCGGAAATATCTTTGTGTGGGGGAACACAAAGTGTCTAATTTACTGGAATTATTTGCTCTCCGCTGTCAGTCAGATAACAGCCAATAAGCCTAACTTTGTCGTCATCATCAGATACGCTTTTTTAAGAAAATTTTCGCGGGTTATTTCGCTGAAGATGGTTTGACATTAAAAAGAATTATATTCTTGTTGAATGTTATTCTATTCACCTGGAATAGGGTCAAAGACTATGTTCTAAGTTGCGATATCGACTCACCGTACATCGAGGTCATAATTTCCATGTCTCGAAAGTATTCAATTCATCGTAATAACCGGTGCCTCGTACTTATATCAATAACAGAGTTAAAAAAAAACCATATCTCGATAATTAATTGCAATGATGACATTTACTACGCTTGAACATTGATTCTCGGAGACTAGACCCATAGTTGCAAAATCTATCGTCAAATTTTGGCGCCACAAAAATCGTTTTATCCTCAGTAACTTTATCCTTTTCGCAATGATATATTTACGGCCTTTAATACCAGAAAATTGAACAGAAATCTAACTGAAAGCCTTCGAAATTGGGATAATTACCTTGTACGTAAAGGGTGATTTTTTAAGAGCTTGAGAACTTTTTTTAAAAAAAAAACGCATAAAATTTGCAAAATCTCATCGGTTCTTTATTTGAAACGTTAGATTGATCCATGACATTTACTTTTTGAAGATAATTTCATTTAAATGTTGACCGCGGCTGCGTCTTAGGTGGTCCATTCGGAAAGTCCAATTTTGGGCAACTTTTTCGAGCATTTCGGCCGGAATAGCCCGAATTTCTTCGGAAATGTTGTCTTCCAAAACTGGAATAGTTGCTGGCTTATTTCTGTAGACTTTAGACTTGACGTAGCCCCACAAAAAATAGTCTAAAGGCGTCAAATCGCATGATCTTGGTGGCCAACTTACCGGGCCATTTCTTGAGATGAATTGTTCTCCGAAGTTTTCGCTCAAAATGGCCATAGAATCGCGAGCTGTGTGGCATGTAGCGCCATCTTGTTGAAACCACATGTCAACTAAGTTCAGTTCTTCCATTTTTGGCAACAAAAAGTTTGTTAGCATCGAACGATAGCGATCGCCATTCACCGTAACGTTGCGTCCAACAGCATCTTTGAAAAAATACGGTCCAATGATTCCACCAGCGTACAAACCACACCAAACAGTGCATTTTTCGGGATGCATGGGCAGTTCTTGAACGGCTTCTGGTTGCTCTTCACTCCAAATGCGGCAATTTTGCCTATTTACGTAGCCATTCAACCAGAAATGAGCCTCATCGCTGAACAAAATTTGTCGATAAAAAAGCGGACTTTCCGAATGGACCACCTAAGACGCAGCCGCGGTCAACATTTAAATGAAATTATCTTCAAAAAGTAAATGTCATGGACCAATCTAACGTTTCAAATAAAGAACCGATGAGATTTTGCAAATTTTATGCGTTTTTTTTTTTAAAAAAGTTCTCAAGCTCTTAAAAAATCACCCTTTATGTGCAAGCGGTCACAATGAAACTTTAATTACCACCAGCGAGATTCAGTTTGTATATATTTTATCGTACGGTGGTATATCTAAATTCCAAAATTTCAGATTCTTCTCATCGTTTAATCGTATGGTTGTAGTATCGAAATTACAAAAGTTTGCATACCTGTTACTGTTTAATCCAGCGATCACATACAGTATTCTTAATGTAAAATCATGAAGTCCACTTACACGGTTTTACGTCAAACAGACAATAATGATTATTCTCACGTGTCGAAAGGTCTCGAACTCCCAGCCCCGTGCAAAAATCTTTTAACCATTGGCAACTGTTTGATAAATAAAAGAGCTATGTTCTACTTGCGCCCCAGCTAATTCCACATACAATATTCTAGTATGCGTTAGTCAAGGCTAGGGCAAGTGCATAAGTGAAGAATGTTTATACGAATTAACTAATGAAGTGGTGCACACGATGTGCTTTTGTTATGTGCCAGGCTGTTGCCAATACGAATGCCCACAAAATTCAAGAATTAATGAAGTCACCTTCGAAATCGTGATTTACGTTTATTTAACTCCCGACTGCCCGCCGGGTAAAACGTGAAGAATTATGTGATTTATCACGATCAGCTGATCTGAACGACTCTTTTGTCTGGTGTATTATCGAAAACAACGAAAAATTACTTAGCCCAAATTGGTATATCGATTTTATCACCGGTGGTCACTGTCTTTTTTTTATTGATTGTATACTCGCTATGTGCACGAAACCAAGTGCTGAAGTTGCTTATGGCCAGTTTTATACTACTCGCAACTCAAATAGCATACAGTTGCATGGATAGACGAGACGTTTTGATTTATTATTCAATGATGAAGGAACAATGGAATGTCAAGTTTTTTGTATGAGTAGCAAATCCATGATAAAATGTGAGACAAAAATGAGAGCTCGAAATAATAATGTCGTGATTTTATAGAATATTCAAAACACTTTGCTAGCTGATGACAATTTATTTCTATCTCAATCCCGCACCAATAGCCTATGATATGATATAACAAGAAAACTTGCCACCATGATCAATGGCTGACGATCTCAGCCTCGAACCAAGGTCACGCATGTAGCGAATATTAAATGCGAGTTTGGAAAGATAAACACAAATGGAGATACTGCGAGATGCCATTACTACCTATACTCGTTTATCTTGTACCTTACTTCACGGCGCTTATTACACAGCGAGAGAAAGCGGCACGTGTGACTCAGTGGGTCTCAGTCGTTATTTGTGATCGTCACCGCGTCACAGAAGATGTTATCACATTAAAAAATTAATTTTTTTGCAATGTATATGTTATTTAATTATTGTTTACATATATGGCGTGTTTTTTAATTTTGTCAAAAGTTTGTTTGGAGGTATTGTACTATACCATACCGTCGGCAGTTTGCCATTACGAAAGTTTTTAACCGAATTTTCAATTTTTCAAATTTCCTTCATAGCATTTATAAATATTTGGTAAAATTACGTGAACTGAGCGATTGTATTAGCAAGAACGTTTCCGTAATTAGCGATTTATGATATATGTCACAAATCTATATCATATATCTTATCGAGATAGTTAATATAAATTGTCTAAATCGTAATTTTCATTAAATTTCTCATAACATTCTAACCGCTCTATCGTTTCTCGTAAAAGTTGTGTATCAATCATTGTTCAATGTGAGTACAAATTAGTTAGTATCAAAATATTCAACGTGATATCCCGAAATTAGGGCGAGTTGGAGCGACAATGACATCGTTTCAAAAATTAAAAGCGAGAAACCCTTTAGCCGATTTCCGACAAATTTCGTCTGTGATTATCGATAATCGTGTGTTTGTGTAGATAGCTCAAAATTTACAAAAGTTAGAATGATCACTGACATTTTTCACCTTTCTTTTACATAAAAATTTACCTAAAAACGAAACGATAATTAAAAAGTTATCGTATGATAAAGTTGAGTTTTGAATACGCAGAGATGAAAAATATAATCACTTTTTTTAGCTGTTATTACATTTTTAAGCGATCGACGACGAAGATGGGTGAGTGGCCGGAGTGTGACTTCGGTCGTTCCCCTAGCTCCCGTACCTTCTATTGTACATAGTACTGACAGCTTTTCGTGCTGCCCGGTAAAGCGGGTGAGCGGATTCCAGTGCTAATGATTGATTCTCCGCAGTTGTAACTACTCTGTTGAAAGAATCGACCGTATTGTCACAAGTTTTACGCAGTTACCCTGAATCCTGTGGAATGCGATACAATAAAGAATTTAGAGGCATTTAAAAGCCCAAAAGGTATACGCTGGAATAGAACAAATATTTATTAACTTGACGTAAGTCAATAAAAGATATAATAAAAAAAGTTTTGAATGTTAAAAAAAATAACCAATGCATACATTTTTTAGAGTATTCTGAAATAAGAGGTACGCCAATGTCCGCTGTAAACTTGTTCCGTGGTCGTGATTCAAGACCTGTAAAACCAATGAATAAAACGCTCTTCCCAGTATCCTTATACAAGAATACGAATGACGGAGTCGAGAAGTCATCCTTAACCAGTAGATCGTTCAAAAATATTTACGAATACGTAAGCGCTAACACGTGCGCATCACACTAAGCCTAATCATGGATTGAACGCAGTATGCTATACCTGAAGTTATTCCTTCAAATATATTCATCGACCATTGGCTCGTTGATCAAATGATTATTACATGTATTTCGATGGAAATGATCGAAATTGTTATTGATTTAGTGAGAATTAGAAGTTACAACTATTAATTGTTGGTCCATGTGACTATTAACATATCTACCGTAACTACCTTTAATTGGTTTAATTATAAAAGTAGTTTATTCAACTATATAAATAGTCGCATGGATTAATAGCGGCCCCTTCAAAGGATTCATCAACCCATTTGGGTACGACGGTGCTTCCATATTCCATGAATTCATAATTACCAAAATCATGGGAACCGTCAATTCAAGCTCGTGGTATGTTCTTCTGTTTACGGTGCTTTTAACGCTTTGTCAAACAAAATCTTTTGGTAAGAGCGTATATGTTAAATATGTCACGATAATACGCAATTTCTGTAGAATTCCTAATGTTGATTCGCATCGTTGTTATATTTTTTTTAGTAAACGGTTCATGTTTTGTAAAAACGATGTACCGCAGTGCGGATTAATGAATCTTCAATGGGTTACTCATGTTAGGAGTAATTTAATTTGAAGCTTATATTCACTAATTCTTAATTACCAAACAAAGTATTTCTCATAAAAAATTGTTTCCTTCATCCATGATTATTCATCTTGCGTCAGCCCGGATAGAATATCTTCACATTTATTTTTATTTGACAAAGACGGCGAAGTATAGAATTGATGATGGAGTCTACCCGATGTGCCGATAACTGGTTTAAACGTTTTTTAAGTAAGTGTCGTGTAGAGTATATTATCGCACATAAATAGTACCCCAGAAATATGCACTTGAACGCGAACGTTATTAGATTTTAGAGACCAAAATGATTTTGGGAAGCCATATCTCTACCACTTTGAACCTTATATCTACGCTGTTTTTTGCTTGTTTTTTTGTTCCAGAAGGTAAAGAGTGTATAGAACCCAAAACTAACGAAAACATAATCTGAAGTTGGCTAATATATATACCGGGTAGTCGATTTAAGCGAAAACATCGAAATATCTCGAGAAATAAGCGTCGTACGAAAAAATGTCCCAGATGAAAAGTTAATATTTTAGCACGAGAGAATTGCCTCAAAAGAGGAGCGGGGGGTAACTTTAAAATCTTAAATGAAAATCCTATTTTTATTGCAGATTCAGATTCTACGCTACAAAATACGTAGGTTTTGTCGGAAACTTTTCTTTTTATTTGTCATAGATAGTGCTGTAATCGCAAGCCCCTCCAGCGCATTGCCACTGATCTTATTTTCATTAACTTACATTGATTGTAACAATAATAGCGCTGTTGCACGTATAACAATGTGGTAATTTCAACGAAGTCGGAGAAAAAGTCGAAAAATCGTATGCTACGCGGGAGAAAGCCCGATTGCAACCTCGTGCGAGTGTTGCAAACCTCACACTCGAAATCGGACACTTTCCTACCTTGTAGCATAATGTACTATTGGAAAATTGTTAATACAAATATGTAGGCCTGTTTGTCTACCTCTATCTATCTTCAGATCGGAGCTTTATCCTGGCATATCAGAACGAACAGACAAGTGCCAAATGGTTGTCTCAGTTCCACGATTATGGTCAAATCCATCAGCTGATTTAAATTAATATTTAGCAGGGATATTCCTATCTATATCCGATTCACTTGACATGAAAAGTCCGATATATATGTAGCCTCGGTTGACATGAAGTTACAATAGTGGATCCAATATGGTAGACCAAGTTGCAAAAAGTAACTTTATTTGGTTGTAACTCATACTCGGAGATTTTTAAGGTCGGTGATTACAAATCTGAACACGAAACTCAGTAATTTTCAATTACGGGTCCAACATTAGCGGACTAAAACGGAAAAAAATGACTTGATTTAGATAAAACTCGATACTCGAAGTTTTCTATGTTCATG
The DNA here is from genome assembly GCA_963942595.1 of Cylloceria caligata. NCBI lineage: Eukaryota > Metazoa > Arthropoda > Insecta > Hymenoptera > Ichneumonidae > Cylloceria > Cylloceria caligata. Next base: position 11,410,805 of record OZ012704.1, read on the forward strand.
GATGCATATGCATATAGTGCCTCACGGATATGTCATTAACATACGTTGACACATAAATAATTAATGGATGTGCGAACGATTTGTTCTGAACATTCATACATGTATGCAAAAAACATATCCATAGGACATACAGGAAATATTTTTGACATCATGAACTTATACTGGATATGCGAAGAATATCTCATGCTATATAGGAAGGACGTATAAGATTTTATTGATACTACGTCTATTAACCCCTTGCACTACCGTGAAATTCGGAACAAGCCGTGCCTAACTTCAGACGTTCTTGTTTAGCCCGAGATTAAGACCACGAGTACGGCTCGTGATATTCATGTTTGGATTGAAATATCAATTACGAGCCATACTCGTGATATTCACGTTTGACATGAAATTAAACAACGAGCCTGACTCGTGATATTCAACTTTGGCCTAAAATTTTCATCACGAGTCAGACTCGTGAAAATAGTGCAAGGGGTTAACTAGAAAGCACATAATATCCGGTCCCTGTTCCGTTGGGCCAAGGGTATCGTTAATTTCATTGTATATATTCTGAAGCGCTTATATATCCGTAATCTTCTTTTGAGGAACTTGAGTTCCAAGCAGCTTGATGTAATAAAGTACGCATGATGCAATTGTCGAGAGAGGTCGAACGATGGAATCGTAATAGAGATCGTAACTCTGTGTAACTCTTACTGGGCGACCGCGGCCTTCCGTCGCGTGCCTCGTATACTTTCACCCTCGGTCCTTTGCCTGTACCATTACTGTCGTTCCGGACGCAGTCGTACTTTCACTATTGAAAATCCTTAGCAGATAACACCATTTTCGCTCACAAAGCTGGAACCGTAAGCGCGCATTCTTGAAGACTTCGTTTTCTGAAATATCATTTTTTTATCAATGCTGTTACCAATGATTTACACGGTAACGAAATTATTTATTCTTCGTACTGACAGTTCAGTGACTGGTAATTTATGTTTTAATACTATTTTTGGTAAAAAAACAAAAGCTTCACTAGGATACGTGAATAAACAGTTTAAAAATCTGGGACAAAACAAGGTGATTACCCTTTTCTATATTTCTGATTGAAATGTATAGAACATAACCATCATTTATATTTTTCAAACTGTTTCATGTACTGTCTATCCGACAGTCAAAACTGCTAGATAAAAATATTTACAACTTCCGAAAAGCCCCAAATATGGAATTTCATCGAAATCCGTCTGATATCCCTGTGACTGATAGCCTCGATACAGCTATTATCAAATTTAAGTATAAGAAATCCATCTAGTCGGTTTGGTCTAGTGGTTAACGTTTGGTAGTTAGGTAGTTTGTGCAGGCTTTAGGTTAATTCCGCAAACATAACTTCTCGGACAGCATTAAGAAGAAATCGTATGTATGGTTGAATTCCTTTTTTAAATATTAATAACATTAGTGCATAATGACGCGTTCTGAAACACACTTCCTACAATTAATTTCCATATTGGTTATACTGAATATTATAGGCAGGACGAACAGTTCCAAGTCAACCGCGCAACTCCACATGAGTTGCTGATAAATACGGAAAGAGATTTCAAAAGAATCAAATGAAACTGAAAAAAACTGATTTAATATGTTCAAGCGCTGCGCGTGACTGCAGATACGTGAATTAATTCTCGATTCATTCCGTATCTATCGTAAACGGAAAGAAATTTTTTTATTCACCCGCATCCGGAATCTCGAGATTAAGTCGACTATACTGTGGTTTCCGATTAACTGATAGGACGATAGTAAAATATATTTTATAAATATTTGATAAACTAAAACTTGAACGATTCTTAGAATAGATAACATTTTTTATTTGAAGAAATTATTCCTGATTGCCATACACGAGTACAGCGCCACCTCGCCGAATGCAAAATGTTATCCTCATACGGTCCTAAAATTTACTCCGATGATCAGAAATAATATAAGCCTTGAATTTAGTTGCCAACACAATTTCATCGTGTCAAGTGCATGTCTGTAACAACGACAGCGAAAGCGTTAACGCCCTTGAACACGAACATTCCCAGAGAACATTATTTGAAAACGCGCGCATTTCAGGACCAAACCCATCAAGAATGAGTGCTTCCTGATGAACCCTCTTAATCCTGACTGAACCCTGAGTGAAAACCCTGTTGGTCAGGGTTTCAACCTAATGATAACAATAGGTTTGATCCTAAAATGAGTTTTTGTAGCAGCCTAGTGCTACGTTGTCACCTAACCCCATCTTACGGTACTTGGTTTCATTATTAAGATGATGTGACAGACTCAAAAACTGCAACCGGTAACTGAAACTATTATCCAGTTTACGCAAAGCCGGTTGAAATTTTAGACAAAAGATAATTCGGTTTACCTTCGTCCATCTATTCTGCGGTGGAATCAAATTTGGTTTTTTTTTCAAGCATTCCCATCTCTAAACAGATTGGATTACAGTTTCTGAACGTATACCACATCACGTTAACAGCGGTAAGTGCATCCATCTGACCTACTAAGCGTCACCACGTTTACCGTCGGTAAGCTGCCTTCTCTAAATGTTTGCGAGAGACAATATGTACTTGTACACGACGGTGGCGACAATGGCCGCGCGACTAGATCTTATAATATAGAGAGATTAAAATATGCAAGGATTTCTTTTTTAGATTTCGTTTTTCATCGAGACTCTTGCACCTTTTTACTAGAAAATAGATCACGCAGAAACTGGGTTCCGATAACAAAAGTTTACTGCCTTATCGATATTTGAATTTCGAAGAAAGGCTTTGTTTTATATATATATAATATATATATATACATTTATTTAAAAAATATATATATATAAATATTTATTTAAAAAAAATATATATATTTTTTTTTAATATATATATTTATATATTTATTTTTTTAAATATATATATATTTTTTTTAACAGAAATCTACTAAAATCAATACTTTGCTTCTTCATTGAATTTCACATACTTTTTTGTAGGATATGATTTTCGCAAAACTGATGTTCACCAAAGTTTATCTTCCCGAAAAAGTAACTAGACGCATAGTAAATTTCCAGTACTCCGTAAAGGTAATTTCATTAACTTTTTTTAGTAACGTACCTGTAAATGTGCAACACAAATGGATAAAATAGTATCTCTCGTGATCCAAGTGTACCACGAGACATTGATTTCTGATACCGTAACGTCGTATCCACATTTTGAGATTTTATGTGACGAGAAACTTAAGGAAGGAACACGCGTAAAAATATTAACAATTAGTTCAAATTTATGGAGGATATTCATCTATGGGAATTAGTCTTCCGTGCAAAATATTAAGTCGATCGTCTGTATGGTTATCCAGTAATTAATCTTTCGAGTTGCAAAATGTTAAGAACTAGATGAAAATGTACGAGAATAATTCTAAACATCTTTGGAAACAACTTTCACAAAGTAGCAATATTTTATCTACATACAAGAATCTCTTGGTCTACAAAGTTTTGAATCTATACTATAATTCTTAAAGTGTGGATTTCCGTCCCTTAAATTCCTCCTAGACGGAGCGTGCTAGGAAGGTGATCTTGGACATTTTGGAAAGGTCTCCTGATTTCTAGGTCAACGCAACTATTTTCAGCTCTTCAAGTTGAGTCCTTAAGGAGTTACGTACATTTGAATTTTCTAAGAGTATTATTGAATTTTGACGTTTAATTTAAATTTTTAAAAAAGCAAAGTTATTCTTCGTAGTAGGTATAGCTTACGCTTTTTTAAAAAGAAAAGGTTACTATGATACGGTGAACGGAAATGTCTGTTTTTGTTTGACATGAATTTTCAAATGCAATTCACATTTTAGTGAAGCAGTAAACAGTCAAGTCATTAAAAATAAAATTGGTTTTATTTAAGGTAATGATACTAAAAATAAACCTGGGCGAAGCCGGGTACGATACTAGTATATTATTAAAATTAAAAACCTGGGTAACGCGCACCATCCGACTATTCTGCGTACTTCTCTGCTAGAGTGATGGTAGCCATCCTCTTGATACACCCTCCCATCCGTCCAACTGGGCTCAGTCAGAATAAAAATCTGTATTTCAATCGTCTCTGAGCAGATTGGATTGCAGCTTCCGTTACCGATTGCAGTTTCTGAGTATGTGTCACATCATCGTTCAATCAATGAGCGTACGAGAATTCTGCACACTGCGCGCGATGACCGATAGCCAATGAGAGCTCTGCTTTTTCGAACGTCACATCCGTCGCGAGGCACTCGCGAGCTCTCATTGGCTATCGCTCATCGCTGATCGCTCAACGCGCGCAGCGTGAAGCGGCCATAATGCGCACAAACGATGAAGTTGGGTATTCACTCACTTTACAAATCGAGCGTTGGCCGGCATGAAATTCTGGTGGCCATGTTGAATCGCCCCCTACAGTGCGGACTCAACGAAATGGAGCGAATGAAGAAGTCAAGTTCTGTTTTTCCAGGTTTCCTCTCCTCATCAATGACAAAGAGAAAAATCGAAGTACTTGAATGCAGTTTCAATCGTTTATAGACTTTTTCGAGGTACATGCTTTTTATTATCATAAAATAAATACAATTACTACAATGAATTAAAGAAAAAACAAAAGTACAATGATTTGAAAAAAAAAAGAATATATTAAGAACGTCCATATCATACAAAGTTGTATACATTTTTCCTAAGTTGTGCGTATATGGTTGTTTGATCTCGTCTCATTATCGAAAATTAGTCAAACGTGAATTTCACGAATGTTATGCAAGTTGTATACATGTAATGCTCGCTATTTTCAGCCCCTGACTGATAAGCAGAAGAGTTGTGTGTTTAGCCTTGACGTGAAGTTATAAAATTCTTCATAGAGACTACGCAGACATAATGTTTTTATTAAATTAACTAGTCTGTTACTTTCTCTCTCGCGCTCACTTCAATCATTCACTCTTCTGTATTGGAAAGCAGAAACATGGCGCTGGAATGCCAATGTGACGGGTTGCAAGAGGCATTTGACATATGAAGCTATATGAATATATATAGCTACATCCAGGCTTAATTATCTAGTAACAGTAATAGTAACTAGTGTCGTGGTCGTCGCTGCTATGGAATTTTCTATGTTTACAACATAAACAAAGGCACGTGATTCTCCATATAGCGATTAATAAAAATTACTTCAATTTTTTCAATCTCGAAATATACAACGGGGGTGCACACATTCATGCACTCACGCACGCTTCCATTACAGCAGTAAATTAAAAACTAAATGACAATGATCATTGGCAAGTGTATGGCGAAGAAAGTATATAACAAGGCACCATATCGTACGACACGTTATAATGGAACCGTGCTTGATGTACACCGTGGCTCGTAATCAGTTCTCAACATGTAAATTTACAAACACATTGCTCTCGTGATCATTAAGCTTGTGTCAAAAACATAACAATTTGTTTTATCAAACAGTCACAAATTCTGAACTTCAATATAAAGCAATTTGTTGAGAGCACACGTTGATTTTTGCTGACTTCACTATATCCTCGTTCTTGTGTAATCAGTCGCCGATTCACTTTGATGAAATAGTTCGCGATGCCCTGTGACATGTTGACTCGTACGGTGTCATCATCAGCTTCCCGCATTAAGCTCAGTTCGGGAATATTTTGAGCACTAGCATACGCGGTGTTGATAACTGTCTTTAAGTGTTTGCTGGTAATATACTCTCGTCTGACGAAAGTATCAGTGAGAATCGTAGCTCATTCTTCGATGCTGCTGTTTTTGTTGATGTACACACGATTTCTGAGACCCTCGTCGGATATGTAACCAGTCGCCATTTTATAATGGTCCGCGTAGAGCGGGGTCTGTCCCTTCTTTGCCGCGTTTTCTCGACGTTTTTTCGCGAGGTGCTCGTAGTTGTTGGCCCAAAGATCCGATTGTTTTATTCCCTCCCTACCAGGATCGACGCTGATGCCACTGACGTCGATTTCTACCTTTGATTTCTTGCTATAAGCGGTGTCGTAGAAGTCTTTAAAGAGGAAGAGGAAGAGAGTGGCGTGAAAACCAATCCACCAAACTAAGAGTTTCGGGTATTCGCAGTCAATGAAGAGCACTTGGAGTTGATGGATCAATACGAGCACAAATTGGGCCATTTGCATGGTCGTCAGATACTTTTTCCACCAGAGATACGGCTGGATCGCGGGCCCTAAAGCCGCCAGGAAATAATACAGATACATCCATATGTGGACGAAGGTATTGAGCAGACCGAAGAACGAACTGTGACCACCTGTGGTAACAAAAAAGAAAAGAAATAAGTAAACATATTGACTAAACTATGCAAATTTTGTTTTTTATAGCAAACATCTCAAATTGCCTGAAATTCTGGTAACGCTTTACCGAAGCGTCGCATTTCTCAGGTTAAGAGTAGCAGAAAACTATGGTTCTTTCTAAAAATAACTCGTTGAACAGAGATAAAATAGAACTCAAGAAGTTTCGTATAATATTATTAACTCTCGTCTGACAATCTTCCTCTTCTATTCAGATAATTTATGTTTAGAATAGATTGGACACTTGCAACTAAGCATTATTGAAATTATCATTTGCGTTCAGATACTTCCAATCTCACAAGAGAAAATTAAATAAAGCGTGAATAAAATCAATTAAACCTCGCGGTCAAGCGGTACGGCCGTATGTCTGGAGACGCTATCAAAATAATTGATAACATCTGGCAGATTAGTGGCGAGTATTGTGGTTACCAGGAATAAACGACCACTCTGCCCCAACATGGGGTAAAAACCACAAACATACTACTTGTGCATTAACAATTTGATGGTCGAGCAATCATGTCGTAATTAGTACGAAGCGTTGCCCACAGAGACCGCAATAATTTTAGAAAGGGAGAAAAAAGGCAGAGCTATACATTTGTTATAGCAGTCATGGTTGTTAACTGCGCTAAAATTGAAGAGCTTCAACTTGTGGTTGTTTTTCTTATATGCATGTGAAAGAACCTATGAGTCGTACAGAGTTTATGTATTCTAATGTTTGGCAGGCAAATGTACTTAAGTACTTTGTACCGTATAATATTCACAAAGTCTCGATTTATCTATTTGATAATATAAATCATTTACGCAAGAAAGAATGTATGCTAGAAATATTTGAAACCTGACGAGGGCCCTGCCAACTATATTTAGTATTGCTCGCGAAAAACCCGTATGCAATGAATTCCATGGATGTGACAGCTTTAATATTTGTTCGTATTATTTTGGCAATTAAACATAAGCTAATGGTCGCAATTAGCACATTACTTTCCTTACTCTTTCTTTATCATAATAAACATCATCAATGAAACTCATTGATAATTTTAACGATTGCAATACCTTGCAATTCAGAAAGTTGAAAAGCAGACACAAGATACAGAATAGCCTACCGAAAGCATGACCCAAAAATACGCGGAAAGCTATTTTATCCAATCACTTCAAATGAAACATAGCAGCTCTCTAAACAGTTGTTTTGACTAGCGGTTACTCAAACAAAACTGTATCAATGTGATAATTCAGTTTTACGACAAAGAACTTCCTCCCTAGAGTTTTTGAATATATGCCAATTTAAATCTTACCTGGAGTAAATTTAACGCCAAACCACACAGAGACCGGCATTATTCCATGATGAATAACGTGGAGGGTCGATACTTGATTATTCTTCTTTCTAAGTATAAAGAATATCGTGTCCATTAATTCAATGAACTTGGACATGTAATACAGCCAACATCCTCTAGCCATTCTCAAAGCATCCGGAGAATTTGAGTAGTCGACTGGCTGACACCTCCAGGAGTACTTTCCAAACCAACCAGCAGCCAATCCCTGATTGAAACATTTAAACGTAAATTAATATGATTTTTTATTAAGATATACTACCGATAAATTTATTTATTCAAATAACGTACCTCGTAACAAAGGTAAGCTGAGATAAAAACTTGAACAAAGTTGTACACCAACAATGTTTTTCTAAGATCGAATGGTTTTTGATTTTTCATCAACTTTGGTCCAAGTCTTTTGGCGAAGTATGCATAACTCAAACATATAATCAAAGTAGGAAAAGGACTGCTCATCATAAACCAGTCTTTAACCCTGGGATCACTGTTGTTCTCCATAATGTCATCGTAACTCTCGACTATGGTACTCACTAGGCTCGCCATCTACAAATGAATATACAAACGTTGCAATAATGAATTACAATACATTTATATTCAGTATCTAAATTCAACCTTGAAGGGCACCAATGACGATCGAAATTGATTAAACGTATAAATGTGGTGAAGAAGCAACTTATGGAGATGAGGCGGACAACCGGGTTAATGAGAACCAAAACGGACGTAAAACTTTTCACCCGCATATTTAAATCATCATTACTCGCGCTACGAACACTTCTGTTACACTCGTAGATCTAGCCTGCCTAAATTATTTCGTTAGACTATTCCCGGCCTGTCTGCTATATATCTATCTAGAATGTTATCTTCTTTATAATTTACAAGGTGATCGGTATTGACAGGACTTTATTTTTTGAATAATCAATATATCGAGCCTTCTGTTTAGTCATCGGAACATATTACGTGCAGTAAATTTAAGTATCGTAGTTTCTAAGTAGGTGATAGGTATATGTGAACTCACTGAAATTGCATACCCATTTTTTTTTCAATCCTTAATAATAAATAATATTATTGTTGTAAATGTATGTTTTGTCCGTCCAAACTTGGGTCTCCATTGTGATATTGTATCATTGTAAAGAAAATGTAAATAATTAAAAGAAGCAATTTCCCTATGTTGCAAATAGAAAATAGCTTATTAGCTTTACACGAATCACCATCGGTTACTACTCAGTGATACGTTTCGAAACTTATTATCCGTCGCTCTGTAAGTAAATAAGGGAAAAGTGGTTTACGCGGAGCACATATAGAGTCAAATGTTTATCTAGACTTGCAGTAATTATTAATATAATGAAACGAAGCAACGGCTTTAGGCGGCTTCTGTCCCTGATTATAGATCTAGAGAACATTCGAGATCTAGGTTGGTCGTTCGAAGGTCTTACAACTTCTGGTCGGGAAAAAGTGTGGTCGATGTTGTTCAGCAGAGGTACCGTACATGGTCGGACACCACCGATCTATTCCCGTGGTAATTCCCTGACCCTCTCTTTCTCTCGCTATGGTTTTCTCTCACTTTCTCTCTCTCTATCCATTCAACCATACCGCTAACTTTCAATTACTCTCAATGCTCTTGGCGTTAGAGTATTATGCGGGGAATTTCGTAATAGTACCGTAGAGACAGCAAAAAGCTGAGAGGAAAAGCGGATCCGCAGAACTCGTTTTAGAATCGCGTAAAATACAATCTTTCATCGCAGCAGCTGAGATCACCCGACACTGTCCCATTCGAGACCTGGCAAAAAATCCGAGACTGTTATATCGTCTTACGGTCTACAATGGGTCATTCCTAGACAAATATCGAAGGGGCGTCGCCAACGTTGATTAGAAGAGCGCTTACTATATCGAAGGAGCTCCGACTATATCATCACTGTGAATTATTGTTTCACGTGGCAATATTTACTCTTTCGTAGGAATCTCGTTTTATCATGGAAATGCCACCGTTTATTTATATAATCTATTTGTCTGAACAGTTTATTGATTGCATGCAATAGATTTCATTCCTATCCTTCCGACAGAGTCGTCGGAACATATATGATATTTCAAATATTCCACAAGTAACATTTTTAAATATGGCTTAAAAAGACTGTATCTACTAGATGCAGATAATTTGTTTTAGCTTTAGCTTTTTGGGAGTCTCATCAATCTACAACTATGGTTTCACGAAGCATTCTCATCCCCCGTTCATCCCTTTACTTTTTTCCTACTCTACCGTAGTATGGTTTCTTCTATCGTAATGAGTAGACCAATCTCATGTAAAGGGTGGTTAAATTTTAAGGGCCGATGTTGATTTTGAATAAAACACAAATTATTTAGGAAATTATTGTCAATTCTTTTTATTATGATAATATGGTATGGTTCAATTATGTATAGAACAAAATATCGGCCAAATGGCCGCCGCGACCTCGGCGGCACACCTCCATCCGATGGTCCAAATTTTCGATGACGCTTAGGCATAATTGAGGTTCTATGCCGTTAATGTGCCGAATTATCTCATCCTTTAGCTCTTGAATTGTTGCTGGCTTATCGACGTACACCTTTTCTTTCAAATAACCCCAAAGAAAGAAGTCCAACGGTGTCAAATCACATGATCTTGGCGGCCAATTGACATCGCCACCACGTGAGATAACACGGCCATTGAATTTGTGCGCAAAAGAGCCATTGTTTCGTTAGCTGTGTGGCAAGTGGCACCGTCCTGTTGAAACCACATATCGCCCACATCCATATCTCCCAATTTGGGCCATAAAAAGTTCGTTATCATCTCACGATAGCGAACACCATTCACAGTAACTGCCTGACCGGCCTCATTTTGGAAAAAATACGGCCCGATGATGCCGCCAGCCCATAAACCGCACCAAACAGTCACTCTAGGTTTTTCGACAATCACTCTTGGATTATGATTCGCCCAAATGCGGCAACTCTGCTTATTGACGAATCCACTGAGGTGAAAATGTGCCTCATCACTGAAGATGATTTTCTTCGAAAATTGATCATCCACTGTTGCCATTTCTTGCCACCATTCTGACCATTGACGACGTTTGGAATGGTCAAGAGGCTTTAGTTCTTGAGTCAATTGCACCTTATAAGCGTGTAAATGCAAGTCTTTATGCATAATGTTGATCAACGACGAGCGTGAGAGGTGCAATTGTTGGGCACGACGACGAGTTGAGGTGGACGGCTCTTCAGCCACACTATCGCGAACAGCAGCAGTACGAGCTGTACGAGCATGCACTGGTGTTTCAATATCTCCTACAGACCCGGTTTGCTCAAATTTTTGCACGATTTTTAGCCGATTGTACGCACATTTGGACGATTAAATTGACCGAAAAAATCACGAAGTGCACGATATGCATTTTGATTTGAACGCCCATTTTCATAATAAGCCTGAATAACTTTAACGCGTTGCTCGATTGTGTATCTTTCCATGGTTCAAATTGAGTTAGTCTGAAATTGAGAAATGTCAAATGAAATGCAGAAAAAAACTTGACGTTTAGGTGTGGTTCACATTCAAAATCGGCCCTTAAAATTTAACCACCCTTTACCATATACGATCTCATCAATTCAAACCATAAGAATAAAATATGAATTTAAAAAACTCGTCGCTATCGTCTATCCTCGAATTTGACGGACAAAAGTGTTTTAAATCATTACGGTGAGAATGACAATCGACATTTGCTAGATAATTTATTTGCTCGTTGATAATTAATTCATGGACAATAGTATTTAATTGACGGAATCGGATTATGCTATGGAAGTTATGGCACTGACTGTTTAAGTGCAATTTACTGGCTGCTCAGGCGCAACACAATGATTCTCATGCTTTTGCGTCCTCACAAAGAATGTTCTTTATTTTCATGGACGTTTTTTTTTTGGGATTTTTATGTCAGGATACTTAAAATTATCTAAAACGTCGAAAACATAAAAATGTTCGGATGGATGCGTGTGGTGAAAAATTCAAACCTCTGTATCTCAACAATTACTCGACCGATCGTAATTAAATTTGGCAAACAAGAAAAGTGGTAACGTCCCTTTCTCCGTTGTAATTTCCGTCGAAATTGATGCACGGTTCCGAATTTTACGATGTTCTGAATTTTGTGAACAATGTCTGTAAATGCTTTATTTACAAATAGGTCTTTACAAATAAAGTTATGTTCAAGAACAATTGGTGTTAAATTTAAGTCAAATCTGTAAAGAGGTTAGGACTTTACAGGATTTTCAATTTAACAAAAAATTGACGTTGTTGCTCATCTCACGTCAACTTTGACCAGTTGAACATAAATGTTCTAAAGTAACTTTCTAATAGCGGCGCTAGAAATTCAGTTTAGTGAAGATCGGTAGAAGCTTTCAGATTTCAGAGAAATTTACAATTTTTAAGTTTTAACCGCTTTGACTTAGAAACATTTGACGAAATAAGTAAAAATTTTAAGTACGTACGTAATAACGTTTAGGATCATTTGGTTAATATATTAAATCTGATGAAAATCGGAGGAGAATTCGAATTTGATAGAACATTGCATTTTTATATTTACGACAGTCGATGCTTGCAAAAATAAAAGGTTTGTGACTCGTAAACGACAAGATATTCATCTAAAATTTTTAACACTAACATCAAACAATTTTTGGTATGAAATTTGGTTAAAATCGGTCAAGGGTTCTGGATTCTATGATGATCTGAATTTTTTTATAAATGCCTGTTCCGAAATAAAAATCGTCAACTGTCGTGGAAACTGGTAATTTCACGTAATGTAAATTGGTATTTTTGTCAACCAGGATAGTTTATCATGTCACTTATAGCCATCGATTTTATGCAAAATACTTACGTGGAATTATTCAACAGGGTCAAGTTAAGAGGTGAATGACCGCAGGGATTTCTTTGCCACTTTGGAGAGTTTATTCGTTGAACTCATTTGCTTGGTAGCCTCGTGTTAATCGTGGCATATATGTTTTTTTGCAGACGCGTCTGTGGATTAATGACTTTTGAAAGTCATTTATCACGACAAAAAAAACAGCGAATGCTATGTACCTGGTACATAGCCAAAAAGCGATGTACCAAGTCATTGAAGCGTTATGCCGAAATATGTCAAGAGGTGTTTTACCGCTTTTGCAAACATCAATTACAAAAAATCGAAATGAGATCTGTAATTCGATACTAAGCGCGTAACTCTCGTCCGGGCAAAACCCCTATTCGGCAATCAAGATATAAAAATGCGAAACTACGTAATCTCGTTGAATTATGCAAAATTCACGTTATCGAACTAAAATTATCTGTAAAATTGTAGTTATGAACAAGGTTGGTTAATATTTAGTTCGTTTGAAATTGACAATGGGTTTCAAAAGGTATCAAAACAAAAATTTCTTTTTAATGGTTGACTACCTAACTTCTACGAATTTCGAATAAATAAGTTAGTGTATACAGTATTTAAACGAGTCCGCGAAGCAGAACCTTGAACATTGATTTCTCTTTATCGTCCACCTTTCACGAAACTTCCTATATGAGGAAGTCTAAATTGATCAAAATACTTCCTCATTGGAAGCATTTTGTATTCTCATCCATAATAAGGAAGTAATGTCTAAGATTCTACTTCGCACACTTTTTGTACATGAAAAAGGGCCGGCATTCGCTTTTCAGTATTCAGTTAGGATTGTTCCGTGCTTCCGTAATCATGACTGTTGAATTTAAACACTCGATTTTTTGTTGATGGTTAAATAACTTTGATTTTTTTATCGATCAAGCAATAATGAAAAATGTAGTACAAAAAGCTTAACAAACGAAAATCTATTTGAATAATTATCGATGCGTAGTACACTTTTTGTTCTCGGCTGCTAGATCGCTATAACTAAGTATAATCACTGACACCTGTTGCGTGCCCAAGTGTACAATAGTACGATCTACGAATAACTAATCCATACCCGGCATATCAGACACGATCGTTTGCAGATGATAAAGTCGCGATAAACTATAAAGATAAGGAGACGTTTCTCGCTTATCTTTTTTTTAAAGATCAGTTCATCAGATGATTCCGTAAGGAACTAGATTTTTATCACACTTACGAAATGATTGCATTTAAAAAGTTATTTTTAAATAATCCTTTTTTTTTAAACTATGTATTGAAGTCACCAGTGAATGAACGAAGGTTTTCTTTAGAGCTTATAAGAATGTCTCATGATTTGGATAAACATTGTCTGTTAAATTAATCTATTTTCTTGCTATTTGCATTGCTCAGTTTGCCATCGAAATTTAATTTCGACTAAAAGTGTACGTTAAATTGACAGCGTTCATTCACTGGTGTTTACAATTTTTTCGATTAAAATGTTTTCTTTATATTTTTTTAGACATTTCTAGAATATTTTTTAGTTGTTTCACATATTTTGTTATATCGGTTGTTGAAAAAAATTGTCTGAAACCATTCCTTTTAGTGAAAGCGTATGATGAAAAATTGGAAAAATTGGTATTTCACTGGTGACTTTACCTTATAATTAAATAAACAATTTTTTTAATTAAATAAACAGAAACGTCTAAAATTTTTAAGCATGGACACTTTATGTATCAGTATATTGATTTCTGCTAAACAATATTTCACTTGGCTCGATGTATGATATTACAGTAGCTATGAATGTTGCCGACCCTCGAAATTATCTTCAGTTTTTCAACACTTTGTTTACTGACCTCAACAGTTTTCTGTACTCAGCAGCAGAACTTTATTTTTTAAATCACCGAACACTGTCACGAGGTTATTGTAGTCACGATCGCGATGACAGCTTTTCGTAGACGTAGTGACAACAAAAAACTAAAGTTAATAAACAGCCAGAATTATAATTAAAAACGGCAACCGAACCGATTGAAGATCGAGAACCGAGTGGGAATTTGAGTTGGAGCTGTATCTCGGGAATGATTGGTCGTTGACAACCAGCCACAAACTGCATTTTCGCGTAACAGCCGCGGCTTATATCTTCTCGCAGTATGCACCTGTGACGTTTTTCACACCGATACATGCAGCCTGTATACCGAGAACCTCCCTCCCATTTGAACAGGGATATGCGCTATCACAATTAAATCTGTCCCCTTTCCACATATATAACTTGGCTACGCTCCAACTCCAGTAACAGTTCTCGGTGCTAGTAACATTTTCGGAAGTTCTCGTTGATGATGGCGCGACTTCCGTTTATCGAGAGTTCTTCCAACGGATCACAAACGAGTATTCGAACGGTCAGAATCCGCTCTCCATAGATTCACTGATGATTTATATATCATTTTTAACTGTAGTCCGAGTAATTACATACAGGCAGCCGCGAGTAACTCCAACGCCATGAAGTGAACTTGAGATTTGCTATATCTGTGCAAGTTTTCTGCAGTTATCCGGTGCTCAGGGCGAAGGGATATATGGCAAAAGTGATAAGTCGATTGCGACTACAAAAATAAAATTGTGGCTCGGTCAATTAAGCATTGACAACAAGTGGTACAGATTATGAAAAATCGGTAGACGGTATCGACCAGCTATTGGCTATCGAATTTGTGTACGTACGGACATTTCGTATACATAGATGAACCCGAGAAAAACTTGTAATAATATTTCAAAAGATTTTCTTTAGATAATTTTTATTTAATATTTTCAAATATTTTTTACTACATGCGAAACTACATTTCGTAGAGAATTTCAAAGGGAAACCACATTTTTGACAAAGGTAACTAAAAAATTGTATCAACGAGATTGCCTCTTTCTTGCTTTTTCTACAAACTTCAGAAGTAGAACCCAAAAATAATGGAACAATCTTGAATGGATACATTAACCCTTTTAATCATAGCGTCCTACAAGTAAAGCACCTATTTCAATTCGGGTTTTCACCATTATTACATATTTATTAATGCACGACGACGACTGTGTCTGTATATTTAGATTCCAAGAAGATCAATTAAGGTCAACAGCCTAGTCATTGATTTTTTAAGGAAAAACTCTCACTCTAACCGTATAAAATGATAAGGATAAACAAGGAAGTCAAATTTCACGAATTACTGACAAAGCTCATTGGCTGTTCGTCGTTCGTCGAATGGTGGAAGAAGTTATTCGTGTTAAAAATAAATATTGTAACGCAGTAAAATGTCAGTCACTGTCATCATATACGGCCGCTCACGATATACAATTTTACAGTAAAATGTAGACATAAAATGTTACATAAAATCACCTGGCTCGAGCTTCAGATGGGACGACTGTAACCGGTAATTCATAGGACCTCGATAGGAAAGATACAAATTATTTTTATTCTTTTGGTTTCATTTCGCTATTTATATGTCGCCGAGCATTAAGAGTTTCTCGTTGACGAAAAATTGTATCGCACGGCTACCGGTTTCATCTGCTTTCGAGCGTCACCTAAAGGGTTTTGAATCTCTTGAGGAGTATTCTCGCAATCGCGGGCCCTTCCTCTTCCAAGGATAATATTTTGCACCCACAGGGGAGCAAAATATTAATCTGAACAATGGAAGGCAACAACGCTGTATCAGTATGCATCTTACCGCTGATGGCTAATGCATTTCCTTTTGTGATGCGATCTATATGATCTTATGTGATATGCCAACTATTGAATCGCTTATCGCAAGGTTCAAGGACCTTGACCTATTCCGACGAAATTAGAGTAGATTGGGGATGAGAGGAATCGTACTCCCACGATCAGCAGATATCTAGGTTGTTCCCGACTGACCGTCTTCCCGCTCAGAGCTGTCGAGAGGTAAACCTACGCATACCCGTAAGGAAGAAGGATGTTGCGAGAGAGAGAGAGAGAGAGAGAGAGAGAGAGAGAGAGAAAACGAGGGTAATTTTCTTTTTGTTAAATTCGAAATTAAGGTTACCTTGTTGGTACGCGTTTCAATTGTGTGTTCGCGTGGTCGACCAGGGCAATCGCGATTTCTTTTGATTTACTTTTGGGAGTCTGCAGGTTTGTCCTAAGATCAATTCGTAGCTTTATTTTATTGCTTGTTCTAGGTGAATCTGCGAAGCCGTACTGTGGTTAGATTATAGTTTTCCTAAGCTTAATAAGAGTTCTCTCGCGTTGCGCGTCACCTGTGTGTACGTAGGTATCGTGAGAACAACGTCGGGCGGTAATTCGCTACTCGGAATGTTATCAAATTATATTGGTAATAATCTACGGGAAATGTTTTCTTGGAATATTAATAAAGATAAAATTATAGGTTCGCTTTCGTGAATCCTGGATAATTGTCTCTCAAGCACATTTATCACTGCTTTTGGCTGCCCGACAACGAATCGCGCCACACGTGACTAAAGGTATACTGCATACGTATCTTTAACCTTGTACTGTCTGCTAGGGAGGTGGAGGAAACGACCACTACATACATATGTACATGACAGTCATTAATCTGTACAAGGTCACTGACTGGGCTGTTTACGTTAATGCAAAATGTAACTTGACTTGAATGAAACTCGGTATTTGAGAATTTTTTAATTTCCTGATTACGAATCTCAATTCAAAAATAAAAAATAACGAATTCAACGTACAGGACGAAAATATTCTTAAAAACTTGCTTTAGTTAATTTCTTGAGTTCAGATTCGTAACTCTTAACCTCAAAAACCCCCGAGTACCGAGTTTAATTCAAATTAAATTTGTTTTTATATTTTTGTTTGACCTATTGGATCCATCATTTTGAATTTCAGAATATTCAGTTGAGATTTATAATCAGCAGAATTTTAACATCCCGTATACTGTGTATAAACGATTTATACTTCCTTTCCGTGTGGATGAGTATGAAAAATACTTGCACTCATTACTTCTGTAGTCACTTTAAATTCGTGTTGTGACTAGAAATATGTGCAGTAGACAAAATTGGAGTTAAAATGTAATAGAATCAATAAATCGCCATTATTAACGATTAAGCTGATTAACTGATTAATCTGATGCTGATTGAATGGTTCAATGTACGATTGGTTAACATTTTTCATGTGAATATGCGTCGCCATTTAAATTTCATGACTTTGATCCGACCCTGCTCCTTTAAAAGAATTCGTCAGGATAAATACGTCGTCATAACGAACTACACTGAGAGAAAAATTTGTTTAATGTGTAGTTATTATTACTAAATTTCACCCGGACTAAATAATATTAAAATAACTATTAAATAAATTCTTTTTTCAGTGTATTAATGTAGTTATCAATACAATGGATAAAAGAATGCATCTGTCAATGATCATCTTCGAAGTTTATATCAGAAAAGTTAAGAATTAATCCAGAATCAGAGCAGGCTATTTGACAGATTACTGACGATTTAGCCAGATAATTTCTGCACATTCTCATTAGCTAGGCCTCGAAATTTATTATCGTCTATTATCGTATCTGTTATCCTTGTGTTTATCGAACTGCTAACCCTGTCTCTTGCAGAGCAACTCGAATGAGTAATTAAATTATATTTGCAGGCCTATTGAGATTCGTGATGCGACGCATTCAATTGTTACTTAGAAGAGTACTTGTTCACCCATGTTTACTTTTTAGAGTTTCGCCGAAGCTAGTGTCAATGATGGATGCTAAAAACAAAATAGTAAACAACCTTCATGGCAAAACACCCAATCATTTCAAGCCTCTGTCATGGACAGTCGTTCGTATAAACTGTCACGTTTCGTATAATCGATATATCGTATGATAAAATCCATTACTATGGTCGATCATAGCCCTTACGAAATTGTATACACGATTTTACCATGTAACTATCCGTAATTCTCATATTAATTATCCCGACAGTGTGGACAATTATTTATGTAGTTCGTATATTAGATGTAACCGCAGCAAATTGTGTATAGGTGTATTTGACCTGTCATTGGATATGTACCTGATATACTCGAGATGTGTCCATAGATGTTCGACCAATATCATTAATTCATGACCTCAGGTTAAAACAATTACTACAACTACACTTTCTTACGATGTTGTTACACGGTCGACGTCGGTGCTTGGTATTAAGTCAACAATTACAAATGACAAAGATCAGCTTCTATCTCTTTTCATATAATTTTATTGGTAATCAATGAAGAATTTTCCACGATAATCAACCTTTTTTAGTCAAAAGACTACGTACTTTTTTTTTTAGATATATTTATGATACGATATATGGTTCTAAAAAAAATTGATCATCACACATTTTTTAAATTTTGCGTTGACATTTAAGAACATAACTTTTTCAATTATTATCGAAACCCTTATTTTCTCTAATGATTTGGATTCAATATATTCTGGCATTCTATTAAGACAAAAAACAAATGATCCGTTAAAATTTGTGAAATTTAGAACCAGTTAAATGGGTCACTTTGACTAAGGTTGGAGATTCATGGGCTTAAAACCAGGATCTAGTTAAGGGTTAATGATAATTCGTTTTTAAATTTTATGTATCTCAATTATCATAATTTTTATTTGGGACGAGTCATTGATAAAACATTTATGGACCTTAAAAGACGGCATTGACAGTGTATTTTTTTTTTCCTTTTAGCACATATGTAACTCGGGATTGCACAGATCTGCTCCCAACAAAACACGAATTGTATTGCGTTATATACATAGTATTATATACATTAATACTTTATGGAGATTATAAAGTAATTTATAAATAAGAACATGTAACCTTTCAAGACTTGCCGCAGAACTGACATTCTATAGACAGGGTCACTTTTCTATCGTATAAAATAATTCTTA
Organism: Cylloceria caligata; assembly: GCA_963942595.1. NCBI lineage: Eukaryota > Metazoa > Arthropoda > Insecta > Hymenoptera > Ichneumonidae > Cylloceria > Cylloceria caligata. The sequence goes on from OZ012704.1 coordinate 11,430,146, forward strand.
TGCGTATTGTGTACTATTTACCTACTTGAAGAAGTGTTGACTACTTTCTAATTTATAAATGTTTTTGTAATAATGTGTACGTATGATATATTCGAAGAACTTAATATTTCCTCGTTTTAACCTTTTCATTACATTTCATCACATATAGTTATTCCGCCATTAAAAATTAATGGAGATGATCTCCTGTCGTAGCTGATGCTCACTACAGAAAAGCGAGCTTAAATACGGTCTTGATTGGCATAAAAATCTGCTTTAATCTTGATTTTTTTATGTATATCTCTATATTCTTGAGTTCGATATGTCGCGCGTTTCTTAATAAACAAAAATGATGGCAAGGTCGTCAGATTATAATTCGATGAGACGATACCAGGTCATTCCGAAAGTTCTCGATGGTGTTGACATGGGTGTGCTTCATACATACGTTAGGACAGAGTGAAAAAAATAATAATAAACGCCTATAAAGAGATGCATTAATTGAGATATAATCAATGGGCTGTTACGTCAAGTCCTTCGCGGGACACTGACCCTCTTCGATGGAACTCGAATGACTGCCGTTCTACAATGCATCGCGTACTTTCAATTGCTGATTTCGACTCTATCTGAACTTACAAAATGCGTAAATTATTAATTAAAGATAATAAAAAAGAGAAAAATCTCTTCAGCTACTATTTCAAACACTAAAGTAAATAATGCATTGATAATATTTCATTTTTTCTATTTTTATAATTTCATTTTTTGAAGATTTTTTCTTGTGAGATCACTGATCGGGTTATAAACCTTAGCGTGTATCCTACACTCGACGCGACACGTCGAGTGTAGGATTAAACGTTCTAAATGTAGAATTAAAAATTCTAAATGTGAAATCATTAAATGTTAATGGTGTTAATACGCTTTACCAACGCCGTTATTTATTATTTCACTTGTTTAAAAAATTAGCAGAATCTTCGAAAATGATGACTTAAAAACATAAGTATATTCGAAGAAAATCTTGATTGGCTTGCAGTCACGTGCACGTTCTCTATATTAGAATCTTCTCTGACCATAATTAGCGATATGCATGACTTGTCGCTAATGTTGAGCGCACATCATAGATCCACGGGAAATAAATTATTGTTCGATGTTTATGTATTACTGGATTCTGAATAGAACCTAATCGGATGAATAATTGCAACTGTAGAAATGCCAGCACTTGTTCAATTTTTTTCTACGAGAGATATCGTATCCTGAGAGATCACTGATGTTCGGTGGATTGCGTATTCCAATAGATCTAATGTTACCCATGTCAACTGTGGGTTGTTTTCCTGTTTTTCTTGGCGTAGCTACATAATTTTGCAGTCGGCTCGTGGTGTTGCAGTCTCCTTGTCCCTATTCGACTGTACCAAAACATATAGTACGCTTGAGTAGGCGCCTATTGCTATTCCCTAGGCTCTACTCTCGCATTCTTCAACTTTCAAGCTTACATTAGATTTGATGCCGCGTTTGGCATCTGCCGTTACTGCTTATCGGCTCCAGCAGAAAATTCTTACTCGGTACGCATCATTGCCTTAGTAGTTGCAGAATTATCGATGCAAGCAGCATGAAGATTATGTAGAAACAAAAAGACCATGTAGACAATGATAACTAGCAGACAAACATTTTTTAAATATATAAAAATAAAAAGTGAATGAAATAAAAATGGTACAGTACAACTATTAGCGGAAAGTGTAGAACATTTCCCTGTCAAGTTGAAGATATAAAAAATAATCATTTCCATTGTTTTCAACATTTTCCAATTACTTTAACTATTTTTTAAACAAAAGACATGTAATGATTATAGAAAAAAATGTGTAACAAACAGAAAGTCTTTTTTAACATGGTTGTATTATAGTTTAATTAATTATCCCGTGTATTATGGATTAACAACAGATTTCCGGGTGAGATTGCAAGACGATATTATTGTTGTACTATATACTGAGAGAATAAATCTGGTAACTATTCACTTTTGTCCATTCGACTATTTTTATAGTTACCATAACCTTCAATTGGTTTTACTATAAAAATAGTCCGTGCAACTATAACAATAGTTTATATTTGACATAATTACTATGATTTCTCTGAATGTAGGGAATGCGTTATTGACAATCACCTAACATCGCGGCCGTACGTCTGATCAAATTGAAACGATATTACCAAAATGACAAAAAATGTCACTCAGTATTAATTATACAATTCCTAACTAATTCACTGGCAGTATCCCTGGCTTTTGCTATAAATTTGTTTGTATTCGCTATTAGTAGATCACAATGTTCAATTTTCACGCAGCTAGATGTAACCCTGTGTTAAATGAAAAAATAACCATTAAAAAAAATACAAAGAAAGGAGGAGTGAAAATTAGATCCGCGAAAAAAAAATATTTGTCAGGAAAAATATCCAATGGAAATACTCAAGGAGAACGATCCATGGAATAAATATTTACATAAAAAAGGAATAAAAGTATCCCATAGCACACGACAAAAACGTATTCTAGAACGGAACAGGTTACCCCCGACGATCTTTTGTCTTAAGTCGGATGGTTTCGTTACAACACCCGAATATTTTCTCGTTCACCTACTCTCTGCTCCGCGAGATCTTGCCTAAGAGTTACCTTATTTACACATCCAACGTTACTGCTGACGCACCTAGAGCTATTGAGCGGCGTACCTTAAGGATATATTAACTACTGTTGAGTCATTACACAACAAATCGTAACATTTGCGCAATTTGTATTTAAAGTAGTAATAACCAGGGAAGTTAAAAAGAAATTTGACTATCGTGAGGAGTAAAAAATGTCGCGCTGATATAATAATTTTCGATTTTTTATTGGAAATTTAATTGCTGATTCGATGGATGTGTTCGCACTGATACGAAAACGTAAGGTTTTTGTGCCTCTGCCTTTTTTGTCTGTGCCTCTGACGACGTTTCTCAAAAACAATCGAATCATCGGCCGGTTCAGTACACGATCACTTTTCGATAATGGAAATAAATTATCAGTAGGATGACGAGTATCCTAATTCGTGATTTTTGTACAGTACATTTTATATAAATACCCCCTCCCCTCTGTCACCTTCCGATTGTTCCGTTTGTCTAGTAGCCACATTGTTTAGTTGGAAATATGATAAACATTATTTGTAAAACAGCCTTCAAAGTACAACTTTTCACATTGCTTCCTCATTCATTTTCACATTTCACAAAGCTACCTCTGTGACATTTAAATCTCGGAACTGTATGTCATTAATCGCATGGCGTTGCCCCCGCGAGCTACCTGAGGTTCCGTTCGTAATAACGAACAAGGCCGACCATGTGGAGCCTCGACTACGAAAAATCCATCATCTGTCCCGCGTGTACGATCCCATACAATGAAGATATCGGAATGTGTGCAATATTTAAAGACAACGTCTGAGATACTACAACTTCTATGAGAAAAACAATGTGTGCTGATCAATTTTTTGCTTTCTCGTAAAGAAAGCTTCGTGAAAAGTGCACAACTGTTTCACTATACGACTGTGTTTCGTTTCGGTATTAACACAACTATCAAACAACATTGTGACCGCAAAATTAAAAATAACGGTGCCTTTCGGTATACCTTTCCCAGGAGATGATGAAAAGAGTGCAAGAGGGGGGCGTACATTGGACAAGCACCTGAAGCAGTATGAGGATTTTTGCCATACTACTTCGCCTCTCCATTGAGCCTACCCCAGCGGGAAAAACGTCAGAGAGAAGAGATAGTATTTCTTGCTGTTACTCCGATAAAATGGACGATGAGACTGAATTTTAATGCAAGCTGTACTTACGTTTGATGGGCTCCAGTCGATGAAGACAAACGCAGAGAAATCACCGTTGAACTTTAACGGTGGAGCAAGATCCCTCAAGATAATTGAGTGAACCAAGTGAAATATAGGACAGTGGATTAAATGGTTTCAACACTTTTTGACGGTCACAAAAGTTGCTTTTTATTTCTCACTGATCTGTACTGAACCATATAGAATTAAGTACACAGTGCATATGAACAAAATTCAGCAACAAGCTTGCACCGATGGTTGAAAATGACAGAAAATTTAACGTGGCACAGGTGTCGAAGTAGGTGAATGTGACGTTGAAGAGTTAAATTGATTCCGAAAAATCTCGCAATACGAACAAGAATCACACGAATGTTAACTTTGGAACGTAGGATGGATGTTAATTTAGTGGACACCGATGTACGATATAAAAGAGCGACTGGAATAATTTTTCTGACCCGGAGCTCCAAGATACCGTGTCTTTTATAGGCAGCTCAAGAATTCTTAGCGCTGACCCCTAAGAGGGGACGCTTCTGTGCTCTCTCAACCATCTCCACCGTGCCCTTTGTGTTACTTCTAGCTTACTCGCGTACCACGTATTATTTGCCTAAGAAAATTATCGTTAATTCTCATTCATAAAATTACAAATTATCGGAAATTGATAAAATGCAAAAACAAAAATGAAAATCATACAGCTGAATTTTTATAATAAATCGCGATGGATTTTCCTAATTTGATAATAATAGATAATATAATAATAATTAATGGATAATAATGATTAACAGCTCCTAACAATGATAGTTTGAAATTTGATAGCAACCTAAATTTTTTTTATTAATATGCCAATCAAAATTAAATATAACTTGTTTAAACTAATACGGTGGCTTTTATAATTTTTCATTGAATAATGATCTAAGATTCCAATAAAAGATAAATGACAGAAACCTACCAGTGATAGGGACTTGAAATTAACATTACTAGTCATATTTCCATTGTCATTCGGCATCAGACATATAAACGAATTATACTTAAACTATTACCAATTTTAATGATGGCGGGCAAGGGGGGTGCGGGATTGTTCGGCAGTAACGCGTAGCTCTTGGTCCATCGTGCTGTTCTTTTTACTTCTCTTTGACGTCCTTCTTCTTCCTTGCCTTTCTTTTTCTTTTGCGCTGGAGCTTCACCTTTGCTTTGATAGTGAAAACGCTGTCGACAACCTCCAAAAGATTCGACGAACTGTGATGAGAGTGCAATCTGGTTGTCTGGTCAATTTTCGGACCCGCACTGACTGTTGACGTTTTTTATTATCTAGCTGTAGCGACGTCACTGTACACCGTTTGATAGTCTCTGTCGTATCTCTTTCCTTATTGTCTACTGAATTTGCTCTTCAAGATTTTATCTACTTACGCTTTTTAATAAATGATGAGAATATTTTAAAAAATGGAAAGTACCAATGGTTTGACTGGAGACAGAAGGTCCTTGTTCTCTACGTTTTCATTCACGTACACATGTCTGTCAAGTGTAGTCCAAATGGGCCTACTGTGATTATCCTGACTCTCATCAAAATCAACGTTCACCAAACAATTTTTGTCAATAATACGGTCTGGCATACGACCTTTGATAACATAAAACGAAAGTGTCACTCATCTCTTCAACGTGCTACCTATAATTTTTCATAGTGAAATAGATGACATACTTATCTTGCTTGACTTCCAACCGGTCTTCGAAAATATAATTGTACGATCAGGCCTTGATCCCGTCTACACTCGCGTTATGAGCTTTCACCACCAGGTCAACTGGGACAATATCGGAAAACTCCAGGGTTCCTTCAAATCCACTTTCGACTGCACTATGCTCTGGATTAACCTATCTACCGATAATCTAAACTGCTATCTATTCATAACCTACACCTCATACACTGAGTGCACACGAACCGATAACAAAATATCATCATCGTTTCAAGCTCGATAAGATTCGACGTTGACCGCGTCATCAGAAACTTTATCAATACTACTCGTTCAATAGTCAATTAACAACGAAGTCGAATCGGCAAGTTGAACATCAAAAATCAATCACTCAAATGACCACTTTTTCTCTCCAATCGTGAATATCACCGAAGGAGAAAAATACGGAGTCTGAAATAAATACAAAAAATACTAGCGTGATAAACCAAAAAGACTAAAATATTTTTAAAGGAAGTTAAGCTAGAGTTCAAAGATCGTAAGCGTCACTAACCACGGTCGGAACCTTTTCTCAAAAACAACTGACAGACAAGAGATCTAGGGAAAAATAGCCGGGAAAAAATCCAATAAAAAAGGTCGATGGAAATTAAGACAGACGGAAGTAAAGCCCGACAATTATTTAGAATTGTGACTTTTTTCCAATTTTAGCGTTTTAGTTATATTTTTATTGCCAAAAGCTATGCTTTTCTGTCATCTAAAACACTCGATTAGGAGGATGAAAAATAATTGAAATTACACACGATTATGGTTTCCAGGTCGCCAAATTATTAACAACTTTTGTTGGTTATTTCGCTGAGAAAATTTTATACAAAAAATTGTGGTATTGTTTGGGAAAGCGGGTGGGGGCTTAGCCCCTGCACCCCCCACGATAGGTCCTCTTCTCAACCCCGCCGAGGTTGTTCCACCGCGATGTTGTATACACATAGCACGAAGTACCCGGACAATTAACATACAATCTTTTTTCAATCTCTTTTTTCGGGCACCATATTTCCACGTTCTTTTTTCCTCGGGGACTTTACACTGAGGTACTTTTGTTTCTTTTCTTTAATTTCACTTGTGTGCAAAATTTCAGTTCCATACATCTCACTGTTTTCGAGTTATAAGAGTTAAATCGAATATGTAATTATTGAAAAAAATGTCATAAGCTTTTAACTTTTTCGTCGATTTTTACGAATCGTTAAGGTACTACCGATCAACCTTGGTCATAACTACGGTTGTGTCGAAAGTTTAAATTCGATAGCTTGCAACCAGTTGGTATATTTACGTCGACCTGTATTTTAAAAAAAATGTCTTGAAGCTTCAGTAATATCACGAATTAAAATTACTTTATCCGTAATGAACAGGTTTCACCTGCTCATCAAATTTTAGCCCGATATCCAAATGGTTCGATTCTACAAAAACTTTAAATCCGATCGTTTGAAAATGCAGTTGAAAACTGCTCCAATTATCGCATTGAATTGCCGGGCTGTACGTTGATGCAAAGTGTCTTTTTTTCTTCGAAGAGCTTAATACAAGGGGCATCATCCTGATAATCTTTCCGCGTTTAATAAAATTAAAAATCCCCATTTGTTTGATAAAATTCTGCAGGAAGCCGATGAAAATAAAGACGACTTGATCTATTGACTATTCAGCTCGGTTTGATTGACGTACGGACGTTCCTTAAAGCTTCTGCTCTTCGTAGTCATGACGGTGAAATAATGGCTTGCTTCTTTGAGTCTACGAATGGTTTGATATGTTCACGTACGCTGGACGAGGTCAAAAGTTATTTTGACACTTTTTGACAGTGTAGTGGTACATCCGTTTGTTCTAACTGCGAATATGGGGAATGAAACGAATAACAGGGGGCGTCCTGTCACGTGTAATACCATGAGCCAACCTTCGGTGAATCATACTGTTACTCTAAGGCTGCACAAACGTATACGATGTAAACTACGCGATGCAATTGCTCATCGATGAATTTTAGCTCAAGCTATGACGCTGATTCTAACGACGCAGTCAGACTGATTCACGAATTACCCCACGAGAGTTCAAGACTCGCGCTATATAAAGTAACGCCGTTGTGATACCAATGATTTCGCTTCATTTCACTCGATTTTTATCTATCGACATTATTACTAGGCACTAAACTCTCATTATGTTTGCTAGTGGGTCTGGAGTATAATTACAGGGATTTTAGAAGCGATAGATCACTTTCACTAGATAGAAATGTTATCCGACGCCAATAATTTGTAATCTTTTCATCGATAGTCTACGATACATTTAGTTTTCTATTAATGATGTGCAAATTATTATTTAAAAATAAAAACACGCCAACTTTTTGCTAGTTACCTAACATCGACCTAGCTCGCCAATAAGCTTAAAAAAATAATACATTTAAATGAGATCGCACACTAGGGCGATTGAAAAAAACGCGTTAGTCTTTGGTTGAGCTGCTCATCAAAATTGTTGTTGCTTGTCGAAAAAAAGGTCATGCAATAGGGTCTGCATTAAAAAAAAATATACAACTCTTCAGCGAATTTTTTCAATTTGAAAAAAAAATGGCATTTTCGTTCTTGTCGATAAATTTTGAACGCATTTCTGTCAGAAAGTCTTCGATGTATATACTGGTTTATGATAAAACTAACATTTATGCAAAAGCTAAGGAAGGTGCATTCTTTTCTCTTCTCATTCTTCAGAGAAAATGTTATCAGCAACAAAAAAAATGCAAATTCCACATTATACACCCTGAAATCGTCATATACACGATTACATAATTTTTATCATCTTCGTTTCAATATTACATGTAAAGTGTTAAAATGTAAAGTAAAAATTAAGATACAGTTGAAGAAATTTATAAACAGTAGTAAAGGAATTTATTCGGCTAAGCTTTTACGTAAACATGTAACCTGTAAAAAAAACATAAAATTTCGATGAGCAGTTCAAGCGAAAAATAAACTGTTTTCTTGAACAGCCCTGATTACAACAGCCCTACAATCTCAGCACTGCCAAAAGTTGATCATAATACTCTACAGTTGTTTAAGTACATTGCAATAGTTTTTGTTACTTATATCTTGTTGTTGTTTTTCGAGAAACGGTTTTGATCACAGACGTTGAAGTTTTTGTTGCCGAGGTCGTCGGCATTTCTGGTTGAAATTTTGACAAGGTGAACGTCATTTAATTTTTGTACTATTACTTATTTTAATTTGGTAGTTTATTTTTCCTCAAACACTCAATGCTTTCTCGTAAATGTTGCACTCTTTTACTGCGGCAGTTAATTGTTCCGTCACCGATGGCGCAAAGTCTCGAGCGTCAGAGCGGCGCTCTTTGACCCACGAGTGACGCATTATATAGCACAGCAATTGTCAATTTATTCAGCACTGGTCAATTTTATAGTTTGCCATTAGTATTGGATCTGTTAAATATTTCACGTAGGTGTCAATTGTACACGATTGTTTAGTTGTTATGTTATTATGTTTTTATTGTGTTTTTATATTTTTATGTTGTTATGTTTTTATGTTTCTTATGTGTTTAGGTTTCTTAAATTTTTATGTTTTTGTGTTTTTATGTTTTTATGCTACTTGGAAAACTTAAAGAAACGTAGCGTTTAAATAATTGGTTAGTAATACGTAATACGCTCGCTTAACGGCGTTGCGTAGCGGTAACAAAAGAGACCCGTTTGGCGGGTGTAGGCACCTGCAGTCTGTAGAGCTTTGTGACACAAGAAAGTATTTAACTTAGACACTGTCGAAGTCGCTGTATAATGAGCCAATGATGAGCAAACGAACTCTTGGCTAATTAGCTTCCATCGACTAATAAGGAAGTTTTCCGCCGAAGAATAAAGTGAATAATACCTACACATTTATGCGGAATACTACAATGGTTATACATTCCCACACCTCGTCGGTTTGCCTAGTGCATTCTCTTCTCCAGATAGCTAAATGACATTACCGTGGCATAACGGTAGGATAGCAACGGTACGGTGATCATGAGACAAGACGATTTCAACATGATACCAGCATGGATGCGGCGGCGGCGGTCTATGATCTATCTCAGGGCATCGCGACGTTCTGGCATAATGCTGGCATTGTGTCATCACATGCACGTTGCGTGCTAGCACAATTGCGCCAAAAAGTAGACGCACGTCGGGCCGTTTGTGGCTTAACCCCACAACCGTATATGCATTTGTGTGCCCCATTTACGACACGTTTGGCCACGTTCGGATAGTTGGGTCATTGATTAAGAATGTACCGCTGGAAGTGCCAATTAAAGTAAAATTATATAGCCATTGCTGCTTCCTCGCATAGAAAGCTTTGCAATGGTGAACATTTATTTTTGTAGCGTCAGGCGCCTGTAATGAAAATTCAATCTTAGCTGCTTTTTCGCACACGGACTCTCAGGTGGTGACACTATCGCTAAAAGGAAAATGAACGGCGATGGAAGCAATTTCATTTTCTTCGTTGACACTCATCGATCAACGATAAACTAAGTGTACCGGTCAATAATGCGACAATTGTAATCAAAGTAAATATGATAATTTTAAGAGAAACAACATAAGTGCTCCATTCAAAGTAATGTCCATCACTAGCTGCATATTCCCCCCATCTTTTAGGTAATTTGTGGATACCGTCCCAATCGAACTTTTCTTGTTTTGAGGCAGACCCAATTTTCCACTTCTTCGTACGTTTTGAAGTGCTGCTCGGAAAAGGCGTGTGCCATCGATTGAAACAAGTAGTAATCCGAAGGAGCAAGGTCTGGTGAATACCGCGGGTGGGTTAATACTTCCCAGGCAAGATCTTTTAACGTGCTTTAACTGCTTTTGAAGTGTGCGATGGTGCGTTATCATGAAGCAAAATTACGTTGTCGTGTCTTCTGGACTATTCTGATTATTTTACGATGGAATCGTGGTTCAAATTGATTATTTATTGTCGGTAGCGATCAGTATTAACGGTTTCACCTGAGTTTAGAAGCTCATGATACACCACATCTTCCTGATCCCACCAAACGTAGAGCATCATCTTCTTTTTGAAGCGATTTGGCCTCGCAGTCGATGTTGATGGTTGACCTGAATCAACCCATAGTTTTCTGCATTTGGGGTTCTCAAAAGAAATCCACTTTTCATCGCCAATCACAATTCGATGCAAAAAAGACTTTCTTTCGTGCCATTGAAACAACAGCTTACTGATGACTTTTCGGTTTTCCATTTGTCTTTCGTTCAGTTGATGTGGCACCCATTTTCCTTGCTTTAGAATCTTTCCCATTGCTTGTAAACGATCGAAAATTATTTACTGAGCAACGTTGAATCTATCTGCAAGTTGTTTTTGAGTTTGCCACTCATCTTCGCGAAATACGGCCTGTAATTGTTGGTCTTCAAACTTTTTCGGTTAACCTGGACGTTCTTTGTCTTTCACATCGAAATCATTATTTTTAAAACGTTTAAATCAGCGTTTACAAGTATTTTGAGATGGAGCATGTTCACCATAAGCTTCCCGAAATATACGATAACTTTCAGCAGCACTTTGCTTCAAAATAAAGTTATGAATTAAAACTTCCCGCAAATGCTCTTTTTAGACACGAAATTCGACATTTTTAAGCGTAAAAATATCTACGATATTAACACCTTCACAAAATTTCACATTTCAAGTTTTAAAGCTTGTTGCCAATACAACAAAATAATATACACATCAAATCGCATATATATCAACATACGTGTAACTCCATCTATTGAAAAAAATTCTCATTATTAACCGGTACATCTAGTAGATACTTCTTTACATATAGTTTTTTTGCGATATGTATTTAGTCAAGTTTTACCTGTTTGAAAAAAAATAATTTAAAGAAATTAATATTTGCATGCGAGCCCGGTTTTACTATGATTGCGAGGGTGCACATTGCACACGAGAACACCGATACGTCCTCGATGAATTGTAATCACTAATCACTACTTATTTATATTTAACGGTCCTGCGTATCATGCACAGGATTCCAAGAAGAAGAAACAATCGTCAATATATATATTTTTTGCATTTCTAACCAGATGGTTATAAAATAAAATGTTTAACGTATGATATAATGCCATCAGCCGTGTGTAAACATATTATCTGACATATGTCAGTCAAGCCTGTTATATTATTGATCTCCAAAACGAATTTAATTTGTCTGCCTTATACTATAAATACTATTTACTGCAGCTCTATTTTCTACAGTACGATAGTGAGAATAAGAAAATTCTCCCATTTACAATCTCCCTAATTATTTCTGATGGTACACCAAACGAATTATCTAATTATGACCTCTTTCTATAATGTCTGCCTTATTTCTACTCGAAAACCATTGGAATTCTGTAGTACAACATTTACTGTTCTGTAAAAAAGGCAGATAGGATTCTCGTTGAATGATAATAGTTGTATGAGTTGGAGATTATTCTAAATAATGCAGCACGACAGGAAGTTTAATTTCAACAAATATGATTTCAAAACTGCAGGAAGTAGGTATAATTATTTACGTTGGCAGTTCTGAATTTATTCCCCTGGCAATCCCCCAGCCCCAGCCGCCCACTCCTCACCGCCGGTAGAAACACTGTACGTTATTCTTAATTCCAAGCGTTACAGTAGATATTTATCGAAATGGTGAAGTTAACACCCGATTTAATCCAGCAATCGATGCAGTATATTAATCCAGTAAGAGATCGTGAATTAGATCTCAGAGGTGAGCATCCAGGACATTAAAATCGAAGCGCGGTTTTTCGTCCGCGTGATATAACCTCAAACAAAGTTTCCAAATGTTTATAATCGCTCGGCTATTCTTTCAGGATATAAAATACCCACCATCGAGAATCTTGGAGCAACACTGGTTAGTGTAGACATGAGTATTTACGGAGTATTATCAGCACTTGATTAGTATAGAGCACTTTTATTTAAATTTAACCTTCAAATGCTACATTGCTGTCTATTGAAGTGCACAGAGTTCTCTGTCTCTAATGTTTTCGACTACCTTTTATGTCTGTTATCATATTGAAATGTTTTATTGTATCTTCACTTAGCTTCTCAGATAACCAAATGAGACCAAGCGTGTCATTACTGAGGCATAACGTGCTGCCACAAACAGGTTGATGTCTGTCTGCTTTTTGGTGCAATTTCAATGGCAGATCTTGTATATATCAACATGACGCCAGCATGGTGTCGGCACGCTGTTGTAGGCTTCGATACATCGTAGAGCTTGACATCCATGCCGGTATTGTTCCACTGTCGTATTGTCTGATGCATGTGGTACTGTTACTACGAAGCCAAAAAGACAACTCAAATCGGACAGTTTGTGGCAACCCACTGTGACGCCACAGTAATGTTATTTGTCTATCTGGGTTACTAGTTGCTCATTTATGAAAGTTTCATCTTATAAATCTTTGCTACATTAAGTTACTGTAATTTTTATGTACTTTGTCTATGAAGATAAAGTATGGTAACTTTTGGAACTTTTTGTATCTGTCTTTTACTTTGCCCGGAACAGTAAGAGAGGTAGGAAACTGTGAATGACACCTAAGACATATTTTGACAACTCTGGCATCCTATAGACGTTGCTGTGTTCTGTAGAAGCTATAACCTAACACTCGGGTGATCAATATATTGATATCGAGCATTTCTTATCATTTACTGTTTTTGAATAGTCGATCTCGCTATAAACTATGGTCAGAAGATATTGAAAATTTTAGTATAGTAATGTTGAAGTGTTGTTTTTTTGATGTATCAAAGACATATTCATTGCATACATCTGTATTGTTGTCAAGAGCATGAGCAGCCAGTACCGTACAATAAAGTCTCTGGTAGATGAAGGATTAAGAAAACAATTAATGTTCATTAGTGAGTCCATGAACAATTATTATTTGTTGCTATGCTTTGTACGTAATGACTGAACCTGATACTGTTAGCCTCTTACAAAATAAAGATTTCCACAATGCACTTTTGACTGATAAAGGGAAATTGTTATTGCTGAAAGCTTATATTATAAATACAACATTGTTAAATTGAATTTATCAATTACAGGATCAATTTGACACAATAGACTTCTCTGACAACGACATCCGTAAACTCGATGGTTTTCCGTTGCTCAAGCGTATCAAGACCCTCTTTTTCAACAACAATCGAATAGTCAGAATATCTGAGGGCCTCGAGCACTGCATACCGAATCTGGAGTGCATGATGCTGACCGGAAACATGATTCAGGAGTTAGGTGACCTGGAGCCTTTGATACCCCTGAAAAATCTTCAAAATTTATGTCTCCTGCAAAATCCAGTCTCGGCTAAGCGACAGTACAGGGAGTACGTCATATACAGGTTGCCGCAGCTCAGATTACTAGATTTCAGGAAGATCAAGCAAAAGGAGCGCGAGGAGGCTACGCAGTACTTCAGGAGCAAAAGAGGCAAGGAAATGGCCAAAGAAATCGCCAAGAAGGCGAAATCTCAAGCGCCTGGGATTGGACTTCCTGACAAACCTGTTACGAATCCTGAGGAGCGCGCTAAGATCAGAGAAGCTATTTCCGAGGCTGCATCGTTAGAAGAGGTCCAAAGGCTCAGTAAACTGCTACAGTCAGGACATATACCCGGCGAGGAAAAGCATCGTAATGGTATGCTCGATTTCGGAACACTTATAGCGACATAAAACCTCTTAACTACTTTCCATTTCTATTAGTTTTTTTAAAGTAAAGTAAACAGGACAATACTGATACTGACCCAAGTGAATCAACATTTATATTTTAATCATTTCTGCAATTTATGCAATATTATAAGGTGACCAAAGTATTTCACGGCTTAAAAGGGTTCTCACACCATCTTAATCCTACAGCACAGCATACAGTTCTACTGTTTGACTGAACATGATATAATCAATGCATGACTACATTGTTGGAACGTCCAGAAGCAATGTGAGAAATTTTCACGAAAGAAAAGAACAAAAATTTACTTAGACAACGATATCAAATAAAATGATTTCAAATGTAATATAAGAATAGATAAGTTTCAATTTTACGTGGATTTTGGATGTTTCTGTTTCAGGAAATTCGAGACCGGAAATGATGGAAGAAGAAGACGACTGAGTGTAAGACTTGGGCTCGCCCAAACGTATATATTAAGTTTTAAAAAAAAAGTCACCCGATGTAATTATACCGCGTATACCTCGAAAACCCGATCGCGCAATAACGATTATTATTCCAATGGATTGAGCTAATAAGATACTGTATACTACACAAACTACAGTATTGTCATGATGATTGTACGCTAATATAACTTGCGTTTTATTTGATCGTCCGAGAGAATAAAATTTAGTAGAAACTGAGCAAAAGAAGATAAAGCCTCGAAGCGATTCCAAAAACGAACAATGAGAAGCGATAGAAGAAATATTTTAACGTCACATCGTATTTCTTTCAGCCTGCGGTAGATCTTCTTCCTTGTATCATCATAAAATAAAAAATAAAAGAAACTTTTCTAGCAAATTGTCTTAAACTTTATTATCATTTATATTTATAATGCGACAATGCATCAGGAACGAATTGTTGTTCGATGTTTGTAATTACGTAAACGGCGGCCAACAGATGGCAGGTTATATCGGAAGCGACTGCTTTGCTTTTGGTTCTGATAGTGTTTCGGAAAGAAATTTAGTTGAAGTTCGGAGAAACAAAAATGGGCAATGTATTTGCATCACCTGTTGAGGAATTCAAAACGAAGCCGGATTTTCAAGCTAAGCCTCAATTCGATCCTCTTGAAGGATTTCCTAATGGCAGAAAACAAAGGGGTTGGTACTCGCATTGTAACCTCCAAAACAATAATCCATTTTTATTGCGTATTTTGTTTTCTTGATTTTTCCCTTTACTAATTTGTCCTTTTCTTTAAATTACATTTTTTTAGTTCATGTTATTAAGATAATAGAGTAAAAAGATCTTACGCCTGATGTGGAAGAATAAAAAATAAATGTTTTGCCGTCTTAACTTGTGATATAATCCAATATGAATCGCAATGAATACAAAGACAAATAGGTATCGATAAGATTTTCCTTAATTGGAAAAAAGTGGCCTTAAGATGATTTTCTTCATGTGCCTGTCGCTCTTAGGTTGCCATAAGTGCAAGAGAGGGATAGCAGAATTTTACATTGTGAATTTCTCAATTACAATTCATGTCTCGTGTAAAAAACGAGAACTGCGTAGCTGCGAAAGGCAGTTCTTCGTTATCCTGTTTCAATAGTTTTTTGTAGCAGACCAAGGGTTAGCGCATCATTTTAAATAAACATGCAATCTGTACTGTTGCTCCGTTATACACCTTTTGGTATTTCTAGTCTTACAGAAAAAAGATATGTTGTACGCTCTGCACAAATGGTAATTCTGTGTTTGTTTATAAATAATTATATGATAGAAGAGAACCCGTACTCTTATTGCAGTTATGATTGCCACTGACCAGGAGATGAGAGCAGCTAAACTGAAGCTAGACGAGCGAGATTACTGTGCGCACCATCTTCTGAAATTGGATCAATGCAGAACTATACATTGGCCATGGATAGTGAAATGTAGTGATATTAAGCATGCTTGGGAATATTGTGAATATCAAGAGTAATGTTAAAATCTTTTCTATCTATATAAACACTTCTAATTTTCTGTAACCCACATTAATGAAAAAATTCTTTTGTTTTTCAGTTACGTTCTGAGGATGAAAGAGTACGAACGCGAACGCCGTCTCTTGGAGCGACAGAAGCGAAAACTTCAGGCAGGGGCTGCATAGACTCTAACAAGTATCGAGTCCATAGAAATTGGAATCAAGTTGTTGAGCGAAGTTGTTCACTTGTTTACCGAATAATCATCATATTTAAAAAAACACGAGTATTCTTCGTCAATTGTACATAAGTGAAGCTAAATAAAATTGAGAAAATACATTTCCAACCAATTTTTTTCAGCCCTTAGCTAGGGGAAAGTTCCCCTGCGAGTGAGCGTCACTGGGCGCCACCCACGTATCACAAGCGCGATTCGAGATAATCGATATCGCCAAACTTCGGGATTTCTGGTGAGACCGTACGAACGGGGCACCGTGCGGCTCCCGCTGTCGCGTGTCGTGTTATTTTTTACTTCCGACTGTCCGAAAAGGCAAAAAGACGGAGTTATGCGTTTAGCGGTGATCAGCTGATTGACGTGATTTCCGATGTTTTTACATTTAAATTTCGTTTGGGTTACACATTTACGGAGATTGGAAGACTGAATGTGAAACTGCGATCATTCCTCGACCATCGGAGCTGCTGCGGTAACCAAGATAGCCAACGGCTTAGGTGAGAACGGTAGTGCGAGCATTAACCGAAATCCTACTGGGGTTGCCTGATTAGAATGAATAGCTCATTGATAATCATAACCTTCTAGGAATATTTCATGTGTATTTATCGTAGTATTCTTGGAAAATTGGTGACATGGATAGGACAAGGATCTAGCACAGCGATTGTTTCATTAGATATCGAAGTACCGCACTGCGGTAATGTAGTTGCACCTGTACGCGCTACTCCTTTCAACGCGATAGTACTTTGAATTCGTGAACAAAACAAGTGACCGATAATTTGTACGCATCTCATGAGTGTAAACATGCAAAAATGCCGTTTAAAATCTGTTTTTTTTTTCTAATTTAAAGTTACATTACTAATTTATAATGTATTCATTATATTTTTTTTTATTGGGCAGATGTATCGAATTATATGCTGGAACCGGTTGTGGTTCCAGTATTATTTGTGGTCATCCCTGGTAGGGGATCAAAATTCTTAGTCGCAAAACCCATAAGTTTATAAAAACTACTGACAAATTACATTTATATACTCACTAAATGACTGGGAAAGTGACCAATGCAATAGAAGAAGTATCTTGCAGTATTGGTTGTAGCATTTATACATTTGTGGCATTGGATACTTTTCCAAAGTAATTTAGTGAGTATATAAATGCAATTTGTCATTACTTTCTATATATATTCAGCTTTTTGCGCTAAAGAATTTTGTAATTTATGGAAATCACCTGTGGACACAATTGATCTTTGACTTCGTAATTATTACATTTGTAATTTCTCAGTGAAATTATGGCATTTTTATTTTGAGAATATCAATTTATATCCTATTACGAGTAACATCATATAAAATCGAGACCGTTCTAATAGCTAGTTTTTTAACTGCAAACTAACCAAGTTTGGAAAAGGTAAGGGGTTTCCCGAGCTGGTATATTAAACTTATCATAGTTTTTGTTTTTTTTTTTCTTCACATGATTATTTGTGCTTTGTTCATCAACAGTAATCCGTGGAGCGTAGTGCCATAGTCAAGCTTAATAGTAACTCTCGTATGTAGTAAATAGGTGTTGGAAATAAATAAGATATTATTAGATAATTAGTTCGTTATAAATAAGATAAGATAATTTATTATTATTGTTACAAAATATACGCAAATTAAGGCAGCTCGTAGTTACCTCTCGCGGTGCTTTATTTTCCTCGTATTGCTCACACCGCTTTAAGACAATTCACGAGTCACTGATTGAGCGTATTCTAAATATATTTACAATAGGACTATACATGAAATGTGATATTTACTCCATTGTCATCAAGGATTCGATCTTTTTTCTTGTCTGAGAAAAAAAGAATATGCGAATCATCGATAGTAGCGATGGTTTTGAATGATACCTCGTGGTGATCGAAATATCCTCGGAAAGGACTACCGGCAGGATCCACAGGCGCTTCTCACTTCTTCGGAGAATGTGTACGTTGACCCATTGATATCTCGAGAGTCCTTTTTTCGAGAGGATAAACAGAGAGCATCCAGACGACGCACGCATTAAACCTTTATCGATCGACCTACATCACTCTCCATTTTTTCCGTTGTAACCCGTTTACCCATCACTTTGCATGAACACAAGCATTTAAATCTTTTTTGTGTGCTTCGTTATGCAAAAGGCCAATATGATGTACGCGGTGCAGCGGATCATTTCGAGACGAAGCATCGAGATCCGCTTCCAATTCTTCTACTTGTTTTCTGTATTTTATCTATCCAGCGTTCACGAAATTCGGATTATTCTCGGTTCTGTAGGCTCCGTATTCAAAATCGAATTAATTCGATCCCGTAATTTCTTCCTTCACTTATTCGTCCTTAATATGCTTTACAGATTCCAAGGCCTTTACTTTGCGATAGGACTGCTGGTAGAAGTAGGAAAATAGAACGAAGAATATAGTCGAGTGAACAAGTAGGAGAGTAGCCACGAGTTTCGGGTATCCACAGTCAAATACCAAAGCCTGAGCGCTGTGTATGAAGACGAGGAAGAACTGGACCTTTAAAAACAGCAAATAGAAGATATATTATAATTACAATACAAACAATTTTTGGAAGCGATAAATCAATGTCAATATAGGTTGGTTCCTCAAAGTTCAAGCGTCTCGCAACCTCGGATGATCAGCCTAGGTGTTTAATGAAATTCTCAGGTAGACAAAATCAACAAGAGATGACTATGAAAATGTAAGGACTTGGAATAAAAAATAGTAAACAGGGCCTGCCTGAATAAGATAATATATTATGTATACTGTGGATAATAGCGTGGGAGGAAAGTACAATGGGATGTTTGATGGAAGACTCGATCTCGAATCATTTGTTAAGAAACAAATCTGTAGCTCTTGCTGAAACGGAGCTTTACGACTGGGTTTTATTGTCGGAATTTCCATAGGGCTGAGCCCTATTTTTACTGGCAATCATTATATTTTTTTTTCTATATTAACCAATATTAACAGATCACATTAAAAGGAAATTCATATGCATCGATCACGTGCAATTTTCAGACAAAAGACTTTTCAAGATAAATTAATATATTTCAATGAAATGAATTTTTTTTTTCAGTACAATATAAATCATTTGATTTGCATTTTGTTTGTATCGAAGATACATTTTTATATTTGAGGCAAAGAAAATTTTTCTTAGACTCTTCGATCAGTGAAAAATATTATGAATCTTCAATCTTTTTATGTAAGAAGAAATTTCAGGAGTAATTTTCATTTCAATAATCATTGTTATAACTCATTGATACCAACTAATTTAATAAGAAAAATATTCAGCAAATTCCTATTACGATTATAAATAACATCCAGTGTAGAAATAAATTTTTTATATGATACCATCCAATCAATATGACGAAGATGAATATTACGTTAAACGACTAAATGCTCATCTCAGGTAATTCAAGGCACTTTACTTAGCGTGTCAATGACTGAAATATCGATCTAAGTAATCTACTCGCGAATCGGCAATGGATTCAGCGAATGCCTCTCATTTTACTTCTTCATTGCGATATCTCTATTTATCCTTTTCTATCTTCGCCTTCCTCCTGGCTGCATGTAAACCAAGGGTAGCTCGCATAGCTTTAGTCCACGGTCTCACATTATATTCTTGCACGGATAATCGATGCACGCAGAGTACGCTTGCAGGATTAAATGAGAGATAGAGTTGTGGTTGCTGCTTTGGAGCGCAGGGAATAGGTGAGGTTCACAGACATGCGGCGGGTTCATTCTCTCAACCAATGTGACACCGGACCAACACTATCAACAACACCAGTAGCAACGGTGCGGTATATTGGAATGCCAAATTATTGCGCCATTACCTACGGTCATAAATACGAATCGGTCGTGCGAGTCCGCTGGTAATGCAAGTCATACTCGAAATTGCCCAACTTGTGTATGTACTGTTCACTTTCTCAACCCTATCAAGCGTTATATTTTTTTCCGATCTCTTTTACGAGCTCTAAACCCGTGGCACAGAATTTAGGTGACACCGGTCAGGTTCACGGTATTCATAATTCCTCCTCTAACTATCGAAATTATTTTCTACTAATACTTCTCAAAGTTTCAAGTAAAAAAGACAGTCGTGCACATTTGAAATTAATAAAGTCAATAGTTTTTCGTTATTAACTGAAAAAATGAGCACAGAACTTTTCTTTTGTTTCAAGCAAAGATATTTTGGTACAATTTCAATATTAATGAACGTGATTTGTATTTTTTTTATTAATTTTGCTTCCTCATAAAGGAAATGATGTTTTTGTCAAAAAAATTTTCTTGAGATTTTGATGTCAGCGTAATTAAAAATCATATTTAGAAAAAATGTGAGTGCGTGCGTGCGTGCGTGTGTGTGTATGTATGTGTGTGATGAGCTTGCAAAATTGCAATGGATATATTTCGAGTCGCAAACCCCATCGGTTTTCTGCAATTTTCGGTCAAATCGCTAACGTCTGGCACATTTTATGGTTGTTTGAATTTTTCGAAAAAAAGGATGTACGCTGTATAGCTTTCGTGAATTTTTAGCCATCGAGTTAAAAGTTTTTACAAGAATAGGCCAGGGGACAAGGTTGTTCGGTATTGAGTTTGGCAAGAATCGATCAAGGCGTTCAGATTTTATAGAATTTTGTAATTTTTCGAAAAAAAAAATATTTTTGCTCTAACTTTTGTAAATATTCATCTATCAAACTGAAACTCAGCATACAAATTGGCTAGGGTACAAGGATATTTGGTCTTGAATTTGGTGAGAATCGATTAAGGGGTTTAAACGTATGAAATTAGAAATTTTACCAAATTTTCCATTTTATTGAAAATTTCAATACCACTTCTTCTATGAGAAAGCCAGAATTAAGATAACGATTTCCCGTAGAGGAGAATTTGTGAATTGACGAGAATCACGAAGAAGCAATGTGAAAATAAAAAATGTGCACACTTTGTTTTTAAATAATTTATCACACCGATCGATTGTTAACGCCTTATTATTAATCGCACTTTGGTATTATTTAAAAAATGTTCAACTTCATCTAAACACAAAGAAAATGAATTTAGTTATAAATAAAAATTCTTTTAAAAAAATTGAATAAAATTTTTAATTTATGTAATTAAAATTATTAAAATTATTTTGTGTCAAGATGCATATTACCGATAATTCGAAGAAAAGGCTGGCCTGTGTGTTAAATTTATAAATGAAATGATTTGTTTTACAACTAACTTTTAACTTTGTGTATACAAGAATTATCTTGATTAGCAGAGATCAATCTAGCGACTATCCGATATCCGCCTTTCGACCTTCTGCAATTAGTTTCATGACGAATCGATTACATCTTGCGTCACTTCGGCGTTTTACTCTTACGATTCGTTTTAATTAATACCTCTTTCTTCATTTCGCCATTTCACGGATAACTCGTGCACACCTGCTCTTATCTAAAGGATTTATCGCGAGAATGACGACGTTACAGCGGTCGCCCTTTTGCCAACTCCGGGAGTATAGTATCGCAGTTCTGTTTCACGTGTAGAATATATTCTTTGTAGTATATTATACTTTGCCTAAGTATGCTATACATATATCGTTATCGTCGATGTCGTTGTCATTGTCTCGTGTGGCCATAGTCAACCGTTTACTTTCATTCGGTTTGAATATACGGCCAGAGCCAGTATACGAGATTTCGTAAGCCCGCGAAATATTGCGAGACGAATCGGGTTATAATTTGTGACAGTTGCGTACGGGACAATATCGATTGGTTTCTGCTACTGTGCCAAATTATCAAGAATGATGACAAAAGTCTATCGAAATAAACAATTAATTGATGATCCTGCAAAGCTTAAGATCGAACCCATGATTCATCAGTGATTGACGAATTGTAAAAGTTGTTTCCTTTAAAACAAATCAACGTATATTGTATTGGGGTGTTTTATTTTTAACTTTGCATCTTTGTTCTCTTTGAAAACAATCCTTGATTGTATCTCTCTCGACGTGTAGGTATACTCAACTCTGTATCCTACAACTTTTGTAGAAAATATTTTGCTATCGGATTAACCATTTTCTCCATATATTACTATTACGTTTTAAAGATAATAGTAAATCAAATAAAAATTAAACACCCATTCGCTGGATAGTTTTAAGAATTGCCACATTTAATTGGGAGTTTAAGAATTGCCACATGATTTGAGTATAAAGGTCGAGGGAAGTACCCTTTAAGATATTTTTCCAGTGCCCCTTCCCCCAGTATAGTTGAATAGGGTAGAAGAAATAAAAAGTTAGAGTGAAACACCTTAATACTGCATTAATTCCAACTATACAAAAGACGGTGGTATATTAATTATTTTATTCCGTAACAGCAGTACTGCAAAAAATAGGATCCCGCTACGAAAAAATAAATATAAAGAAAAGTAAAGTGTTAATGGCTTAATATTTAAATGAACTTTTTTCGTTAGTCAACCCTTAATATACATTTTTTTTCTACTTCAAGCTGTGCAAACGAGCAGAGGCACCTCGAGTAATCGCTGTACATTCTAGAGATGGATTTAGCCCGAGTTACTAGAAAACTTTAGTGAATTTTATCGTTCCACCGTATATGTACTTTTGGTACCGCGATCGTTCCTTCCACCAAGGCTCGATGTAAATGAAGAAAATCGTGTGTAACTGTTACCGGCTTCATTTAGATCTTAATCGACCTCAAATTTTAACGCTCTTGCTGAATATTTCTTTATTAAAATTTTTCTAAATCGATAAATATTTAACCCTTACCAATTGAACAGTGGTTAAGTGCTTCTTCCACCACAAATACTTCTGATACTCGGGTCCCATCGCCGAGAGCATGTAGTACGCATACATCACTACGTGTACTGCATTGTTGATGAGATTGCCGAGGGTTCCGTGGCCCCCGGCTATAAACTTGACGCATATCCACGTTTCCAGGGGAGTCAGTGAGTGATGGTAGAGATGAAGAAACGTTACTTGGCTGTCTTTCTTGCGTAGGACGAAGAATGTCTGCGAAAACGAAATAAATAATTATCAGCATCTATTAGAAATTCGGTGGTGTGTCGCTATTGCCTCATGATACCAGAGTATCAATGATATATGGTTCGAATCCCGGTAACGTGTTTTTCCTGTTCATAAAAATATTCGGACGCGTTGAAGGTATATAGAAATATCCAGGTGTATAGTAATATATAAAAGGGACTTTGCCAGCCCCTTCCCCCAAGCGCGCTTCGCGCTCCAACCTCCCACGATCATGGGGCCTATGGGGTCTTTAGATTCTGAGAGACTTGGAATAATCAGAGCTTGGGGATGGACTCGATTCTTGTACACGGAGGCGATGACGATGATGGTGACGAGATCTTCTTATAATGTACAGAGATGCATGGGGACCATGGGGCATCTCATGACTTCTCGATCAAAATATCTGTCATTTTTTGACTGAAATTACTTCTTCAAGAACACATATAGATTTATTTAAAGATCTTTTTTAAGCCCTTTGTTTCAAAGAACAAAAATCTGAAAAATATGAAGAAGCAAGTTGTGCCTTGAGTGTCGATAAATCGATATTGACGCATATTTTTGTCGATATATGCGTCAGTGATATACTCAAAAAGTTTTAGGGAAGCGAATATATTATGATACCTAATGGTTATATTCTTTTTTGATCCATATTACAAAGTGCATTGTTGTTCATTATATCAACAATGCATTCCGATAATTTCTTTTTGTTTATATTATTTTTCAAATTTGTCTCCCGCAGTTAATTTATTTCCATCTTGTACTAGCAATCAAAAATATTGTAATATTTTATAGAAATGTTCTGAATTTTAACAAATTTAGTATCAAAGAGATTTTTCAAATAAAAAAATTATATCTGAGATACGAAGGAAAAAAAATCTGACAAATATAGTCCATGTGTACTTTGATCGTTTCTTTTTATATAAAAAATTACGGAGCAGATCGGAGACATCAACGCTGGATCTCGATCGAGTTGCCACGGAATGCCCCATTTACACCTGTATTCCGAATATTTACATTTCAGCGACAGGTTGCTAGCCCCGGAACCCAATTGTGATCCGGACATTGCGGTGGGGAGAGGGCTGCGGTCAGCATGGATGCAAATAAAAAAAACATTCATAACTATGAAAAAAATTAAAACAATATGTTGACAAGGCCCGAAGTAGTGAGATGATATTACAGAGAAAACATTTTTCAAGTGATCTATCAGTAAAAATTAATAACTATTTACTCAATCGATAAAAATTTTAATTCTCCTATTGAAATTAAAGGAAACTAAACATTTTTTTAGTGCGTTCAACGAAATACCTATTAAGTTGATCAAAATATGCTCTCAGTGAAGACGCGAATAAAATATTACCAAAGTCGAAAACTACAAAATAGGTAAACCAGTTATTTACTCTCGTCCTGTTTTATTGACCATTTAGGTTATAATTCACAAATGTTTATCGGAGACAACTATGAATGTGTGATCAAAAATTTTATTAGAAGCCTGTACGTAGATTTTGCCTCCTCAAAAAGACGAGAAAAAAAATATAGAATTAATTTATTTGTTGAATCTTGAACCAATAAGTAAATATTACAGACTTATCGCCCATTTTGATATTATCAATAATTGAAACATTTCTCTGTAATGAAGATAACCACCTAAAAGTAATCGGTTTTCACTGCGTTCTAAAAATGATTTATGCGAAACTGGATATCTTAGGTGAATAACGAAATCGACTACGAGTATAACTCGAAAGGAAGAAATAAATCGAAGAGACAAGAGGGAGTGATCGTGATATAGCCTTTCAAATCGTCATCCACTCTTTGTTTTGCAATATACGTGCTGCATGAACGTTCACGTTGGCTCTTGCGTTGCTCGCATGGATAGCAGAGCGTCGTTATAGTGTACGAAAAGAATTATTGCTGCCGTCGTGAGATCTCCGTATTCTTTACTATACTGTAATCGCGTTTTGGAGGGGGTTTTCACCAAATAATTACGAGTGATTGCAAGGAGCTCGCACGTGCTCGACGTGGACAACCGACGTAATAATTCTATCTCGATTAACGGGGGCCTCGAGGGAGGATCGATTAAAATCTTAAGTGTAGTGGATTAAACAACAATAGCGACGACGCGTACCCTCGACGAGTAAATTGCGTGCTTAAAGGCCGTATACCAAGGCGTCTTGTGTACATTACAGGTGAATAACTGCTATGAGCTGTATTTAATACTTCGTAAAGTTGCTCAAGCCTTTAAGGGGCTGTGGAGTAACCCATTGCGATTAATTGAATGAACAGTGGTCTTCCGCGCACGCTCGTTCATCCAATCTGCAGTAATTTATCTCTTTGCTAATACAGAATTTCACGCTCAGCGCTAATGGTCGATATGATGCGTACGAATTATTTCAATCTTTGAGATAACAAATTATAGCTACTTGCATATTATTTATAGTTCCGAGCATTGTTTATAAACGTATTATGACGAAATAAAAAGATTATTTCAATTTTTAACCATTATATGTAACTCGGGAATACACAATGATTTATTGCATTCACAATTCAATAAATTACAAAACAAAACTTGGTTTTTCAAAATTAATCTTATGAATTTTCATCGATTTCAATTGCAAATAATTTATTTCTAAATGTCTTGCTTAATTCAATAATTCATCAAATAATTCATCAAATAATTCATCAAATAATTCATCGAATAATACGGATTGTCAGTAAATAAATTGGTATCGTTTTGTTTTGTTTTGTTTTTTTTTTAAATTGCAAGTAATAAATGCTCTGCTGAAATTATAGGTGAATATTGAAGCGTGCTGGGCAAAAGCGATACTGCAAAATTATGGAGCCTAGCGCGACCTTAATCGATCGATAATCTAGTATCAAAGCGAGGTAAATAGTAGTGTTAAGGATAAGTCGTATACGGAGTGAAAAATCCAGTACAAATTATCATGCAACCTTAGAAAAATTGCTTATAGCCAGCTGATAGTATTTATAGTAGCACCATATGTCAACAAATATGCGAGTTTCTGATAACTACAACATATTTAAGGAAATTATTTCTGTATTCGTTAAAATTATCGTTGAATCAAGCATTTGTTGATAGTTGGCGACATAGTCCCATGCTACCAGATGACTGTACCAATTTTTTTCAGATTTAATATAATTTTTAGCGGCTTCTTCTCTCCTTGAACATTATGTATCCCACCGTTACTATATCGCAATATCGGTGCAATCGAATAAGAGAATATCGTGTACAGTAACAACTACGCGGTAACAACTACGAGCGGTATATCGCGAGGGTCCCCGGGTCGTTATAGAGTCGATGGGTGCAAGTGCACGTACGTAGCTATGCATCAGCGGAGTTTCGCGAGCTGCTCACCGTGTCAGCGAATTCGGTGAATTTGCTGATGAAGTACCACCAGCATAAGTTGGCCATCCTCATCGCTGTAGGATTGTACGAGTAGTCGACTGGCTGACACTTGTAGCTGTACTCGAGCAACCATCCTGACATCAGATGCTGCAAAATCAAATTTAACAAATTAAGAAACTATCTTAACGATTTGTATTTACGAATACTGAAAAAATAGCAATCTACACGAATATTAAATATATCATTTTTATACTTTAAATTTCTTATGATTCAATTTAATAAATGATTTATAAGAAAAATTTCAATTACAAATAAATATGTTTTTGCCATAAATTGAGTAACAACGATTATGCAGTTTCTTTGATTAATCAAGCATTTTAGAAAACCTCTCATTTATGTCCCTGAAATTTCCCAGTTGGTTGAGATTTTTAATAATTTATCGATTAGTCATTAAAGTTTGATATCAAAGTACTTTCAGAAGGAATGAATGAATAATTCATAAATTAATTCAATTATCTGCAAGAAAAACCTATAAATTATGATTAAAGAATGGGCCCTGGTAAATTAAGGAACGTAGTTCATGTCCATATCTAATATGATAAATAATAACGCTCTGACTTTAATGAAACTGTTAAAAGTTTAACCTTAACCCTCAACTACAACCGTGTTTTCGGTTCATGATTCTACATTCCTGATAGAAATGATAACATTATAGAAAAATATAAAAACATCGATAAGTTGTACCTCGCAGTTCCCATCATCCAAAATGAAGACGAAGAAATACAAAGTATTCATAATAATGATAAATAAGTAAATTTTTAAAAAAGAAGACAGCACCAACTTAAAAAAAAACGTTATGATTTTTTCCTAAAAAGTTATATTTTTTAAATGGATGAGGTTAACGTTTTTTTTAGCTTGAATAGCGTAATGCTCGAAATGATTGACACAATTGAACTGCCGTTATGCTGTGATCGATATTGGAAGGTTTAAGGTTTTTACTTCCTCTCTTCTCCAAGAACTATCCAATACCAGCTGTACAAAAGTTAATGTTTCGTCGGTTTGGACCCAACAATGTACTTGAGGGTTAAGCTTAACATCTAGATCTGAATTTATCTCTTATAAATTAAGTGTACTCCATTCGCACTTTTCAATATAAATAATCTCTACAGAAATATAAAGTAACGCAGTCTTCCATATATATTCGATCTTGAACAAGTAGCATTTTCGCTATAATTCACGTAAGGACGTATGGCGCAAGTTGGGGCAGGCCGTGGTTTAGCAGAGAGTCACTCAAGCGTTTTACGAGCGAGCGAGAAAGCCTTGGCACGTGGACAGTAGTCGAAGGAAATGCCACGTGCGAGGAGAGAAAAAAAAATGGTTGCACAAGTACACGAAAACGGTATCCT
This sequence comes from Cylloceria caligata, assembly GCA_963942595.1. Lineage (NCBI taxonomy): Eukaryota > Metazoa > Arthropoda > Insecta > Hymenoptera > Ichneumonidae > Cylloceria > Cylloceria caligata. The sequence continues at coordinate 11,458,229 of OZ012704.1, forward strand.
TCGCCATATTTCTTTTGCTCGAACCCTGGATTGACGCGAGAATTTTTAACCGATCCTTCAATTATTTAGAGTTCGATCGTGAACCGTACGTCACTCATTGCGTCACTGCTCTCACGCTACTACCGTAAGATGACTCTTTGCGATTGAATGATCGCCGCTTGGACCATTGACTGATCGCTATATCTATATACATCTCTCCAGGGAAACATAACGTAGCAGCCTAACAAGCGTTGGTACCAAATTATTCTTTTTACATTAATTCTGGGACAATAAACGATCAATGTCAATTTGAATGTAATGACTGCTCATATTCATGACTTTATTCTATTTGTTTATAGTTCGGTTAGATGAAAACGATAATATACCTGACAATTATATTATTTATTAATTCAACAGTTAATGTAATTGTAGTTTTATTAATTTAATACATTCGATTCCACTGAAAATGAGATTTGTTTGAACATATCCGTTCATAACAAGATAATAACGAAAATCTGAATAAAAAATCTCTTTGCTATTTCATTAGTTTGCTTAGATTTCTAGTTGAACCGGACAGTTGTAACTATTGGATTTCAATCGTCTCAGAAATTTGCTCTTCGAGTTATGTTGTTATACTTCTAATAAAGATTCTTATGTAGTTCAAATTCAAATAAAGTTTATAAGCTTTGAGCAGTCTATTTACACTGTAAATCCATGAAAATACGCTATGCAGCGAGTACTTCCTTAGCCTTCGAATTGTCGTGAACTCTCACACGTTTAACGTGTGTTACTTTTACGTAAAAATTGTGCGTAGAAATAACATACCATAAATGTGTAAAAAACGACTGTAATAGAAAAAATACGTAATTACATACTTAGATTTACATTGTAATGCTATATCCATCTGGTGATTAAATTTGAAGATGACCTGTGGTCAAGTACGACGAGTGGGGTATTCAAATGAGCATACTATGTTCTCAGAGTTTCACAACGTTAAACTCGATGACGACAAAGAAAGATGCGAATGACAAACGTACGTTAAAGTATTCGGACGAGGACCGCGTGTTTTCCGCTTACAATCATGATATTAGGATGATATTAAGGTCAAGGTGTGTCCTATTAGAGCTAACGCTGTCCGACAATAAACACGTGGTACAAGATACTGAGAGACTCACGAGACTAGAGCACTCCCCAGTGAACAATTAACCTTCGCTGTGCGGTAAGTGATTTTTTATTTTCCGTGTATCGATCTATACCCAAGCAGAAAAATATGTACCAAGGTATTCCATAAAAGTATTCCATTCCGTAATGCATCTCAAATTTGATATCAGACGGAGACATTTTGAAAATTTTATTTTCGACTTTACAAATATTTTGTCATTGACAATTGTCAGTTGGAAAGGTATTCAAGGTATAAAAAATAATGAAAATACGACACTACAGAAGAAAAACAATTGACAAAAGGTTTGATCTGAGACGAAATTTTTCATTCATTTGTAACTTTTATCGGATGGGAGTATTTCGGAAATACCTTGGGGAAATATAATTTATTCGAGTGCCCTCGTTTGTAAAATTGAAAGAAGATTTTTTCACTGAGTAACGCTACATTTTTCTTCTTTTTATTCTGATTAAATTGTTTCTATTTCCATAATTTCAACAGTAAAACTGTTCTCAAAATAACGAATGGATTTTTTACTGTTGTGATGAGAAATTTTAACGAAAAATTACATTTGTATTACGTATACGATTTTTTTACAGTCTTAATATCACTCATTATCATATTTACTATTACTTTATGGACGTACACGGGCTAAATGATAAATATGAATTTACGATGACTCATAATTACGATGTTATGAAAAAAAATATTTACAATCATCTCACGTATGATACTCAGAGAAGAAACTTGAGCTGTGAAATTTTAGGGAGAAAGATTACGAAGACTTTACTCGACGGAGGTCCAGCAATTAGAAGGAATAGCTCACAGCGTACAGCAAGATGGCGTCTGACCTTTTACCTTCACAGAATTTGATGGACATCGTTTCTTAGATACGCTTTCATCTTTCAAAGTCGTCAATGACACGCGTTTCAGTGGTTAAGACGAATGCTCATACTCTCCCGTGTCTATATTTTTTTACGTTTTCACTTCGTCTCTTCTCATGCCGAGAGCTACCGAATGATTGCGAGATTCGCATGATTGTCAGGATCGTACTACGCCGGATAACATGCTTAATTGCACAACGCATTGAGAAAGCGTTAATGAAACACGTAAGTGTTAATTTTCGTGGATCATGCGAGATGGGACTCGAAGCAATCCAAAGATGTTAAACCAAAGATAAATCATATTTAATTTATCAATATAATTCTGACAGATGAATAACGAATTATTCTTTAGCAACACAAAGACATACGTTGCCTAATATACATTTTTTTAAAATAAATCATGTCCTCAAAGTTTACATGAAGTAAAATGCCCATCCGACATTGGTTAAGCAATTAATTTCTTTATTTATATGGTTACAGGACTCAAATGATTTTTGCTTTCGACTGAAACTTACGGTCAAGATCTTATTTCATCGATAATTTTGCATTCATTAGGAATCTGATATTTTTTTGGCAAATTCAAAAAAACCTCGTGGATATGCAAAACAAAACTTATATTCAAGATTCTTCATTCTAGAACCACCAAAAGCCATTCAGGAAAAAAATAATACGGTTCTAAATTTTCATTCGATCAAGTTACTTATTTTTTAAAGTATGACGTAGTCCTTTTTCTATTTCACTGAATTTTTTGTAAGCACATTAAATAGACCTGTCAAGTTCTCTCCAGTAAGAATAATTTTTACTACATACAAAAAAAGGTTCAATGAAATAAATGAGTGCTTACATGTGGCAAATAAAATATTTAATTGATTGAACAGTTAGTCTAATTAAGTGTTTCTTTATTTAATATTTTACTTAATTATTACGTTTAATCAACGGAATATTTTGTTCGCAATCCGTAACCGTTAATTCAATAGACGAAAGCTATTTTTTTTATCAGTGTAGATCTTTCTCTCCGTTAATTTCAAACGTGATAGCACGATCTTATTAGCACGTGCAATCTGCACAGTTGAATTCCGATGTAAGGTGTCCTACATTCAATGAAGTAATAAACATATGCCCGCATGCTCCAATATAAAAAACTGTCTGGCTGGCTTCCAGCACAGAGCAAAGAAATAAAAAAATGTCGAAAGAATTCTGACGTTCCGGACGTAGATTTGAAAGCAGTGCCCTCGAAAGCCCTTCTTTGCACAGTTATGTAATTCCTACGCATCGTTCGAATGAGTTATCGATTACTATACCTCGTAGAGCATTCCTAGTGAGAATATGACTTGGAAGGCGTTGTAGGCGACGAGTACGTTTCGCAGACGAAAGGGTTTTTTATTCGCCATGATCCTTGGTCCTAAAAGCGTGACGCCGTAGAGGTAGAGCAATACGATTAGGAAAGTGGGTATGGGAGAATCCATTAACGGCCAATCACTGACTCGTGGATCCGAGGCTGTCGCGAGGATCTCTACGTATTGATCCAAAGCCATTCGAACTAATCCCTCGGCTCCGACGAATGTCCTGTTTGGATCCTGGAGCTCGAGCAGAGGCTCCAGCTCTCGCTCTGCCACTAATTCCGCAGCCGCCGAAGCCATTTTCCCTGCAATAAAAAAATTATACATTGAAAGAAAATATATAAAAATCTACGTATTATAAATGACAAATAAAATATTAATGTCGATAAAAAAAAATTGATAAAATAATATTTTTACAAGTTAAATAAGAATGTTAAATCATAATTGAATCAACGAACTTCTTATTAATTTTATCACATTTTTCGTTGAGTGTAACATGATTTTTAAACGATTGTCACTATTTGAAAAAATATATTAGAATATTCTTATCCTATTCTCAAATCGAGTCTTACGAAATCCCTTTACATCGATCATAATCGTGATCCTGGGGCTGCAGGTGGCACGAGACTAATCATCATTACATTTTATGACGTAATCATCGTTCTTCCGAGTTTATTTTTTGCTGATTCCGTCGCTTTCGACTAAGATTCACTTAGAATAGTAACGACGATGACATTTTCATTTATCATTGTATTCTAACTCTCGTTTCATCCCGGACACTCAAGATTAATCATCGCCGTGTCAACGCGATGTGTATCGTCACTTCCTGATTACACGAACTTTGTTACGTACCTGAACCGGACTCTGTTACGGACTATATAGTACGATTGATTGGGTTCGAGAGCGATCGAACGAGTCTCGCTCACAGGTGGATGTCTCGTACACTGACATTCCATATTAACTATTATACACATGACAGTGCGACAAAAAAATTCGCGAGGATGACAACGATTTCACGCGTTGCAGCACTTAAGTGGCCTACAATCGGCGACGACACGTCCACGTAAGCTCGATGCGGCTGACGATCATCGATTCGTTGTAAGAGACAGCGACACGCAGTTAGCACTTGGTCGAGTCATCGTTAGTGACGACGTCGCGACTTTTTCGCTCGTCGTTATTGTGTTCTGTCTTTTATTACTTTTTCGCTTTTTGATTACGAGCGCAAAATCAAGGAAGTCGTGGTGGCACGTCCACGCAATCAAACAGCAATTCATCGGGATGTAATTAAGTTGCTAGAAAATGAAAGAAATATTCGAGAATTGAGTCCCAAGACATTTTTACAGAGGTTGAAATATTTTGAAAATAAGAAATAATTCAGTCGTTACATTTTTTTTAACGAGTAACAATTGCGCAAATGCATTTGAATACACTTGTCGGACGTTCGTTTTGAGTTGTACGTGACATGTATTTTAAAGTAAACAATAATTTATGAATTCAATAATAAATTTGTCATTAATTTCTGCAGAGCCGTATTACTTACAATCAAGCGATTTAAAAAAAAATCAAATTATTTATTCTTTTCTCGTAAAAAACAATGATATGTCTGTTGGAATTATGTCGCAAAGTTATAATATGTTGAAGTTGTCTACGATGACCGATAAATTGAATTCCATAAGAATCTTTTAGAAACAAAATTAACTCCCGCTGTCAGGATGTAAAAATTGATAATCCAGGCGAGACTGAATTCAATTTTTCTTGATAATCTTTTAACGTCAGCCTTTTACCGAAAAATGCATCATGGACTTTAGCCACATTTCAGAAGAACACGGGTTGTTCGGAGAAAGGTGGAAAGTTGCAGATCCAAATTCGATTATTTATAAGCGAGATGAAGGAAATAGCCGCGAAGGTCACGAGTTCGTTGGCACTTGCGAATTGAATAGTTCGCATAAGATGACAAGCCCCCAGTGAGTCGATCGTTCGTTAGCACAAAATTATGCAGCAAGCAGACCATAAATTTATCGGTCATACGAGAGAGCGACGGAAAAAAAATTAAACTTCAACAGAGGGGAGAAAACTCTCTCTCCTGCTACCGTTCGTAAGCCCGCCAAGTTTACTCTCGCGGTATCGTAGAATTAAATCAGCGTAAATTCTCGCTCGGAGTAAACTTGGCAATGAGCGCACTGAGTGATCTTAATTTATTTGCAATCATAAACTCGTTTATACGCTAAGAAGAAAAAGAAATCATCAGAAATAACGGTGTCATGAAATTATGAAATTTTATGAAAAGACATTAAATAACTTATTAAGCTGCTGCTCGGTACATCGAGACATTAATTTCAAATGTGCTCTGTGATCAGACACAAATTTAATTGTTATTGTGGAACACACATTTGTATGCAGCATTTGTATTTTAAAAAATTAGATTTTGTTTTACATTTGAAACTCGTAGGAGCTTAGTTTGTAAAAAAAAACAATACTTCCAGTATGCGAGGGCTGTTGTACGAGGAAACGAAAGGGATTACGATGTAATTCTGTGGACGAGTTATAACTTGGATAAATGTAGACTTTGACGCCAAGTGATTCGTAAACATGATTACAATATATTACACAAGGCAATAAAGCATATTATTCTGTAATATACCTTTGCATAAGAGTAGAGTTGGCGAAGAAGTATGATGAAGTGAGCGCGTATCGCTAATATGGGGTCCGGTGTCCTTCGGACTGAGGCGGAAGAGCTGCAGCGTCTCTTGATATAGAGAATACGTGCGTTCTCGAGTGAGTTTATATCTTGCATCGTCTCTACCTGCGTGTGAATTGAAAGTAAGGCAAACTGATATGGCAAACGATGCTCTGTGATATCGTGCCTACTCAAAGGGTTTCTGTATTATTAGACAAATTAAAGGGCGAGGGTCCACTGGTTTCCAATTTTTAAACAAGATTATTTGTATTTATCGGTAGAAAAATAGTAACATAAATTCCCCAAAATAGATTATTGGTAACTGTGTTTTTGTCATGAAAAAAAATGTTCACATCCGAATGTATAAAATTGTAGACGTTCCATTTTTTCTTAAATATAAAATAAGATTTAAAAAAATGGATCGTCTACAATTTTATACATTCGAATCTGGAATTATTTTTTCATGATAAGAACACCGTTACGAATAATCAAAGAAATCGGTGGAACTCTTCTCTTCCTTAAGTGCATTGGATCCAGCAGATTTTGTAATGATTCGAACATGTATAGATATGATAATTTTGAAATTAAAGGGAAGTTCAGGATGACGGGGGCAAGATAAGCAAGACAGCAATGTACGTAGTATAAATACAAGATGTGTCACACTTGACAATGAAAACAATAAATAAATTTTACTCAAACAAAAAGTATAAAATTGTGTAGCCTCGTTAAGTTCTTCACAGACTAAGAGCCAAGGACTATTAAAAATAAATGAAACTTCTAACTTCTATAGATAACTTACCTAAGAATAAAAAATGTTCATTGAAAAAGTCAATGACATCGAAATATTTTTATATTATTATTTGGAATCTGGAGAATTTTGGGGAAATATATTCAACGAGAATTTTACACGTCTGGGGGTTACGTCGAAATCGAGCCCTCGTCTAAATTTCCAGTCTACTTGCCAGCTCGTCAGCCGTGTGCAACCGAGATACGGTAAACCTGGAATGCTTCCACTTCAGAATCTCTATAGAATACCTGCTCTGTATATTACAGTAAATCGCTACACTTTAAATACCAGAGAGAAATGTAAGTATAATGATATTCATACGAGATGCAAACTTGGTAAGAGTGCTGACATTGAGAGTGCTGTACATCATTATCGATTAATTTATCGAGAGGCAAGCAAAGTTGATAGTTTATTTTACAGGGTTTAACAGCTGGCTTGATGTTGAATTTTGGCGATTAAGTGTCATGAGACTTGTATAGCTGGATGTTAGTAGATTATTTTGATTTTGTACTTTCACTCATCAACTAGGGCAAGATATATTTGTTTCGACCAAAAATAAGAGGGTTAACTATCAAAAGGATAATTATTCATATTAAAGATCTCCGAATCAAATTTAGCCAATACAAAAAATAAGAATAAAAATCGGTTGATCGACCTGGTACCCTTCAAATTTGTGAAACATCGTGGATTGAAGTGTCTGTCTCGTGGCGACGGAGATCTCTGTATAGCCGCGAGCATGCCGGTCGTGTGTATCGAAGATCGGGGCTCCAGCGAGTCGGTTGTATACTTGATCTCCGAAGCTCGTAGCACAGATGGCAGATGAACGGTACTCGTTACAGAGAAAGTTCATACTCGATGGCTCTCCCGCGATAGAGAAAGAAAGAACGAAAGCGTGAGAGTGAGATAACCGAGAGACGTGGTTCGAGTGGGTCTTAACGGAAGGACGCATGCACCAGCTTCCTCTCTCTCTCTCTCTTTATCTCTCTCACTCCTTTCTTCTCTTGCTTTCTCGAACCTCACGCCTCTTCTTCACTCCCACAGCTCTTGGGTTTATCGGAGCTGGACTTGGAAGTCTCTGAATGGGCAACCTGTGCGCGAGAGGAAGATGATGAAGGTAAGATGACGTGCTATGGGTATTGCTGCCGCATATGTATGTGTTTCTACTTATGTGTATTCACAGTCATGCTAGAATGGCAGTCGGTGTGAGTACGGAATGTGTAGTGGTACACCGGTCCGAGCAATTGCGGCGCTACCTGTTAGTGGGTAAGTGGGCCGCGTGCCTAGTTAATTACAAATCAGTCTTTTACCGATACGCCGTTCACGAGAGGCCGGCACGCCATCACGGCATACGCGCAATGCCACTTGCTCTCTGTCCGCTTAGCGAAGCAATAGCATACATGTATATCTACAAGTTGATTCTATTGTATGCATACATAGACAAACAGAAAACTACAAGCTCCGTAGCGAGGAGATTCTATTGGTATCAACGGATGCGATAACAACGCAACATGGAAGGATGCACTCATAGAATTCGACCACTGAATTCACATGTTTTTCTTTTCATACCAACGTTTGGCTAATTACTTTGGATATATTTTCAAAAATATTTATATTTAAACAAATTGAGGGAAGGGCTAAATATAATTTTTTGGTTTTTTTTTTCATTTGTGAGCTGTGACTTTCTATTGACAGACTAGAAATCTCATTCTGTGTTTATTTTATTAACCTGTCATTATATCAACATGACTGAGGATTGATTCTTGCAGGACTATATGCTTCGCCTTTGATGAAATAATTTTCATATTTTTGTTTTAACGTTACTTAAGCAATTAATGAGAAATCTGGATTACAGGTGTCTATTTGACCGATTTTCTGAGCTTGTAGGCTATAAGAAGTACTGAACATGACACGGCCTGCTTAATTTTCTATATACTTTACGATTGAACTTCAACATACTCTACCATCATTCTCGTACTTCCCACTTCGTCGTTTTGCAAGATGGTAACTCGTGTTTAACCCACTTCGTATACCCTGAGGCAAGAGTGGCTATACGTTGATATCTATAGGATTGATAAAACCAACAGTTTAGCGTACGCCTTGTCCCGTTCTCATGATAACACAAGCGGCCTAGTTGCGTTTACCCATCTTTTCACACGCGACCTGTTTATGGTACCTAGCTTTACTATATGGCATCTAAGAGACGCCAGGAGTGAGTTCTGTGTGAATCTCCGAGTCCTTCCCCCTTCCTTTCTCAAGCGTTTGGAATTATGGGTCATTCCGATTTTTAACCTGATGCACACGAGGCAAAGAGAAGAGATTATAACGTATATCGAAGAGAAATCACAACTCCGAATCAGCTATGCCAACCAACTTGTATTTGTTTAAATTCCGCACAGTTGGAAGATTGCTTTCCTTCGCGTCAATATATCAGACTCACGCGATGAATGTCACGGACTTGCTACAAAATGTACTAAGGAAAATTAGAGACATTCTCTGTTGACTTCAATGTGAGATACTTCAACAGGATCTCATTAACTATACAATGATGCTTCGAGCTGGAGTCGTGATCGTTCGAGTCCTCGCTCGATGGAAGACTCCTTCCATTATACCTGCTGTTTTGGAAGTTGACCTAAATTTGTAGCTAGAGCTCTTATATTGCCATTCAAAATGTCCTGCTTCAGCTGATGGAATTTCAGTTTCACTTTGTGTTAATTAAAACACTTCCATGAAGAAAATTACATATAACTTGATACTCGAAATGTACTCTGCTTTGAAAATATTGAAAAACAACAATTTATCATATAAATACTTTTTTCAATTATGTTTTTTCTTTTATTTACTTCGGTCTGCATTATTTAACAATGCATGTAGCGAATTTAATATGCACATTTATTATTTTACAAAATAAAAATACAAGACGTCATTGACGAAGAATGAAAAAAAAAGACTGAGAACGAATAAGATCAAGGTCATGGTTCCGAAAATCAGTTTAGCGGCGAATAAGTGGAATGACCTCATTTATTCATAACAAAATTCTGAATAATTTAGTTCCTGATAGATTATTGGAGCATCGCACCCGTTGCTATTGACGCTCGCTTTCTCATAACGGAATCGGAAGATGTTTGTGGCGTGAGCCCACCGGTTCCACTTCCTACTAGCAAGGGTATTCGAGCACTTGGGTAAAAGTAACCAAAATTTCATTGTCGATATTTTTTTTGATTATAAGGCCTCTGGTGACAACAAGTTCTGGCCCACCGGTCACCGGTCTCGAGTCTCGAGACATTCAGACTCACCCATGTAAAGCGAAGAGAAAAGAAGAAGGAGAAAGACTCCCGACGAGGACCATGCTTCTTACTTTCGTGCAAGCTTGCATTGAATGGCACGAGCTCCACAACGACCGGAGGCATTTGCTGCTGTTGGTGTATTATACAGGTCCACCGCGTCCTCCTTTGGACTGATGGACGTACCAGAACCAAAGTAGGCTACGGGGACTAATTCCTGAATCTTTTTTCCGCTGCCTTCGGATTGAGACATCGTGAGATTCATTTGATATTGTGAGAACACAGAATCGGTACCTTCTTCTAAATTACCTTTAACGGTACATTGAAAAGCCGTTGTGTATTTATTAATATCCGCCACTTATTGATCTGCACCAGTTTTTAACCTACGCCTCCGTCGTGTCTGATCACTGAAAGATCGAAACTTCATTCGGGCTACCATAAAAATCGACAATTTACATCAAAGCCATCCGGCAGTTCGCGACCCTAAAACTTTTGACCTACTTATGCGATTTCTTTAGGTTGAACTTTGAACGGCGGAGGGGAAAAGAGAGAGTAAGAAAATTGCGATTGAATTTGCTGATCGTGTATGGTACTTTGCAATGTTGTCGAGATGCAGTTAGGAGATCGAGTTGCGCGAGAAAGATGAATATACGAGGATTAGAAAGCGGAAGACGATCATGCATGATGAGAGATTCATCCGCTACCTGCGTTCACACAATTACATTAATAATTTCAAAAAATATATATTCTGCATCGATACTCTGATAATAAAGAATGCTACCGGTCGTTACAGCGTTAAATTAAATAACCAGATCCTCAGATAAAAATATCTGAAGGAACCAGCTTATAATTATTAATTTCTAAATACATATAAACCTACAATGAGGTATTTTACTTTTTTTTTATGTTTCTTCTTAGGAACACATATTCTTCCTATAAACACATAGATATGGAAATAATCTCAGTGATTTTTTTTTAATCGAGTTGTTATCGTTCAAAGACATTTGATGGATCACTCAGATCGTTTGATTCAACGTTCATTTGGAGTATGCAACCAATACTGCTTAATACCTCGGACCTAAAAGCTAATTATAGGAAATTATTGGAATCAGTAATTAATCCCAATACTAATACAACCATAAAGAACATTAATATAACCGTAAAAACGTCGTGAACTACAAATATATTGAGATATGTAATTATCTGTATTTATTCCGATGACACATGCAAACATCGTGTATGAAATGAAAAAATAAATATTTGTACTTGTGTAATGTTTTGCAAATTAATGCAATACTACAGAGTAAACTGTAAACTATGCAGGCAACTCTAGTACCACATATCGTATATAGTATTGGCGAACAAGCATCAGACCCACGCGAAACTTCGATCGTTCGAGTTTAAAACCCGTTAGGGTATCCTGAAGCATTAGCGATTGAAACGTACTTTGATACAGCCAAGTGCAATCGAGCAAGTATTCAATATCTTACAAGAGCAATCGGTGGCCGTGACTTGTGTGCGATTTGAAAATGAGGAATGATCATTGAGAAATCTTAGAAGTCTTAGAACTGTTGAGCTTTGTTGACCTTGTGCTGAATTCTTCAACGAGGATGATAGAACCTCGAGATTTTGGTGTCTTGTGTAATAGTTACTACTTTAACTTTCCTGTGCGGATATTTCTCTTAGTGACATCGGATAAGTCAATGTTTAGCGAGCGTTACCTACGAAATTTTTTACTTGGCGCGACAGAAACTCTCGAATAAATAAGCCAGGAAACGGAAATAGGTGTGAGTTCTTCTTTGACTCTTCCAAATATTCCATTCACATTTCATTCTACTTTTTATTTTACTATGATTTCTTTGTGGAAACCATTAAATTCGATATTATCAGATATTTTTTGTCCATGAAAATAAATCTGTCGGTATATAATTTACTAACATAAAATAACAATCTTTTAATAAACCTGCAAGCAAAGAAGTCAGTAACGAAAATAGATCTTCTTCGCTTGTTTCAAGTAATCCATTCACATATTATTTTACATTATATTAATCTACGCTTTCTTTGTAGAAAGCTCGGTTTGCCCGCAAGGCAAATCGTTCGATTACGTTGTAAATCGTAGCAATTTGAACAAGATCCGTTGGACTGATTTGAGAGACGGAATAGCACGTAAGCTCGGAGAATTCGTATTACACGGAAAAAAAACGTAATAGCTGTCAGTAATATTCAGTTTATTTTATTAGGTTTGCTCGACACAAGACCACCTAGCACAACCGCGGGTTTATTGCTGAGAATAATTACTGTATCTCGAGGAAAGGTGTACTTGATCATGAGTATAAAATACAACACAAGTGCACGTCGTTTCACGGGCTCGTACATTGACCAATGGTACAATATATACTCAACGAAGCAGTACTAAGAGTGCTGCATGGTGTGGTTAAGCGTGGGTCAATCGAATGTCCCATGCAATATTGATATAGATGGAGGTATTGCCGTATTTAATGAAACCACCATCGTCGAACGGTTGAACGTGATCTTGCTACGATCGATCATTTAACGTCAGAGATTGCAATCATAGTGCACTTGCTGAGGAAACTAGAATAGTTTAGAAGTTACTGAGAAAGTTTGTGATGCCATATATCACTATGGCAATCCTGTATGCTCAACACCATACGTATCGACCCGGTTTCCGTAAAATCCAAGATTTATTTAATATGAAAATTGTCTCATTGTCTTTCGTGATTGTTTGACTTTTATATATTTAATAGATCGTCGTTTTTGTGTTACCTTTGATTTCGAAATCTGAAAAACTATTTTATGACCGTAAGTATCGTAATAAACGGGTGGAAACAAATAAATTCAATAGTGGGCAATTACTTGATGTGTCATAAAACATTACTTAACACACTTCGCTCGACTAAACTTTAAGCATGTGTGTAAAACCTTTTCATTTTATTGAATTGAATAAATATTTGTTTGTTTGAATTAAGGGGTTGCTTTAACCAAAAAATAATTTGATTAATTAAAAATTATAAGGCTAATTACATATGACTCTGGTTTATTTAATTTTAACTAATGTTTCTTTGCGCATTCGATTAAATAATTTCTTTGGTTATTAATTGAATAAATATTTCTCCAACATAATCAAAATTTCATTAAAATTTCAGTAAATTTCATTGATTGAAGAAATATGTTGTTAATTTAACAAAAATATTCATCCCGTGTATTCGAAGGTAGATGAGATTTTATATTAGGATTCATTAATTATCAATTCAACAGATATCACACTGCATTAAATAATCTCGTCACTCGAGCTTTCTTTTTTATTTTACTTGACGCGAAACGAGTGATCTTCACGAGAGTACATCGCTCGCGGAATCACATCTAAGGAGCAAAGGTCTCGCAAGGAAGCTGCTTCTTACGAGTGAATGAGTGATCTTCCGATATTCCGATTTCTCAATGGGCAATTCTACTCTTTTTATATAGAAAGAAGCAGAAAAAAATAATTAAAGAAAGAAAGTAACACAGAACCGTTTGCTCAATTAAAAAGTCGTCATAGCACTTCACTTATTCATCGTGGTTTCTCGTCACGCGTTTTTTTCTTTACAATAATCGTTATATACGGTTTCAACCGTCGAGTAAACAGCGGAAGTTTTCACGTTTGCTCTTACCGATATTCCGGTATTAAATTCAAAATTATCGAGTTCTCTCCTTATCGTTTAAACAACGTGTATATATAATCGCACTACTCTAATCTCGATGACATGTAATTATATGAGAGCATAAGCGAGACGTGATTTAAAGAGCTTTTGCAGAATAAAAATTTACCTCACTGTTGATCGAGTTTTAGGGTGTAACGTTAATCAAATCGTACGTGGTTTCGATGAGTCTCTTTCGTGGAAGATACGATGACGATGACGAATACAACAACGGAGACTCTCCTCTCCGCAGCCGCGAATCCTGTTACACACACGGCTGGGCGGTCTCCTTTCCGTCACCTTTCTCTCAAAGTTCTACTTAGCACTTCATCGTTTGTATGGTGGTGGTTCGATGGTCACCATTGGTTCCTTTGAGTTTCCCAGTGCCCTGCCAGGGCTCTGTCTTCTCCTTTTCCTTCGACGCAACCACCAACAGTCCACAGATTACCTTCGCCTTTCTTTATATTTTTATTTTTTCTTAATTTCTCTTTTAAATAATGAAGGAACGTGTATCTTCTCCGTGTATCACACAACTGCGCGTTTCAATCGTCAAACTGCTTCAACGCATTAAACCGTCGACTCTGCGAAGGGCTTGAGAATGGTTAGGGGTGGGGGAAGTACGGTCGCACGAAACACGAACGGAGCTTTCTTAGCCTTAAAGATTCTTTTGAAACGTAACCTCCTGTTTTGTTAAAAAATATTTTACGATTTATTGCACTGTAGCTGAGTTCTTGATCGCTTATAATCCTATTGCAGTAATTATTATTTTTTAATTAGTAACCTTAGCCCCTATTATTTATTTTTATTTCCTTTTTAATCGCTGTTAATTATTTATTATCACTTCACGATCGTCGATTGATGTCCTTACAATGTGCGGATTCGTGCAGTTTCGAACCAAAGCACAATTTTATGGACTTTCATGTATACTAATATACGTGCGGGGGTCCACTGACCGACTCTTCTGAGAGAATAGTTGGAAGCGCTGAGAACTCGTGGCTTTATGTATTGGCTTTCCACAAGTGGGGCCCGTCTGTATGGTCGCACTGTCTGAAGTGGGCCTCCCCGGACTCAGGTCAGGAGTGGGAGCTCTCGTTCTCGCCACGCGTTCGGAACCAGACTTTAGAACAGAAATCCGGTCTCTTCTCCTCCTGTATGCCGTAAGCACCTTAAATCTGCAAATTGTGTTCCAGGAGTTGAGATCCCCGAAGTTTTTATGCTTCAAGATACAAAAAGGAAAAAATACACGACACCAGGAAGTCACACGATTACGGGATTTCGTCTTAAACAATTATACACACGTGTTTATTAACTGCGAATAATAATTACACAATCGATTGTCAAGGATAAAACTTTGCTTTCCTCATTGTCAAGCGAATTTTATTTTATTCTATAACCAAAGTTCAGCCTAATCTGACTATTTTTTAAATTTTATTTATGCCAAAGGGTTTTCTTCATCCAATGATTTCATTTCATGACTATTTCTAGTCGGTTTTAATCATGGAATCTTTCCATACCGCACATTTATAACTCTACCAATAATTTCTCTACCAAAAAAAAAACTATCCTACTACGAAAATTCACCACCGCTATTCAGGTTATCTCAGAAACATCTCTACCATTATTAAAACGCTCCTAATTACAAGTCTATCAGTTCACATCTCTAATATAGATCAACTTTTTGGCATTCCAAGAGTGATGGTAAATGTCCCCGGGTAAAATAGGAAAGTGTTCGCGGGTTACCCGGAAGTACTTACCATCAGTCTTGGAATCCTGGAAAGTTGTTCCGTGCTAGAGATGTAAACTAGCAAACATGTAATGCAGAGAGTATTAATGATGGTAGAGATATTCCGGGGAGGCCTGGCTTATGATGGAGTTAATTCATAGTAGAGATATCAAATTTTTTGTTTCTAGTAGAATTGTATCTATGTTATCGTAAAGATGTATTTTTCGAAATTAAATCGTGGCAGAGATATTCATTTTTTAATCATTGTAATCGCTGTATTATCGTTTTCCGGAATTAAATAGTGGTAAAGATATTTTTGGTAGAGAAATTAATGTGAGATTTATAAATCTAGCATCGAAACATGTACATTTTTTATTATTTTTTGCTAAATCTTGATGTCGATAACTTAGAAGTAAACACCAACAATATTGTGAATATGATACATGATGTTTTAATAGGTGATCGAAGCTGCTTGTGGTGTTCAAAGTGAATTATCAAAACAAATTTTTATCTGTTGACATACAGGACCGGCAATAAAATACTTGGCAGACATCAAAGTGTCATTACACAGTTTTCTGTGTTGCAATGCAATCTAAACCTATGAATAGTCTTAGTTCAATACCTTAAGATTGTACAGTATATAAATATACAAAAAAATATTTGTGAAGATATCGTGAGAAAAAATATTCGTGAGAGATCGAAAAATATTTTTTACTTATGCAACTAGTTAACGTCAACTCTGTTGATTTTTCTGTCAGTTATGTACATTTAATAGATTCTGGTAAACTCGGAGCAAAATTAAAAGTGTTCGATATAGTGAAAAAAAATAATCTCCATTTTATTTTCTGCTTAAAATGTCTTTTGCAA
Organism: Cylloceria caligata; assembly: GCA_963942595.1. Taxonomy (NCBI): domain Eukaryota; kingdom Metazoa; phylum Arthropoda; class Insecta; order Hymenoptera; family Ichneumonidae; genus Cylloceria; species Cylloceria caligata. The sequence continues at coordinate 11,474,621 of OZ012704.1, forward strand.
CAGGAATAAAAATATAAGACTTATTGCAATAAAAAGTTGAGTAAAAAAGAACAATTTTTTTTTCTATTTACACTTTTGTTGTCTGATTTACTTTCGAGTTATGTAAATTGGAAAATAATAAATCTTCTAAAAAAAGACGTATTTAATAGATTTTAAAAATTCACAGAGAATACTTTCAAATGGTAATAAAATGTGGCCAATTATAGGCAATATCTCAGAGGATCCGAAAAAATAGGATATGCTGACAGAGAATGTCCCATATATAGAACGAGCGGAACAATAAAAACCCTAGAGGCGTGCACAATAAACACCGGGCGTAATTGGCTGATCGCACACAAGTCTCGCGGGCGCGAGACTTCAGGCAAAATTACCTTCACTGACATAGGAATTACGACTTTTCAGCGGTAGTAGGTCAAACATACATATTCGGACAAGCTCGTAGACAGTGTAGACCAATGGATCTTTTCTCAAAGCTTTCCCAATAATTATTGCTCGTAATATAATAACGATGATGTGCCTTTTGCGTTTTAGTGGAACACGAGGATCTATTCGGTCTTGTAACGTACAAACGATAGAAGAAAATATCACACTATCGATTACACAATTGTAGGATAGCATTTTATATCGTCCACTAAAATGAGACCAGAACACGTACAATATTTACGAGCATGTGTGTAATTTACGAGACTGATTGAGACTACTTTGCTGAAATTAGAACATTATTTGAAGAAATAAACAATTTACGCTGTTTTTTTTTTTCGTTCTCTGGTTAACAGTAAACCCATAGTTGACATCAGCGGCAAAATGATTTAATAGATGAGTTTCGAATCTCATTAAACTCGATCTCTAGTCTAATTGGTCACTGGTCGACGAACGCTGTTTATTCAGTAATCCAATAGTTTTTCTATTACATTCGTTTACGAGATGAAACGCAACGAGACGAAACAATTGATTAAATTAATTGTTAGGTTACAATAATAAAACGCCTCATCGAAGCTTCTACCACTTTCCCTAATTTTCATCCGAGAGGGGCGATAATTTCAAAGAATTCAGTAATAGTTTGAGATGATAAATATAACATTTATTTTCATGGGTCCTTTGAAATATACATTTTGAAATTTCACACGTGCGCTAATCCATACGACGTCAATTAGTCGTCATTAACGAGAGCGTTAGATTATATCCTCATTTATCGTGTCAAGGACATGTGCTTCTTTCATTTAAATGGTTCGGCAAGTGTTGATGGGGAAGAAGATGGAAGAGAGGTTGACGACCGTACTTTAAATTTGCGATCAGCGCAGCGTTTCGTCATTATGCGGTAGTAGTAGAAGCAGTATGAGCATCATCGACATCATTGATAAGCAGTGAATCCCATTATTGAGATCCACTCTCGACTCGACAACCCCAATGTGATCAGCAACCTCGTACATATCTGCATACATAACAGTGTTCAGAGATAATTTTTTATTAAGACTACCCGAGCAGGATGAAATCCGGCCCATATCAGGCTTTGCACTTAATTGTATCAGGCCCCGATTTGATTGGTCGTTCTCACCCGCATCAGGGATATAACGCTCTTCAATTTGTGTATAAGGAAGTGCCGAAAAGTAGGAATGCATTTTTTTTTCCCGCTGGCAAATATCGGTTTCATTTACTTGAATTAGAAACCCATATTTGCTTGTAGTATTCTCAAAATTAATTTTGTATTGTTAAAAGCGACTAGAAATGTTAAAATATCGAAGAAATATTTGCGGCTTGTGCTGCAGAAGTCGCGTATACCTTTTTATGACATTGATAACGTGTTATGAATACGAAGAACACATGTAAAATGTACCAAAACTCCTGTATTGATTGGGTGGTGTGAAAAACCAGGAAATACGAACTGTTCTTCATAAATTTCTCATTTATTGTCGTCGATTACGTGCTGTTACATGTGTTTGATCGAAAGACCAAAAAAAACGTCGTTAAAAAGACGTGAGAATCTTTTCTCGGTAACCACGAGGATGCAATATTGCGTAAGATAAATGGGAAAAAACAGAGCAATGGCTTTAACTATGAAAGCAATTTTTGTCTTGTCATCAAAACGACTTTTTCTTGAGGGAGATTACTTTTTTGCTTCAGAATTACGACACACCGCATCAATGTTTGTGTCTATAGTGACGCGCGTCTTTCATTTTTCTAGGTATAATTATTTTTATAAAATCGTTGTTACCTGTAGAAAAGTTCGTAGGGTCGCGATCATTAATCCTTATTTTATGGCTTTACGACAATCTGTTTTTAATTATTCATGACCGGGTGACGATCAGACTTTGAGTGTAAACATTGTCACACGAACGTCATAGAAATATATCGATGTTTAGACATTGACTGGTGAACCTCCATTAAAATTATTATTGTAGAATTGCAATTTTTATTTATAAAAAGTTGGTAAGCATGACATTAAAACATTTTGTATCTTGTTACATTACGAGTTTTAATATGTATCAAAATCTGTATCATGAACCTTTCTCAGTTTAAACTAATATTTGTCACCGATAATAATATTTAACCCAGCCTTTTTATCTTTAGATAAACTTTTAGCTAAATATGAAAAAATTTTGTGAGGAACGTGTATATTTATCTAACGGGGATTCCTCAACTATAATATATATTTCAGAAAGTTGTTAGTTTGTCCCGGACCCAAAGATACCCAAAGATATTCAAAGATGCGATTTCCCAGATTCCCTCGAGTTTCTCCAGAATCCTATTTTGCCCAGAAATAGCAACCGTTGTGATAGCAACTGTCACCATAGCAAACGTCGTAGAAGTAAATGTCGTCGTAGAAACCGTCGTCGTAACAACCATCGTTGTGAAGTGCCTTGAATCGTGGTTTTTAATCACCAGGTAATTGACACGGTGAAGCGACGTTCACGAGATGTGGAGAAATCATGTCCAAGGTCTTGGACACCGAGGGCGTCAACGGAATTGCTCAAAAGCCATAACGAGTGTGCGAAGCGCGCGAGCCAATATGATTTGCCAGTTGCGTATATAACATTGCCCTTGGTAAACTATGCTCTGATGTCCTTGATATAATCCATTATTTGAATCTAATATTATAGCGTTAAGAAAAAGTGGAATATTGATAAAATAACCTTATGATTATCTGTTTATCCGCTACTATCGCAATGCCGAGCATATTAGCATCCTCTAGTCGGATTATTTTTTTGCTTGTACACCGCAAATATTAACATATTGATATTCATAATCCGCAAGATCGTTATTGGAAATCAACATAGAGGAAAAATGGCCACTTCAACCCAGTCAGATTAAAGTTTACAATCCTCAAAGGTGATCAATATTACTATACTGTGTTCAAAAAGTAAGGTGAATTTTTTATTTAATCTTCCCGCGTTAACCAAATCGGGCAAATAAATTTTTTTTCAAGTTGATAGGACTGTTAGTGACATCTGTGATAAATTACATGTCAATATCATCATTAGTTTTTAGTTTACGCTTGGTTTTGTGAACAAAGAAAAGTGAATTTGGCGATTTTTACGATGTCGAATTTTGTTGAGCAAAGGAGTGCTATTAAATTTTGCTTGCGGAATGAAATTTCCGCCGCTGAAACGTATCGAATGTTACAAAAGGCCTTCGATGACGAGACTATGTCACAGAAAAATGTTTACAAGTGGTACAAAGACTTCAAAGAAGGCAGAGAACGTGTTGATGATTTGGAACGCTCTGGACGACCATCGACGTCAATTGATGAGCAACACATCAAGAAAATCAAGGAATTGGTGCTCGAAAATCGTCGATTAACAATTCGAAACCTTGCCGACATGCTTGCAATATCAATTGGATCAGTGCAAACAATTTTTCAGGATCATTTGTGCCTCAGAAGAGTCAAATCGCGTTTGGTGCCAAAATTCGCGTTTGGTTCTTCGTGAGTTTTTCGCCAAAAACTCCACTCATGTCACTCCACAACCACCGTATTCGCCTGATTTAGCACCGTGTGACTTCTGGCTGTTCCTAAAGCTCAAGCGACCACTCTGGGGAAATCGTATTGAGTCGATTGAGGAGATCAAACGTGAATCGCTACGCGCATTCAAGGCTATACCTAAGGACGACTTTTTAGCATGCTTCAAAGATTGGAAAAAACATTGGCATAAGTGTATTGTAGCTAGGGGGGATTATTTTGAGGAGGACGAAATCGATTTGGAAGAATAAATAAAAAATTTTAATTTTAAAACAAAATTCACCTTACTTTTTGAACACAGTATTATATTAATAAATTATTGTAAGGAAAAGTCTTTTTCGAATGTGAACAATGGGACAACCGGGATGGAGTAGTTAAAATTCATTCACCAGATGCACGGTGACTTTTGTGATTTTCCCATAGCATTCCAAACGTACGCGCCCAATATGTAGGTTGATTTCTCCATGTTTAAAATCAATTTGCTTCGATAAAACCACTTGACACGTTTCTTAATATCGTAATTCACTGATCAGTGATCGATATCGATCGCTTATCCGATGCCAGCATGTCTAACGTCAAATAATTTTCACCGTATCTGCGGGAGTTCAGAAATTTAGAAATAATATTTCAACACAACTATAATTACAGTGCCGCGTTCGCAACTTTTTCCCAACTATCACAGGATCTATTGCGAAGATGGACGTGCCCGGAATAACGAATACTATACAGAAAGAATCGTTTTTCTTATTGTTCAGGATGACTTCCAGTTTCTTAGCGCGTCACGCCGAATCTTTGTCAATGTCTCGTCGTTTTTCTCATTTAGGCATTGCTCCTTCTTAAGATCCTTCAACACGACGACCGACCCTCAGCTTAGATCAAACAATAAGATTATAGATAAAATTTAGTTTTGCATACATTTCAATACTGGAAAAACCCACATGGTCGGCTTTAGTTGACGTTCAGGCAGAAAGATTTTATGAAGAAGTCGTCGTTGCCTTCCTTATCTACCGTTTAGATATATCGAGCAATTGACCTTCCAGATTTCCGTAAAACCTCATTATATCTTCCACATATTGTCTCATGTCGTCAATTTCGCAAGATAATTACGTATGCATGATACATAATTGGCCCATGCTTGTCTCTCAGTGAGAAGCATCCTACAATTTGTCAGTGTTATTCTTTGTCGCACAAGACAAAGCGATTCCGTGCCTCTGCAAGTCAAGGGGCTCTGTCTCTGCCTCGGCCGTGAATTATTTCAAATCGAGTTCAGACTTAGGTTGAAGACTCTTTTCTTGTTGTCAGCTGCTTGTACATGTGTTTATTGATACGGAGTTGAGAGACATTGCAAGATAAATGTTAAAGACTCCGGAAGCAAATATCTCTTCTAAGACGTAACTTATCAGCGTTTCTTTATGCGTCACGTGTTTTAAGGTATTTCGATCGCAAGGCTTTGAAAAGTTTTATTAAAGTCTGTGAGACATAAAATTGTGTGAAGTTGAAATTTGCTTCCTTAAATTTCTAATATCTTACGACCCTGATACTGTGAACAAAATAATTACAAACAAAGACTTTTTCACTATTTATTGATGCACAGTGACTTTTAGTAACATGTATTAGCAGTAAAAACATCGTAATTAACTTTCAACAAACGCCGTTGAATTTCTAACGTGCGCCGACGACGGTGACGGCACAGCTGACGAAGTCAAGTATCCGCAACGAACATATGTACAACGATTCTAATGAGATTGAACTTATTCTCGCTTCATTCGATAATATTTTCTTGTAAAAAACGTCGGTGAAGTCACTTTTTTAAGTATAATACTGAATCTCTGAAATTCCCTGAGTCTATGGCATATTTTATATTACAGAGCTGAAGATGAAGAAATGAGAAAGGAAGGTTCTTCCTCGAGTTTTTTCATAGTCCTCTGTAGTAATATTTCATTTTTTAAAGTGACAATTAATTATTACAAGATCCGTAACTGATGGTGAGATTTTTTTAATAAGATGGTACGTGGAGAAACTGTAGCATAGCAAAAATTATTTTTATTCCGAAGACTTTCGTCTTACGCTATTTCGAAGTGAGCGCCTGATGAACGGCAACCATTTACTCTTGCAAGTGAGGTGGGATAACCGACATTGAGTCGTTCAGCTTTCTTTATCGCAATGGCTTTATCACGATTGATCTCTATTTACTTCGACATATAAAGCATGACTTGCTTTCAATAAAAAAAATGTCAAGATTTTTGTGTCAAGATGCTTAAAATTGTTTGAAACTCCCGGAAAAGTATTTTCGAAAAATGATGCAAAGTACATTGCCCGTTGCTTCTTATCGATTTTCACTTCTTACAGAACTTCCTTTACGAGGAAGCCATAATTGATCAACATATTTCCTTATAGAAGTGGCTTTGTAAATAAATGGAAATTAATGAGAAAGCATAGTGCAAGGTGCTATTTTCCATCCTTTTTCCTTAATCATTCGTCATGATTTTTATCTTACAAAGTAATTACTGTCGTTCATCATTGGTATATCACATTGTTAAAGTCACACTGAGAGAAAAACTTAGTAAAATCGAATAAATATGCAATTGGCGAACACAGTTTTTAGTTGATTCGATCAATAGTTTGTTGATCGAACGAACTGAACATTTATGAGATTGAATATTTAATAAGACATTTAATACGCTTCCCATAACTTCGGGAGGTTAATTAATTTTGCTAAATATTTTCCTCAGTATACCGTCACCGTACTTGTGATTTTCCGATATTGATCATCACGGAGATTCGCTTAAGGAAGAATCTGGCGCGTACTATACAAGTTTTTTGCTTTCGTGTTGATCGCCTATTCAATGTGATTATTATCACGCACAAACGTGATTATGTGGCTTGGCATCATGGAAACTGTGTTTTGCAAGACTCCGTGCCAACCTTAGACCATTTTAATGCGCTCATATTGACGTCCCGACAAGAGAACTTTGTAATCTAATCTCACTGTTGCCACCGATTGACTCTCACTGTCTCCTGTTAGTTAAGTACCGTCGGGAAATGTTCCGGACTAATGGTTAATTTTTTGCTACTGTCGACACAATACAGAGAGGTTCAGAACAAAAACGTCGAGACGTTTTGAGTCGAGAGGCTATTTCAATATTTCAGTAATATGGCTCTACTCAGGTTCAACCTACCGACAATATTTTTATGATTGTCATTGAGGTTAGTTTCGCCAATTATATGTTTGCTCAATGGAGACGCAATACCGATATTCAGCAATATATATTTTAGCCACGTGAAGCATTATAAAGTAGTTGAAGCGATATTTTTATACTACAGATGTTTTTAATGGTAAGATTTTATATTATTTATCAAACTCAAATCAGAAAAACTACCGGTTTTTAGTCCTTTTTCTTCAAACCACTATTACGGTAAGAAATATTATATTTATCGTTCATATCTTTCTAATTTGATCAGTTTTTTCTGCATTGTAGTAGAAAAAAAAATTATATTTCACTTGAGTTTATAATTTTTTTGCAAAATTTCTAACTTAGTTACTTCCGGACGTTACTCTGTTATCCCAAACCCATAAAAATGCTGCGACGAGAAAGCCGCTAGAGTCGTAAAAACTTATTTTAAATAAACGTTCTTCGATGATATGTTTTTAAGAAGGAAATATAACTTTAGAACGGAATACCTGAATTGATTAATTATAAAACACGTGTAACTCAATACGTTATTCTATTCCTTCCTAAGCGAAGCGCTATTTACAAAAAAAAATCCATATCTGGCACGTGTAGACGGAAAAGTGTAATATATGAGAAACTATCTGATAATAAAAACTTCCGACAGCAAAAAACTATTATATAATAAACAGGACTTAAGATTTGAAAAGTTTTCTTTTGAAAATAAATCTAAAACGTATGAAATAACTTCCGATGTCATTTTAGTTCATTTCATATTTAAATTAGAATAATTCGTGTACCGCTGTTACTGAAGTTGGGAGACTTTTTTTGCGTTAGAATAGAGAAAAGTGCTCCTGAAAATTATCGTATACTTCGGGAAGCTTATTTTTTTAAGTAAAATTTAAGTAAATTTCAAGTAAATCCAATTATTTAGAGTTAAGTCAACAAACGCGATTAGAAAATTGTTTTGCATTTTCATTAGTTTATAGTTGTTAACAACATCACTGATGTGCAACAAACTTGTTAAAATTGACATGCTGTTGAATAAAATATACGAGTATATACAAATATTGACTAAATGGCCCACGTGCACTTTCTCTTACTCAACCGTGAGCACTCTGAAGTTAGGTACAAAGATAGCTGAAGTTAGGATAAATGTACGATTATAGTAGCAATGGCGGCCATCTTGTGGCATTTCGATAAATAGAACCGTGCTTCTAATACCTTTTTTTAAAACGCTTTTATCTTTCTGAAATCTCACCTAATATTATACAATATAGGACAAAAATGGAAGTTACGATTCAAAGAATCTGTGTATCCAGTTCTGTTAAGACATCTTTAGTCGATTCGGAGAACATCGGACGTATAAAAACTGGCATATTCGCGCCATGCCAGTGAACCGCATACTCCCATCGGAAGTAAAAATGGGGAGCGTCTCGGCCATGATAGGAAACCGTTCGATTACCGGTCGATTGTTCTGACCACTGAGTTACGTCAGACCGCTTATCAAAATGAATCCGGATCGTTTTCATATATTGATTATTCCACTGTGTTTCAACACAAATGTACCAATATGTAGAATTTCCCATAAAGACTCGTGGTTTCATGAAATGGACTTGTCGTGAAATTACGACATTTTTATGTTCGAAGTTCAAAGCCTTTCAGACGTGTGCATACATTTGAGCCCGTGTCTCACGTTTTTGTCTCAGTAGGCGGAAGGAAAAGATGCTTGAATAAAGTTTCATTCTGCTTTCGTCCGAATGTACGCATGTACGAAAGTCCATGAATATGTTTCTCTGAGTGTACGATCCATCATTGTCGTGTTTTAAACTTCAGTAATACACGTTAAAAAAAATTGCAACATTGGCATCTAGACATGAATTATGGTAAAAATTTAAAGTATAGTGAAATTCACGGTGAGTCAATATTAAACGAACAAATTACATTGCATTTAAAGAATTCGGCACGGATAGAAATATCGAGGTGCGCAATAAAGTGTTAAGTGTTGCCTTATGAAATATCGCTCTCCCCATCTTAACGACTCTCTCGGGGCTGCCCGGTATTAGGGACAGCACTAGTAGATTTGTGTTACATACGTACTTTATATACCTATTCGCGAGCACAATTGCTTGTACCTCGTGCGCCGTTAAGTAGTATTACCAAATTCCGAGCGGCTCGCGAAAGTTAACTCACCGCGACTTGCGTGGTTCCAAGGCGATGGGAGAACAGCGACCAGTTGTTGTGTATAGGTATATAATATTCGGATAAATCACAGGTCCCATACACCTTATTACAGAACGAATTGCACATTTCAACACTAAAAGTGTATTTGTTGCTTTGATTTATCATGAATCTGTGATTTTTTTAGGGGCAACATGCTGCAGCAATTATTCCATTGTAATTCATTTTTTGTTCAATTATTTCATAGATCTGAATGGAAAAATAAATAAATATGTAGCTTTCGGTCTAGTTAATGGATTCTGGACAGTCTCTGCCATCGTCTCGTTGAAATTACGAAAGATTCGTTCGAGCCGATGACTTCACTCTCTTGCCGTTGCTAAATATTTGTTTTCATATCTCTGTCCTAGTCTTGCTATCTATCAGGCGATTTTCTTCAGGTTCTTCTCGTCAAATACATATTTCTCCCTATCTCATGCTTTTTTCTTCTTTGTTCGTATCACGTCGTTAACCCTCCGTTCTCAAGCGAATAGCAATAAGTATACTAGCAGCGGGTAGTAGCAAGCCTACATTGCTGAACGTGAGTGCTCGCACAAAGTCGAATTGCAACATGTAACGATCAAACATTACCTGACTCAAGAGCTTGGGTCTCTCCGACAAGCAGCCAATGAGGCATTTACTTACGAGGTTAGGCACTATGGGTATTGACCAACTCCACAAGTGACAGCATCGATAGATTATTTCTTCTAAAAATCCTTCTACCAACGCTTTCTTTTTTTCTATCGACTAATGTAGCATTTTATTTCAAACGGTCGTGCTAATAAAGTGTGAATGGGTAATTATTTTTTTTTACTTTACTACATAAAAATATTTATATTAAATGTTTTTAATGAAAACGATCAAATCATTCTGTTATAAGTTTAAAGTCATTATAAGTTTTCGTTTCTTATGACAATTATACAACAAAGTAGAAACGTGTTTCGTGTATAACAGAAGAATAATCTTTGACTTAAAAAAAATGATAAATGCCAAATACCTTGATCCGAGAGTTCACCTGGACATTGTACAATGTAACGAATGTCGAACGTAGATCGATGCGACATTTGTTATTTGTGCATTAGAATAAAACATTTGCGAATAATTGCCATGAATACGGTATCCGTTTTTTTTTTTTTATAAGATAAAACAAACTGGAGATAGATGAAGAGGATCGGTGAATTTAGTAGTTTAGTACGTCATGTACTTTATACCCATAGATGTCAAAAGTTGATTAATTTCCTCTGAAGCATTCTGACCAGTTAGATATTAGTTTAAATATTAATTAAATGAACAAGGAAAGAGGTCTTCCAAACATTGACTTCTCCGCATCATTGACGGGTCAATAAAATTAATTTTTTGATTAAGCTTCTATTATAATGTGCAGCGTGATCATATACATTTATTGAAGATACATAAATATGTATATAATCTTACAAATTCAATATGTTTTAAACCGTTGTATTGTTCTTCCGAGTACACACTATGAATTTGTGTAGAACGCAAATTTCTGTTCCTCATCATTGAATCCCTTATCCCTAACGAGGCTCCGATGAAAAATTGATTCTGGCCTAAAGGGGCTTTGGGTTGTTTAGATTCTTAGGGACGGAGTATTCAGGTTCTAAGGAGATCGTTGAACACCGAATGTGTGTCATTTGACCCAAGGCTTCTTGATTCTCCTACACGTCGGATGCGGCTGCGAGATATTTTTATAATATAGTGATACAACAACCATAACTTACCCAGTTTCATGACTTTACATGCTTCGGATTACGAGAAAATTTTCAAACGACCGTACCTTGACGACGAAAAATCGGATTTTAGTTAATAACAAAAGATAATTCTTTTATTTTATGCTGTTTTGATAGAAAAGGTCTCTAGATTTTTTTAACGATCTTGAGACAATTTTTCTCAAACACGTTTTCCACGAGAGGACTATTCGCTAAAGGATACGTATTTTTTTCTCACGTTTTCTAATTCAAGACCATATTATAACTGAAGGGGCTCAGTGGCAAACTCTAGGGTTTTTAAGATATAACGTTTTTACTACTGTATCTCGATAGCCTCAAATCGGTTATTAATTAGTAATCAACGAAATTTTTCGGTTTTCTATGTTCTTTAAGAAATAAAAGAAATTCGATCTTTTGATAATGCGCTAAAAACTCGCTATTATATTCAAATTTTTTTTCATCTTCTCTGAATCAAGAACAAAAGACGCTAAGTGACAAACCTACATTTTAAAGATATAATCGTTTTTTTTTCTCCTCCTCACCGTTTTCTTCCACCCCTCAAATCTACAAAAAAAAAAGAAGCAAAAAATGTTTCTATTTATCATTTATAACTACTTGCTATTTAATTCGAGTTAAATATTTTGAATAAACTTTTCATTTAATTTTTTTCAATGTTTGTTGAAACAAAAAGTAATGTAAAAATGATATCATCAAACTATAGAACTTTTTCGAAGATATATGATAATCTTTATTAGATTCATCTCTCCTTGTAGCCAGTATTGAGAGGCGTATGCGATATTATAGGGAAAGTTGGCTACAGCGGCAACTGGTGAGACTGGCTTGGTAAGTCAGCGAAGCATTGATAGCTAAGAAAAAAATGGAAAAAAGACTGAGCCAAGCAAAGTCTGAAAAGCGTGGGGACAATGAAGAGAACAAAAAAGTTTGGTAATTCTATGGTTCGGTACACTGATTCGTGCATAAAATAAAAATTAACGACAAACTATAGTTGATTTTATTGTGCACTAAACATTTACTTTCGTTCACTATTACAAATTTATTTTTCGAGTTTTCTATAGGAGAGAGTAGAAATTGCGAGAGTGGTTCAAATGTACTTCTGTGCACATTTACACATTAACATCCTATAATGGATGCGTTGTGTCTTTAAAATGATTCAGAGTATATTTTTTTTTGTAAATATTTTACTTTGTTTCTGTCGAATTAAGTTAAAAAGGTTTATTTAATTAGTAAAAACGCTTCAGCATAGATCTGTCTTGGCATATTATAAAATTGTTGGCATACTACTGTCATCTGATGCAAAGAAGGGCCTTCGGCTTTATCGTTAGAAAAAGTCTCGTACAGTTTATCACAACTCGTTCAACCTCCGCTTAGTCTACGAACTCATCTATTCGACCAACTTGTTTCCATCTATTAGATGAATCGCTTTTCTCCTAACCTTCACTTTTGTGTCAAAATCTCATGTCCGTTCTAGATGATAGAGCTAATTTGTTGAAATGTCTATAGACAGTTTTAAAAACACACAGAATAAATGTTCTATATTAACAATATTAACAAGTGGGAAGATATCGACGAATCAATGTAATGCGACCTATCGAAATTTGATTGAATTATTGTGAAATAAAAATTTGATTGTTTAACTATATTTCCATTTAAGCTTAATATAGGAACGGAGGTTGCAACATTATGTCGATAGATTACTTTCCTTATTCTACGCAAGTTTTCGTTTTTTTTTATCATATTCCTAATTGGTATGATGGTCATTGTGAATCGTAGTTGATAGTCATTGCATAATCAATTCAGTTTTTATTGCAGTCAGAGCTTTCTGAGTAGTTGGTACTGGAATTTAACAAAAACGATACATTCTCAATAATTGGGTGTAACGCTTGATTTTTCGTGTTTTAAGCAATTTAGAAAGCGCGGGAATGAGGCACACAGGTACCGACTTCAGCATAACTGTCTAAAATTTTAGTTTTTTCATCCCGCGAAGCTTCCAAATGTTTCGAGCGCTGTTCTCGAGCTCACCAGATGGCGCTGTAGCCGATCGCGGGACTGTAGAAAGCGTCGATGATGATCAGACAGACCTACGTGAGTGTCTACATTTGTTGTACAACGTCGGTGTCCTTTATCAAGAAACAGAAATATCAAATGTCCTTTTGCCTTCCTTCGGTCATCTCATATTCAACTTTGGCGTTAATTTCTCGCGTAATTTCACCAAGTTGTAAAGTAGAAAGTGAGCGTCGTGCACAGGTCGTTGACTGAGAATCACACATCCACAACCTACAACGTTTTATCCCCTCGAAACAACGTATTCATATATACTTTCTTACGCTTAAGTACTCCATTTAAATTGTTTATTATAGGTCAATTCGGTAGAAAGATTGTCCATCCTCGTTGCAGCCTATCCAAAAATATTTTATTATTTGGTTTTAGGAGAAGAAGCGTGTTCCTGGTGAAATTCCTCTAACGGTAAAAGGTCAGCACTACGTATCGTTAATAAAGATTTGGATATGAGTAATGTTATCAATGTTTAAGTCTCATTTTGTATTTATTCTATAAATTGTAAAGTTTAAAGAAGTTATTAAATTTTAACTAACATGAATTACAATTTTTATTAACGAAGTTACGAAAATTGTACATAGTGGTGCAGGTCCGGTAATCGTATTTGATCGTCGCTCACTCGAACGGGGAATCGCAGTCTGCTCGCGATGGTACACGAAGAACAGGGTTTGGTTAAATATGCGTCAGCCAAATACTTGGTAAGCCGATAACCAAGTTATTGGTTAACACAATTAAGTACTCGATTACATAATAAATCATTTGGATGGGCTTACCAAGTATTTGATTGGTGTATATTTGACGAAGCACTTGATTGTAACACCCAAGCACTTTCTAAGTGTAAAACGTATATTACGCATATTTCAGTTGCAGCGTCATGAACATTTCGTTGTGACGTGGCCTATGTAACCTGCAGTAAGTTAAGATATTTACATATATTTCGGCAAACCGTAAACCGCGAGTGCGCAACAAACAGGCTAAATGCTATAAATGAAGCCCACGAAAAGTAAAAATAACCAATGTAGATCAGGAAACATCATCCGAAGCATTTAGCGCCTTAATACATTGAGACTTCTTTCTATGCTTTTCTTGTTTATGTTTTTTCTGTTTTGTTGCTGGTAAACCTTTGACAATAGCCAAAAACATTCCCCGGTTCATCGTTCACATCCCCTATTCCTGGTACAAATGCGAAGATTCAATGTAACTTCACACTTGCTAGTCTATTGTGAGGAATTCACAAGTTTATTTTAATCGCTATCATGATTCCCTCGATGCGGCTCCTGGTTAAAGAGCAAGTTGAGAACAAGCCGAGAGTAAGTTAAGGGTAACACGATGCAGTTTTCTGTTTCGCCATTTCACTACGCCTGTGTCAGTACAGCATACCACAGCGCGGAATGAAGACATCGTGGTGTCACTGTACTGGTAGCACTTTTCGTGTCGCCAGAGAATCAGTCAAATCGCGACGCAGAAAAGTGCATTGTGCTGACACACCCTGCGGTGCCGTGTCACAATCATGTAGTCGTTGCGATCTCACTTATTCAGCCGGAAACAAATCTAAATTTGCCGTTAAGTCCTGGTATGATTGTTATAATAAATTCATCACTCGTTTATTGTACAAAATTTTTAAGTTGATTGGAATAGCTATGATGATTTTCTCGAATTATCTCATACTTAGAGAGCAAGTTGATGGTAAGATGAGAGCAATTTGAGTACAAGTGGAGATGGTAAGAGTTCATAATGAAAATAACAATTTTCGATGGTTGTTGAGCAAGATGGTAGCGTGAATTGTAAATCAATTCGTATTCGCTGGCTTCGGTTATAAAATAAAATACAAAACCGACTTTATTATGGAAGAAACAGAGATGCATTGCCCGAAGATCAAATTTATAAACTCCGTACGTATAAAATAGATTTTCGGGAATCTCGGGGATCTCGGAATATGTGTGTAAAGTCCGCGATTATTCGAAATTGGGATGTACAAGATCGTTTTTCATAGAAAATTGGCGAGGTATACTATATACCGTGCTACATTATTTGAAACAGATGGTTAATTTTCAGGGGTGTCGTATACAGTCTGACGGTATGTAAACCGTAGACGAGATTCACAGGATTTACGGTGGCAAGAAGAATTATACTGTCCACTGTGTTTATATCGTCGACGGTGTGCATACCGTTCACGGGATGGTGTCGATAGACACTTCCTGCATATATGTACATATATGCGTATATATATATATATATATATATATATGGATCTTGCGAATGCGAGGAGAAAGATGCGAAGTAGATAATGGAGAGAGTGCAACAGAGTGAGGTACGGCTGATAGTCTATGCGCAGCAAGAGAAAAGTAGAGGTGCTAGTCGTATTATACAACTTTCTTGAGTGTGATGTAACCCTGACCAGCGGCGATCGGCTAAGAGAAATGATAGCTGTGCCATTGCTGGACCTGCGATACACTCGTGCAGTCCAGGACCATTGCAAGTAGGTTCGCGTAGACACAGAAGTCGAGGTGGGATATTTCTATCACTCAACAGAAGCGACACAGCATATAGCGAGGGCTTTGGCAGGAGAAGCGGGCCTCGTGAACTCGAAAGGAATATGAGTGAACCCCTCCTCAGCAGCTACTTGCAGGCCCCCCGCAGGTGTGCTTGAGTTTATTTCTCATTACAACCGCTCCGACGAACAGGCCCCACTTCTCGCGATGGTATGTTGCAGGGAAAAGAGCGTCGGAGGATGGCGGGCCCAGTTCACCGCTGAACAACATCGCGGACGGGACGTGTGCGACAAACAAGTGGTGCAGGCCGTTTCGTCACCGTGGTCGTCCTCCACGTCGTCGTCATCGTCGTTGCCGTTGTTGTTATTTAAAAGGCAACCGTGACATCCGAGCACTCGTCTCACAATCCACCAATCGCATCTGTTCGTCCCCTCCGATCTATCGATTATGTACTAATGTAAATTTTTATGATTTGCCGATAATCGTATACGGAAAAATACGATAGAGAGACGAAAAAAAACTTAACGAACGAATCACCAATCAGTTCGGACCTCACTGCAGGACTCTGCGGTAGCCCTATTTAGAGAGCCCGCTCATCGCGGTTACACGGATTCTACATCAACGATCGACTCCGTGCAATCAAGAATGTGCAACTAGGTTGACCACTTCGAACCGCTATATCCAACTACCGACGAGTCACTGTCGATCCTCTTGAAGATCAATATCGTGCGCAACACGTATATTTCTTCATATTGCATTCTCTTCAAGTTCGTTAAAGTCCGCTGAGCATTTACGCCCGCGAGGTAACGGTCATTGCCGTGGATTGAGTCGGTGCGTGGAAATTACATTGAGTTATATTCTCGGTTTAAACTTAGGTTCAATTTATTCGCGCTCTGAAAACTTTTTTCTTTTTATTTCGCATACAATATCGACAGTTTTATCGAGAAACGTGGTGCCCACGATAAACGTGTCAACGGGTTTAGATTTAGTAATGGACCTATAGCAGCATTAAATCTGCACTTGTGGACTCTGTATGTACATTTGGTGAGTACCATTTTTAGTTTTTACTTTTATTTCATTTTTTTAATATCGATTATGAATTTTGATTTATCATCGGTTCAATAGTGTCTGTTAATAATGTTCAGTTACAACTGCTTCCTGCAGTGGTTATGGTGCTTTAATTACTTTCCATAAGAGCCTGATCCAGAGAAAAGTGCGTGTATCGATTACACGCTTGTTAGTTGAGTTCTCGATCTGTTAGGAAGTTAGGTGTACGCGTATCGAGATTCAACCGCTGGATATGCGGAACTCGTTCTATCTCGGATACCCGTCGTGGCGATACTCGTTTACGCAATCCGATCATTTTGCTTCCTCGTTCCTTCCTCAGAGGAAGCTCTGTTTTTGTGTAAACATTTTTTTTTGCTTAATTTATTGAAACCAAAAAATGCATTTTGGCGAATGTCAGGCAGGGAAGGGGGGGGCTAACATTTGAATCCCCATAACTCATTAATTATTCACCCGAATCAGCTCAACTTTAATTGTCATATACCATATTATCCAATGTTTATCTGGTATGTTTTAAAAAAACGGTTACAGCTTTCTGATTTTATGGGATTTTTAAGTTTTAGAAATTTTTTCGTAATTTCTCTAACTAGAAGAAATTAGCTATTGAGCCTGAATTTTCGAATGGAACTCGAACGGTGCGATGTCACCTTTGGTATTCAATTTGATAACAATCGACAAAGTAGTTCAAATTTAATAGAATTTATTATTTTTTAATGAAATATTATTTTAGATTTTTATTTATAAATTTGTTGTTTCTTGATCATTCAATTTTCGTCAAACTTCAGTTTCTATCTTATTTGAAACGAATGATGCAAAGTAAAACCTTGCACATTGATTCGTAATTATTTTGCATCTTTCACACAGCTTTCTGCATGAGAAAGCAATGTGCAAGGTTGTACTTTGTTTTTTTTTTTACTTCAGTTCACTTAACAACGATAATAAAAAGTGTTTACACCGTTGTTTCGTTTAAAAAAACTTAAATTATTAATTATTTGGTGGTAAAGTTAATGTTTGTTATTCCGTAGATTTGTATGAAAATAATTAGAAAGAATATATCGAGATATCGTGGCGAGAGACAGACGGAAGTATATCTTAGTGCGAGTTTCACAGTCGGTCGATCACGCAACGAGCAAGTTGTTGCGTGGATCTTTCACTGGTAGCTCCATATCTCTCTAAAGTAGCATGAAAGTATAATTTATCTGCTTGTACTCTGTCTCTCCACCTTAATCGATAGCATTCTATAAATTAGAAAATCAACTTCATTGTTCTATTACCGATAGTTTTTAAAGAATCAGTCACAAGTGTAGTTTACTTTGATGTTAAGCAGAAGCGATTTATCAATTATGACTATTGAATTATTTATTTGTTTATCGAGCTTCACACATATTTGTCATTTTTTACAAATCGATCTGAACACGTTTAGTATTCCACACTTCTGTGCCTGGGGCGAATGAGGTTTATTCACGCTATGTAATTTAGTTCAATACTAGAGGTCGAAAATCCTCGTAATTTCCGGCAATCAATTTATAACTTTCACTGCGTAGGTGCTTATGTATATCAAAGACATTATAGTAGTGAGCGTATAGCTGATGTATCAATATCCACTACTACGATGTTAATATACGAAAAATGTTGGAATGACGTAGAACTGCTACTTAATATTTTCAATAATATATTAATTAACTTTATTAACATTCACATAATATATTTTCCTTAATGTTGACATTATATTATATATGCTACACAATAAGAATTATTCGAATTTTATTCAGATACGCTTCTCCAAGTACTCGACTCACGGATATTCCGCTATCGATATATCGCGTCTTTCAGTTATGTGTACCACTCGTCTCATCCACCTGTATCTAGAAATTCTTATCCATGCATGCGATGTACAGTGCAATCATCGCGACAAGTCCATCAACTTGGCAGCATGCATTATGCGAAAGTCAAGATGCCTTCGATTGTATACCATTCAAACGTACACACGTTTGTTATACGAAAACTAAACTGTACATGGCAAAAAAAAAATAACAAATGTTTGTAAGGCCGTTCAAGCGTTCGCCAAAAATATATCAAAGTGGGTTTTTCGATAGAGCAATATAATTCCATTGACATTGTAATACATCTTAAACTGTAGACGCATCGATGGTCACAACATTTTGAAAGTAACAAGTTTTTACTGCAAAACTCGAGGAAAGTAACAACGTTAAAAGATAATACGATAAATATAGAAGAAACGTCGAAGCCTTTGTACCAGCTATTACACACTTCATGGAAGAAAGTGAGGGTTTCGAGACGTACGCCTGATGAGAACCGTTCCTACGATATATGCATGGTTAATTAGTTAAAATTGAATGCATGTGTTAATGTGTTAACATCGCATGCATAGTAACAGCGGTTCTCATCAGGTGCACGTCTCATAACCCTCAAGGGTTAAATGCCACTTGAACTCAATCTTGGATTAACAGATTTATCATTTTATGCCGAATCGATTGAGTTGGTACCGGGAGTTGGTACTTGAATTATTTCCGATAAAAATATATCGGTAATAGGCGAATTGTTACATTTTTTATTAAATGTCGTCTACTTAATTTTCAAAACAATCCTTCAAGATGTTAACGGAACTAAAAGTAATCTGTAAAGTATACTAATGATGAGAAATATTTTTATTTTGATAAACGAACTTGAGAATAATATGCTAATTTGGAATTATTTTAAAAACCGTGTAGTTGATTGAAAAATGTTCTTTAAGGGATTCATATCTCAACTGTAGTAATCCTTTAAAAGGTAAAACGTAAGATAACTGTAATAAATAAAATTTCCGGGAAAACTTAATAATCCAGGAAAATATTAATAAAGAAGAATAATAATAATTTCTAATTATTATCAAGTGAGCGCTAGAGTTAATAACTTTGACTTTTCTTCGATTAGTCACAAGTATTACGGTAACAAGAAAAACTTAACACAAACTGGATTTTTTTCGTACTGTTTAGAAACAATTATTATGAATAAAATGTTCCGGTACGTGCTGAAGTAGATTGTAAGCAAACCGTTTCTCATGGATTACAAAGGGTTTAAATAGATCTTACTACCTATCGGCTTCTACTTTTACTACAATCAATTTTTTTATAGTGAGGAAACATATTTGTGTCAGAGTGTCTCATTAATAAATTCTTTCCAACGATTTATTATTATTTAATTTGCAAGATACTATTTCACGGCGAGAAAACCTCTCGATCTAGCTGTCAAGGAAGACGCAAGCAACCGAGCAATCCGTTTTCCGGCACACTTGTGCACTAAATGCCGTACCTTGTACTGGGTACGTTCGTGCACGAGGAAGTCGACGTACAGCCTCGACCGTGCCGGCAACTCCAGTCGTAATCACTGAGTTGTACTTCCATACGTACTTGCCATACGTTAAGAAATTATCTGACACATGTAGCGCATTTGAACGAATCTCTTATTCGTGTTTGCATTTGCAGCTCGATTATATTCACAGCTTATATCATATTATCTGTCTGTCCTTTCTTAGTAATAAACACTCTCTCTCTCTCTCTCTATCTCTCTCGCTCTCTCGCTCTTTTTCACCCATGCCTCGTCCATGAAAAAATTGTCAATTATGCTTAAGACGCGAAAATAAATTTTCTATTTCTCTCAATCACTATTTTTTAAATATATATATGTATATGTTATCATGGCAGAACTTTCTCAGCTTCCTCATACCGCGCAACGAGAGCTCAGAGCTCTAAGCACACGAGCGAACGGACGTACGGACGTTAACTTTCTCACGTAAGCACGTGATCGAGAAAGACTCTATGTAATATTCATGTGTTGAAGTAGATACCAAAGCTGTTTATGTATTGGCGAGTTTCTGCACTCTCCGCGTCGAGTAATTTTCGAGTAATACTTGAATTGTAACTTTCGACGTAACACACTGTACACCCTGTCTAGTGGTGCGTGGTGCAGTTACATCATATTTGTATTTTGGGGTAGATCACTGCTACTTACTAATTTGGCAATTGACAATCGTTTGTTCGTCATGCAGCTTTTTCGTAATTGTTATATGTGTAATATTCTGTCATTGCACCCAACGTATGACTACAGACGCACGACTTTTGTAATTACACCTACTCAATCGTAAATCGGCGAAAGTCTTTCCTTACTTATATTTTATATGATTGTAAACGCAGACTGTCGATTCGTTAATCGCTCTGGAATGATCGTGACGATCTTTCGAGTGGTCGTAACATGCAGCTTCCTCGTATTACATATGTGACTTGCGATACGATGCAACTCGGACGAGAGTAAACTTTAACGAATCAATGTAGAGGAGGCCGGGGCTAGTCAATTACATTCCTGCGAATTTTATGAACATTTTAACTGCTCGTACCATTATGATACGCACATACGATAAAAATTCGTTCTAAAAACAAATAAATTGATAAAACGAATGGCAAGATAGTTTGCATTCGTGGCCGGCCGTATAAATTATTTTAATAAATCATTCATTGATGCTATAATATAATTATCGGCAATTAGCGCTTCATTAAATATAGTTAAAATAGCGCACAATCAACATGTTTTGGAATAAAATTTATTTTCGATTTGAGTAAATGGGCTGATTGAGACCGAGGTACGACGCGGTCCATGTTCGCTATTGTTTCAGATTAAATTTTTCGTTTTGGTTTTCTCATAGAGGAATATTTGTGTTCATGAGAACATTTTTTATCGAGATTTTCATATCAGGAAAAGTATCAAAGCTTTTATATATATTCAATTTGTTTAAGATCGGTGGAAGGGTAAAGATTTTATAACAAGTTAAATTATTCAGTTTATGACTGCTTCTAATTCGGAAAAATCGGACGAGTCGAGCTGTTATTTTACTTAATTATTTTAATACTCTCCACCTTTGACGACGCTTTCTCTACGAGGAAGCCAACATCGATCACCATACATCTTCGGTGTAGGTGAC
Source organism: Cylloceria caligata (assembly GCA_963942595.1). Classification (NCBI taxonomy): domain Eukaryota; kingdom Metazoa; phylum Arthropoda; class Insecta; order Hymenoptera; family Ichneumonidae; genus Cylloceria; species Cylloceria caligata. Next base: position 11,496,298 of record OZ012704.1, read on the forward strand.
ATTGTCAAAGGTGGAAAATAATGAGAAAGCAACGTGTAAGATTATTTTTTTAGCATTCTTATGCTGGCAATTAGAATTATATTTAGAGTTTTACGCTGAAAATCTCAGAACTGTAAAAACTTTTTTAGCTAAATACATCAAGAAACACTCTCAAAATAAATATAAATCATCACAAACATATCATTTAAAAAAAACATGCATTGATATTTGCAGCTCTCTTTATTTCTTAAAAACATGGCCTATTTCACGTCACCTTCAGCTGATAGTTAAATTCAATTTCTCCCTGTCCCAGTTAGCCCCGGATTTCTCTGCATTGCTATCTATAATACAGCGCTTCGAGGATTGAACTCAGATCAATTCAAACTCTCTCACGTAATCATAAAGACCATGCATGCACCTAGAGACGAGGAAGTAATCATGACGTTCGTTGGGAGACCGAGGGCTTACCAACCATGAGTGCAGTGTACGTGTACCATAGATGTGAATGCATAATCTGTGCACATACACATGGTTCTCTCACTCTCCCTCTCTCTCTCTATTTATTTCTAGCTGGTTCTCTCGTTGAGTCATGTAACTCCTGTAAGATCGTCCAGCAAACGCGTAACCCGTTACATCTTACCAGCTCCGTTCAACAGACAGCAATATCGCGATGTTCGTCTGGTAGCTGGTTATTATGTTGAACGCAGCAATAAACGTCTTCGCCCCACGCTTAAAAATATTTCCGTTTCGTTCCGCGTTGCAATGGTCACATATCTTAAGAATCATCCTTATTCGTCTTCTTATTTCAATATATTTGTTCTTAAATTTTATTTACTCCTTCTACCTTCCGTGCAAAAGAGCCAATAGCTTTCGGTGGTTAAGAGATGAGAACATTTAAAAAATTGTTCTATAGACTCATTGTAAACCATTTTTGTCAAATAATTAATATTCTCCTCATTGCGAGATGATCGCACAATAAAAATATATTTTCAAAGTCGTGAGAGTTGTCAATTTATATAATTCCTATAACGGCGCTCGAGACAACACGTTATGCGGAACGATTATTCGTATTTTATTATTTATTATTGGTAAAATCAAGTTTATTTTACGAACCAGTTTACGAGAAGAATTTATATAACGGTACAGATAGTATAGGCACGGAGACATTACTGCACATGTACATGAATCGATATACGCGTTGATAAAAAAAGGTAAATTTTAAGACAAACCAAAGACATGTGATCCTAGCATTTATATTTATTAACACGGCAATTCCTGAGAATCAATGCAGCAACGGATGTAATAGGCGTTTATACTTATCGTCATCGTCAGCTTAATCGCTTATGCAAATTTTTTTTATTGCTCGTCAGTACTTTGTTTGTTCAGTTTAATACCGAGTCGGGTCTCAAACAAATGTCGGCGAATGCAAAAATGTTTGTACGGGTTAAATGCATTAAAGGCAAAAACGAGGAATTTGAATGATGCCTGCGACAAACTTGACGCAGATCTATGGTCTAAGATAAACGAACCTATGTTGCCAATTAATGGCTTCAACAACGTCAATTGTAGTGAAAAAGCATAAACATCATTTTCTTTTTTTCTTGTGTTTCGTGTCGTATGCATAACGCATAAAAAATGTCAAATATAACTTATCTCGTTCGCTGGAATCAAGAGGCTTTCTGGTAATAAAAAGTTTTAACTCGCTGCAATATTAGATGAGGAATCGGAATTAAAAAAAAAACATTCTATAATTCCAGAACAATTTTACTTAATTAATATGTGTGACGTTTGTGACTCGATCTTGACCGATTAATCGTAAAACGATTCAATTTTGTTTACTCATTCCTCATTTTTTATGGTGCTACAAGAAATATGTATAGATAATTGCCTACTCATTTACCATAGATCCCATTTCACGAACCCACTCAATTTTTTTCCGGTCACTGCCCGGTGCAGAGAGCGAAGCACTGACTTTTTTCTTGCTACGCTAAGACATTCCCAGGAATGGTAGAGTCAGGATTCCCGGCATGATAACGCGTGTGCCTTGTCAAAATGACATTAGAGAGCAGCGTGTTGAGATTGACAGCAAGTAAATATACCTGGTACTAGAGTCAATAACGTATGGCTTTAGCTATACGTTAGCTCTAGCTAACAAGTATAAGCGCCATACGTTAGTTCTAACTCGAGCGCAATAAATATCCTTGTTATTTTGATTTCTAATAATTTGTTTAAAAATATTATTTCATTGACCAGCTGAACCACGAATATTTTTGCAATACAATTATTTATTCTTGTTTATACTTATTTAGTGGTTTTACGACCAACGAATAATTTCATAAATTCAATACAAATTCACTTTTGTTTTCGAGGTGCGTAAAATAATTTATCGAAATTAGTTATATATAACATTATGAATTATTAGCAAATGCATTTGCTGCATTAGCATCAACAACTTTTGAATTAGATTTTATTATTAAATCTTTTCTTTGCTATCATTTAATGAATTCCATGGTAGTGTTAAGTCGATCATCAGTTTTACCGTTTGATATTCAGTCGGTATCACGTATAAATATAAATGAACAAGAGGGTTTGTCACTCGATACATATTGCTGTTAACGCATGAGTGTTGCAAGGTTCTAGCTCGCTTCATTACGCCAGGTTTGCTACCAGCGCACTGCCGCGAGTGTCCGCGCAATTGCGATCGCGCAAAGGATCGTTGCCCGGCGTGAGTCGTTGAGGAGAAATGCTGGTAGGAAGAAAGCGTAGCGGGAAACCAATAACACGCTGTTACATCGACCTGGCCAACTTCGAACGAACGTGGACGACGTATACGAGGAGAACTGTGAGGGTCGCTTGTCTCGACCTCGTCACCGTGATATCCATTGCTATCTTCTTTTTATTTTCTCTCCATTCCTTCGCTTTTGTTATATCCAGTCTAGACAAGGGTACAGGAGACTCTCTTCGATAATTAAAATCTCTCATAATTATAAATAAATTTAAAAATTAATATTTCAACGTTTTTTTAAGAAGTACACATTATTTTGTTATTGTTAAAAACTGAAGTGTGTTACAGAACTACATCGATCCTTCTGTCTAATTGATGAACGAAATTGTTATTTATTTAATTTAAAAAGTTTTAACTACATTTTTAATAATAATTCTATTATAAACTATGTAAACTATAAATAATTCCAAATATGTAAGAGTAATTGAAATTTCATTTCGAAATAGACTAAAAAATTAATGGAATCGGTCATTAGTCATTCGAGTCTTTCAATTAAATTCTCTTAAGCCCGGTCTGTCTTTCATTTCGACGATGAGCCAGATGAATACTCGTTACCACCGAGCACCCGATCTAACTGTACAATCGGAACATCGAAGCCATACCATTTTCGTCGGGTAAACCTGATATCTTAGAATATTGGAAGGAAGTAGGAGAGGTTTGTCATTGCACAGCCGGGGCCAGTGTATAGAGTGAAATCCAGGTCATCCGATGTACTTCGCGTGAGCTACCTCGTCATAGTCAGTCGATGAGCCTCCCATCATCGTCAGTAGTCCGATCTGCTGCATGCACAGAAAGATGTCAATCATCCGATCGAGAACTTTTTGTACCTTCTTTCTCTTTTTCTAAGTCTCTTTTATTTTCTTTTGGCATTTCACATTCTCGCTCGACTCTCGTCTCTCTCATTTTCTTTTTAAACAACCCAAGCTAGGGTCTTCAAGTATGATATTAAGACAAAGTCAGCACCGGTACTGATAATATTCATACCTGGCACCGATTACTCATTTATAATACTATAATCATTCAAGATACACTTCCTGGCATAGCGAGTCCAGCATGCACACCGTAACTATTAAGTACAACATTCGCCTATTTCTCTCCTTCGTAAGATCTCTCACTCATTCCACAGAGGAAATAATCGAGGGCAAAGTGTCTTCGTAAAATTCTTTGTTCGCGTTGTCTTTTTGACGCCTCTCCTTTTTTTTTGTAGAATTATACGTATTACGCAATCGTTTAGGTATACAGTCCACATGGATAATACTTTGTCTGCTATACACTTTATTTAATATGCAACGACAATATATCCAGAATCTTGATAAAAAGTTCAAAAAGAAAAAAATGAAACTTGCAATCCGAGCTATCTATCACTACTTGTCGCACAATATATAATTAACTACATATTGTCGTAAACGGAATTTTTTGTTATTTCAGATACTTATCGGTAAGGAAAATCACGCGGAGTGCAAAGTACAACTCAATATACGGATATTGGAAATATTGTATCATTTGTAGGTAAATTTAATGAATCATTATGTCGTAATATTGTTTAAAGCATTTTTTTAGCTTTCTTAAAAAAATTCAATCTCGTTAACGAGTATCGTTTAATCATAGAATTATAGATAGTTCCTGCTACAAACAAAACCCCGAGGTCATTTTTTTTTTGTTGCTGCTAAGTAACAAACTTCCGGAGGGGTTAATAAATCATTGATGTTTGTGTTTTATTTTTGGGATCTCCTCGCGTGGATTTTTTAAAAGTCTCCATTTGGGATTCCCCGTAACGTCAGTTGCTATCGATAATTGTATTTTTCTTGAGTAATTAGTATATATGATTAATGCAAATGATTCGAGATAATGTCATACTTTTTTTTATTTCGGGTCATACAACTGAGTATAAATCAACTACATAATTGTAGGAAGAATTCCGTAATTAAAAAGTGAATTGTTTTTTATTTTTTCTTTCCTTAGATATTTATTATATCTTTTCTTAATTATTTATTCTTCCTTATCACAGCTATACTATTTTTATCAGTATATCTGGATTTGTCATTGAGAAAATTCAGTGAAGACTGAAGTAGTTATATGATAATTAAATTTAGTTCTTCCATTTGGAGAAAATTGACATTTTTTCATTTAATTTCAGTGCAAATTAGTTAACAATACGTAATGTAACGTCAACAAATTAAGTTTTGGATGTAAATTAAAAACTAAATGATAGGTTTGACAGTTACGTAAAGTATTATGATCAAAATGCTTCGTCGTTATTATTATACCGATGCAATCAATAAACAGATGTATGTAATGAAAACTATGCACTGTATGAGGAAAAAATTAATGAGATCAACATTGATTGAAAAGCAGTTGATAACTTGAAATCGTGACTTAAACAGCGCCATCTGTTATCATAATATTCAATATTGCGATATTGACAGTGATGAGGAAGTAATGAGGCGTAGCATCGCACCTGGAAAAATGTTCTTTTTCAATCGCGATATAACGGCAACCTGTATGATATGAAATCATACGAACTGGACAAAATGATGCATTACATCTTCGCAGCAACTGTTGGCATCAGATTTTACCAGCCGCAGCGTTTAACGGCACGCGCAAGAAATGAGTCGCCGCTCTTTATTGCGCAATCCGAGATGTCAACCATCATTCCGATTCTACAGCTCTTTCGTTTGTATATGCCATTCCATGCTCAACGGCCTCGGAAGCGAAACGAATGAACCAACCGAGCAAGCCGGGTCACGAAAGATCGCAATCGTTATGCAAAAACCGTACGATCTATACACATCCCTTTCTTTATTTGAGTCGCCTACTGCTGATTATACGTCGTCGTTTCCCTGAGTTCCTCACTTGTACACTGACAAATATTTGTCACGCCGTGACTTAGCCATCCTAACAAGGGACACTAACCGGTAAATATATTTTACTATAGATTCTCGTACCTTCTAAGTTAATTTAACGTTGCAAAAATGTTTTGGATTGACGTTTGAACCCTTACAATGGTTTTATTGCTAGGATGGAATGAGCCTTCTATTTTTCGCATCCAGCATAGAATAGCCGTACATACATCTGAGATTTATATTTTAGAATATATCAGGCATAAATGATATATGATGTAGACATTTTCGCCGGTGTATCTAAAGATATATATCTCGAGACCTTTACTTCCATATTATACTTTATTTACATGTGGGGACAGAATCAGACTAAGCTAAGCTATCGATATATCTGATGCGGGGAATCCCACAAACAATCGAAGGAATTCGCGTACGCCTGGGAATCCCACTAACAAAACCAAGTAAACAGATTACATAGATTGCTATTTTTATTTCGAAGATTCGGTAAGCCCATCCTTTTCATTTCGTCATTCCCTGTCTTTGACTAAGGAGAGATGAAAAAAAAATATGTTGTGGGAATAACCTGGTTCGAATTACGAGAATTAATGGTGTGGTTGACGAACGCGTAAGCGCTACGTAGATGCTGATCATGTATCCTGACGTTAATAGGACGATTAAGCCTATAGCTAAGTTGCTTGAGTGCGTGAATAGCAGATTTTGTTCGAACCGTGATAAGACATTACACTAATAGCGATAAAATAAGAATCACCTTGCGGCAGCTCAGTTATACCCGCAACTTCTAGTACAACCATGTAAATAATAAGTCTCGCAACGAATTAATGTCCCACAATGAAGATGATAAACAAGTATAAGTACTGTTAAAGATAAACAACCATTAATATACACAATTTGTTTATAGTGGATTCTAATCGTAACTAGGCGTTACTATTTAATAGATGGTAAATTACATATTTTAATAATCTATTAGGTGCATGAGACGTAGGCTATTAAAATCGAGGTAAGGCATTGTCAGGGTCGAATTTTACAGTCGTAACATTGGACTTTATTTTACGGTTTGAGTTCATTTAAGTTTAAACCTAAATTCGAGTTTGCATTTGAATTTATGACAATAAATTCAACCCTTAGATGGGCTTAATCGTACGAAGAATTGTATCGACAATCGTAATATAATTGAGAAAGAAAACTTAATTTTTTATTCTCCCGTTAAGTATTGCAATATTAATTCAGGTTACAGCCTAAACATTGCTTTCCAAGATATTTGACTGCAGTAAAAATTAATGAAACCATGAAAAATATGTCACATATTTAGTGCAATGATTATGTAAATATTTTCCTAGCGATCGAAATTTGTCAACGTCAAAACAGCGCATTTTTTTTCACAGATTCGGTGAATGTAACTGTTGAAGAAAATACCACTGACAAAACGGAATCTATTGAAATAATGGAATTATTCATTTCTGCATAAATTTTGCATTACAAACTTGATTGCTGCGGAGTATATTGACGTTCGTTACTATTCAATATTTATGCTTCGTATTTTACCTTGATCGAACGTAATCTATTTTTTTGTAGTGTCTAAGCACTGCCGTTACGGAAACGATGACGTAAGCGAAAGAATCCCGCTACTTAATAAAAGATCTATGTTTGTGGACGTTCTTGATCGAAGGACTTGCCTTATATTTTACTACGAAATATCAAGAATGCAAATCATCCCGATACTATGAGATCTACGTCGGAACTATTTTTCGCAGTACTCCGCAGTCACCTACTAGTTAGAGATAATATTTTATCCATTTTATATTATATTAATAAATAATTCAGCATATAGCCAACGCTGGTTAATTTATCATTTGGATTACATTTAATCTTCGAATAAACATTGGTCACCGAACTCTCGACGAACTGTACGTAAACCTATTGATTCACCTACGAAACAATATATTTGACCATAACAGACACCAACATAATATTTGTCCACAGAAATATTTCTTCATTTGGGGTCCAAATGTCTCTTTTACCGCTTCTCTGATTGTGCCTAATCATGGACTTGCTTGTATCGAATTAGTTGATTGCAACAGTGTCCGTGAGAGCACATCTCAATAGACAGAAACTCTTTCTAATCCATTATCTGCCGTGTATCGCTCCCTCTTTCTTTTTCTTTCTCGGCGTGGCAACGATCGGCCACGATTTCTTGCGTTTGCTCTCGGTTTTACCGGTAATGCGCGCTAACTATGCACGTTTGGCAATGAATTTATATCTCTAGCGGTATACGCGTAGCATGGTGGTTGCCAATAAATCTTACATGATTTGAGTTACAAAATACATCATTTGAGTAAGACATAGAATATAAAAAAATGTTCACTTATTTTTGTCTGTCTGTCTGGATGTATCGTCCGGAAACATAATATGATTTGTTGAAGAACCTGAGGATCGTAACGAAATTTATTGTGTGTCTTTTGTGTATAAAATATTGTTTTGGTACTGAAATTCAAATGGAAACATCAATCTCTTTTGATACTTTACCGTGAATATAAAAAATAAAGAATGATAAAAATATTATTATCGTCTTAATAATAAAAATTATTATGTATCGAAATATGCATTTTGTCGTAGGTTTACTAAAAATAAATAATTATCATAGACTTAAGGGTATTCTTACCAGAACTGAGCAGGAGAAACGAAAGAGGCGTGAGAGAGAAATTCGCGCTTGAGCGCGAGAGAACAACAAAAGATGGACGCCAAAACTCTTTGGTTTATTTTATTAACCTCAAAAACTAGACCGTGAATCATCATCAGATTTGAGCATAATCTGTCGTAAAGTATCCTTTTCGTTCAGTTAATTTATTATTTGCAACGAATAGAAAATTGCGGAGAAAATCCAAAATTACGTAAATTTCGATCTACATTGCTGAAAACTAGCCCGTGAAATTCCTTTTTTAATTGCAATTAAAAATTTGCCGTCCTCTTTCCACTGATTAACGGAGTTCCAATATAATCAAGCAGATATTCGTTTTGTTATAGATATCCTTAAGTGGTTTTCGATATAAAATATATTGATAATTATTCATACCGAACGTTAAATTCGAAGAATTGCGTAGAGAGCAAAAATTTGACGTTGAGATACATTGAGGTTATAATAATACATTTGCTTCTAGTTATTCTCGCAGGCATAAAATTTCATAAAAATAATTCGTGACCGTATTTCAAATAGCTTTATCCAGCGGTGGCCTGGGAATTTACGAGCCATAACTGTCAATACGACCTGTCAAACTATTAAAAGTAGCCACTCGGCGAGGCACTTGCGGCAACTCGTAAGGTTGACCAAGGTGAGAGACAGTTCGTGTTTTGTGACGGGACATAAAAAAATTCTAGCAAAGAACGTAGATTACGATTATTATTTATTTACAAAAATTATAAAAATTCTATCTTTCAATCGTAACCCCAGTAATTACACAACGAGAACTTCACACCGATTAAAATGTAATGAGAAAGTCAAGAGTTATGATTACATCATTCACACTTATTTTTATTTAGTAAAGGATTACCAACTATACGACTGTCCTTGCTATCTCTTCAAGTGTAGACTAAAATTGTTGGCAAAGACATCGACTCAAACACGTGTTGCAACTGACACAAAGATACAAAAAACATTTACTTATTATTGCAACTCATAATAGCCTTCATGTCGGTACATATGTAAGTGAAGCGCCAGTAACAGGGCAGCTATATGTACGCAGCGATTGACAGGAAATCCCGTGCATGTTGCTGGTGCGTGTGCGAGCGTAAAGGGGCATTAACACGATGAGTCGAACGTGTAATATGAATTTGTCTCTTATTCTCGAGTATTTCTTTGTATTATAACGTCGGTATACGTTAAGACACTCGCTTAAGCACTCAAAGCCATACAGAACTTCGTGCAACGAGCGTACAGGGGTACTCGTACTCATTTTCATATCAATGTATTAGTCATAGACCCCGGTGTACCTCAGTCTTGTCTCTCGAAATTTCGTAATGGTGATTTATTAGCGGTTATTTACAAGAGTTTTTAATGATGATAATAATAAATATTGCGCATATCGCAAGCCTCAATATCTTCTCGCATCAAAGATTCGTCTTCGAAAAAAATAAAAATAAACAAACAGTCATGTATAATGTTAATTAGCGATATATAGATTCATTGTAATAAATATAAATTCTTTTTGTATATTTTTTAAATTGCAATATAAATTGGATGATATCATACCTTGTGCGCCCGATAGAGTCGAACGTTTCAACACACGCGTCAAATATACAGATTTAACAAATTTTCGTGTAAATAAAGATTAACTTGGGAAAAGGTAGATTGAAAAAAAATCTCATTTACTGATTGAACGATAAATATTGCGTTGTTTTTTTTTTTCATCTAAAACTGCTAACTTTTACATCTATTTCGAAAATGAATAAATTCTCGATTGACAGATTCTTTAGAATAAATATTACATATGTTTGTGTAAGAGTTATTGGAATATTAAATAAGGAATGTATCGATTACTTGAAAGAAAAAGGCAACTTTCGCAGCGGTCGGAGCCTTAGTTTAGTGCCCACTATTAAAGTACCTTTGAAATCGTCATGTCAGTTTTTACTGGTGTACATGACCGTTATTGGTGTTGCAGACTCGGGAGCTATTCAACTTAGAAAGGCATTATTTGACTTCACGGCAATGCCTTTTTCTTCGACAGAAACAACGGTGTCGCGATCGCTTACCGATCCGAAAGCTACAGGAGTCAAGATTGCACCTCGAGTAGGAGACACGCGACACGATCTACTGTACTCGATAGTACAGTTGTGATCGAGGTGGAATTATCAAACTATTTCCCTTCCGATATTTTATGTTTCACTCTTCAATCCTTCGATTCAACATGCCTTGACTTGATATCATTTTTTTAAATTTATACTTGGAATGAATGAATTAATTTTTTAATCTTCTTGCTGAACTTGGATTGAAATAAATATTTTGCAATTATTTAACAAGATTTTGAGGCAATCGATTAACCGAATTGAAATCTGCCAGGTCAGTAAAGCAAAGCATCGACTTCATTAAAGTTTTAAAGAATTTGTTATGTATGTATAGACAGTCATCATGATTTGGGTTACCATTTTATTGTAGACTAGCAGGCTATAAGTAGTTAAGACACAAAGCGTCATCATGATTCTACTAGAATTGTGAATTGAAAAAAACCTGGTTGAAAATATGAAATTAATAATGAATAATTAAAAATACAAAATTTTATTTTCAAAACTGAAAATTCCGAAAATCGAGTATCGTCGGATGTATTTGAATTTTTTATTTTTTTATAGACTAGCGGGTTACAGAAGCTAAGACACAACGCGTCATCTCGATCCTACTAGAATTTTGACTAAAAAAAAACCTGTTCGAAAATATAAAATTAATAATTAATAATTAAAAATATAACATTTTTTATTCAAAACTGAAAATTCCTGATCTCTAAAATCTAGTATCGTCGGATGTACTTGAATTTTTTATTCAAGATTTGGACTTTTGAAAAAAAATCTTCGTTTGAAAATTTAGAATAAAAACATTTTTATTTAAAATCCAAAATTCCAGATCCAACATGGAGATTTTTTGATACACGACAGTGGGTATCATCGATCTATGACAAGCAAACGCACAAACTTTCTAAAATATATTATAGAAATTATATGTGCATACTTCGGGTTAAATTTTAGCATGATGTTTTTTTTTTCTGCTGTTAAATCTCATTGCACAAACATATTCTGTGTACCTAATACAATTTTTCATTTTGCGCTAATGCATTTTTTAAATCTGAATACAGAAAATTAATATCAATATATAATAATAGTATTACTAAAACCTACAAAAAAATATAATGGCGCTCAGAAATATCTCAATGGAATTGCATAAGAGTTTTGACCTCACTTAAGAAAAAAAAATTGCTTGTACAATGTCTGACTATACGTTTACTCTTCCACTGATACATTCGCTCCTTCATGCGTAAAGATGTATAGTAGTGTCTGTGATACTAAGTGCTACTCGCGAGTACGCGCGTTCTCGCAATAACAACTTTTAGCACCGTTTCAGAAAATTTGAACGTGAAACTAGCGTGGTAATTATGAATTATTAAACGGTTCTACTGATTATTCGTGTCATGAGCAGCGTGCCACGAAATACTTTACACTCATTTTTAATTAAAATGTTCACTGTCTACAGCAATACTGACCCGTTGTTGTCGCCACAAATAGAAGAAAAATAAAAGGAGCTCCGATATATTACACAATCGACTAGTTTGTCGCTCGCCTCGAGCCTTTTTTTTCGTTACGTCACTGTCGAATGCACGCTCCCTGTAATAACGTCGATGCTTTCGCGATCACGAGTGCTCTCGATTGTTCGTTTCACTATTTCAGTTTTCTTTGACGCTCCGATTGACATGCATCCGACATGAAAGTGGTAACTTTTAAACTTCTAAGTTTCATTATTATTGACCTTGGATATGAAATCACAATTACTTGAGATTCTTAATACGACAATCAATCAATCAATCGCACAATCTTGAAAAAACACCGATACGATCAGCGTGTCGTACCTATAGAACGAATCGTGCTATAGAAGACTCTTGATAAGTGTGTTTACAGCATGATCCTCGTAATTACAATCGACATCCTCGAAGAACGAGAGAACATTTTGTCCGCGAAACTGCAAAATCCCAAAGAGTAAACAGCTGGAAATACTTAATAATGTTAACTATTTCTTATTAACAGAAATAACTCAGACTTTTGAAATCAATTTTTTAAATGTGAACAAAATAATGTAATTTAAAGATTTTTTTAATAATGAATTCTGCACAAATGAATTACATAATCATGAGAATCGAAATTATCGTTTAATCCCTACAATTGACATTTATTTGTTTTGTAAAGCATTCGAGCGTTGAATACATCAATCAAATTTAACAGCATTTTTTTTAAATAAAATACATTTTTCAAATAAATCAATACTTAATGCCTGTACGAGTGTCAAAATATTGCATAAGATTTTTTATTATTACAAATACTTTGATTCTTATTACAAATATATTTAATGATGTATATCAAGAATCGACATTATCGTAACTGACTCTGTTCAATTTTCCTTAAAAATGACTGTGACCACGAGGAAAAGTATCGTCTAGAGCAGGGGTCTCCAAACTACGGCCCGAGGGCCACATTCGGCCCGCGGACAGATTTTGGACTATTTCACTTTTTACCACCGGCAACAATGATAATATGGTTTTGGCCCTCGGAACTTACTGGAGTAATCAGTATGGCCCTAAGGCTGGAAAGTTTTGAGACCCCTGGTCTATACGTTACACCTTTGGAAATGCCTTGGAACGACACATCCGATACTAGCTGAGTGTAGAGTCATTGTTTGATCTTTTCAGAGATCTAGCGATCGGCATCGAATAAACGACTCAATCCAAACATTTGCAACACTGTATAGTCATCTGAATAAGATTGCAATAGCCGTTAAAGCGGATGAACTGATTCGTATAAGTACAGTGTACAGTGAAGTTCGCACGAAATGAGAGCTGACGCGAAGTACACACGAAATGAGAATTGACGCGAAGAATGCGGGAGAATATAGCTTAACGAAACAGTATGAAACATCCGGGAGGCCTTAAACTTCAGACTTGTCTGGATCCCAATATACCTTGGCCACCACGAGTAGCAGTATCTGCAGTTTCGAGATGCTCGGTTGCTTCTGGTAATAACCAACGTTTGTTCGGCCTCCACGCTTGATACCGCTTGCCGTATAAGACAAGATGACGAGCTGTTCTCCCCGTATCACGTACCTTGCACTGTACCGCTCTTCCGAATCAACTGCTGCTCGCCGTATCCTATTTATTGTCGTGTCACCCGATTCTCCCCGCAGCAAGTGAAATGTACACTCGCGTCTCGCGTCTGTCTTATCAGACTATGCAAATCGCGGTGTAACCACTGAATGTGCACATTGGATATTTCTAGAATAAATAAAAAATTGTTACATTTATTGTCAAATAAATAACAGCATTTCGTAGGATAAATTAAATTATTTCAAAGAGGCAACAAAAATTGTTCTTTCACGAATAATTTCATTGCTTTTTAATAATTTTTTGCATTGCTAAGATTACTATTCATGAATTGCCCTTTCTGCGCAGAGCAAGGACTTTTCAGCATTTTGGTTTATAGAACAGAGGTCGGCAGGTTTAAATCATTCTGTCATTTGCCTATCGTGAAATATTTCATTATTTGATGGGTTCGTGTCATTTTTAAATTGTTTTAGTTGACCTTACAATGAACGCCAGCGTCGCATCACCTACCGGCGAGATGTCGAATATCTACAACAATTCGGTTGTACATTTTTGGCAACATGTGTTCTACGATGTTGCCGGTAAGTAGGAATTCGGTCAAGGAGGATTTTTCGTTACTGAATATGGGAAAATGTTGTTCACCATTTAATGATCCATTTTCTAGATCCAAGGACGAGGGATTGGTTCCTCATGTCGTCCCCCGTTCCTGGTGCAAGCATAATGTTTGGATATCTCTACTTCGTTCTTTCCTGGGGACCGCGACACATGGAGCACCGAAAACCTTACAAGCTAAAGAACACTCTGATACTTTACAATTTTGTACAAGTTATCATGAGCGTATGGTTATTTTATGAGGGTCTGGACGCCGCGTGGCTCTCAAAATACAGCTGGAAGTGTGAACCCGTCGATTATACTAACAGTCCGGAAGCTTTAAGGGTATAATTCTTTCATAAAAGTGCATTTAGTGTCTTTAGTGCATCTGCCCTAGCAGATTCAAAATCATGCATCATCGCGATCGACGCGTCGCATAGAAATTACGAGTAAATCTTTCGACAGTCGTTTAATCGAGAATAGACTAAAACTCAAAATTCAGGGTGTTAAAGGCAATTGGTATGGACTTTTGACCAATGTTGACTCATTTACTGTTGATAGTAACACTTTGTACAGTGGTCAATTCATGTAAGCGATTGTGTTGAAATTATTCAGCCTCACCTCAATACTTTCAATGCATTTATTTTTGGGATGAGTAGATGAGAAAGAATAAATAGGTAGGAATCGATACAAAATTATGAAACAAATAAGATTCAAAAATGTCATTGAATTTTATTCACTTATTTCAAATAAAATATGTTAAATATTTGTAGGTTAAAATGAAAAACCAGCCATTGACACTGGTCAACGGACACTGCGCAGGGTTCATTTTACCATAATCTTTCAACAGTGTAGGCTTTGTGGAAATTTTAGATTGTCAACCGATTCTCAAATGTATGCTGATTATTATTCGACGTTGATATGATAATGTCAAGTTGTGCGTTGTGCATCATCGGTACATCGTTTTTACGTCGTAGTAACATAAGCGTTGCATAGACATTCCATGTGTAGTAGTTAAACGTTGCGTAGATTTCACTCTATATATTCGTAAACAAAATGATACGAGCGATAAGAGCGCGACGTTACATACGAGTTAAAGTAATATCAATTGAGACCAGAGAAATTAAATTTTATCGTCCGTTTCTCGAAGTATTAAACCAAATTGAGATAGCTGTTTTAACGATATCGTTATGAGAATAGCGAGGATTAAACTTGGGAGGGAATCCGGTAAACGTACGAGAGAGTAACTTTCACCGGGCGTATAAGCTAAAAAGAAATAGACGCCGAAAGTCTTTGTCGTTTATTCGATTAATCTCAAAAATTAATAAAAACTTTACAATAATTTATGTTCGAGTCTCTTTTTTTTTCTCTTCATTTTTTGAACTCGAATCGAACAGAAATTGACAGAGAAAATCGTTATATTCTATTGCAATCTGTACCGCGATCTGTACTATTCCACCTATAATCACGTAAACTTCTGCACACATTGGTAAAAAAAACTACAATCAAATAATTGTGGAAAAATGTGCAATAAATGAAGCATTTCTTTTTGTACCAACTAGCGACGTTAAAATTCGTGCTAAGGATATCCTTAGGACGGTTCTTATGCAAGAAGAATTGCTCCTTCATAATATAATTAAAAATTTCAAGAAATCTCATAACAATTTTAAAAACAAGTGTATTTATAAATATTTATAATATAAATTATTAAATTTATTATTAAATTTAATAATAGTAAATTAATTACTATTTAATTATTTAATTTATAATATAAATATTTATAAATGCACTTGTTTTTAAAATTGTTATGAGATTTTTTAAAATCTTTAATTATATTATGAAGAAGCAATTCTTCTTGCATAAGAACCATCGTAAGGATATCATTAGCATGAATTTTAACTCCGCTAGTTGGTACAAAAAAGAAATGCTTCATTTATCGAAATTTTTCCACAATAATTTGATTGTAGTTTTTTTTATCAATATGTGAGTTTATACGTTTGTTCGTTTTATAAAACGTACTAAGGAAAGAGAAACCTCTGAGGAAAGCATACATTCAAATTTCGAATACGATTCACCATATAATTTTTTAAATATCATGAGTGATTCTATGATTTTTTTAATTCTTGTGCCAATTCGGGCTTGTCTAGCTCGAAGCTGCCGTCATTTCACCACTGTAGGTACTCTCACGACCGAATCACCTTAAAAATAAGATAAAACAAACTGATAATATAAGGGAGTCGTGTGATTTTATTATGACGTGATGAATGGCAAAGCACAGTTTTTCTACAATAACAATGATATAACAATATTGATAACCTTTTTCTGTGAATAAACAGGTCGCCAGGGGAGTCTACATGTACTTCCTTGCCAAGATCTCCGAACTTCTCGATACTGTATTCTTCGTGTTACGAAAAAAAGAGAGACAAATCACGTTTCTTCACATGTATCATCATACAGTGATGCCGTTGATATCCTGGGGTGCTACCAAGTACTATCCTGGCGGTCATGGTACATTTATCGGTGAGTCAAATAGAAATGTTATTGCGTAGTAATGTTGTAGGAATGTTGAATTTCAATAACAATGCTAGTTACGAGATTTCGAAGTGGTTCATATATTGATTTATGAGATTAATCGTTTGTCCGAATATCAGGGGTTATCAACAGCTTTGTTCATATCGTGATGTACACGTACTATCTACTCGCTGCCGCACTACCTCAGTATCAGCAGTATCTGTGGTGGAAGAAATACATAACGACTCTTCAAATGGTGAGATTAATTGTTTAATTAAAATCGTCGTTGACACATGATGCAAGATACACGGATTATCGTAATTACATGCGAGGAATTATAATCGCCTGATTTGTTCGTTTGCAGGGTCAATTCTGCCTGGCGTTTATCCACAGCTTCCAATTATTGATTTACGACTGCGAATATCCAAGATGGTCACTGGTGCTTATTCTGCCCAACGTAATGTTCTTCTACTTCCTGTTCTCTGATTTTTACAATAAGGCGTACGTTTCCGAGGAGGACAAATTAGCGGCTAAGCAATTAATTAAGGATAACAAAGCGAAGAAGGAAAATGGCACTGTGAAGCACAACGGAAAGGAAAATGGCACGGTGAAACAGAACGGAAAGGAAAATGGCACGGTGAAGGAGAACGGAAAAGAAAATGGCACGGTGAAGCAGAACGGAAAGGAAAATGGAACAGTAAAGCATAATGAAGTGATAAACGGAGATGCGAACGCTTTGAAGAAGTTAACAAATGGGAAAATACAGAACGGAAAAGACAAGGAGGCATAACGAATTCTGTAAAATCAAAATAAAAACAATTTATAAATTTGGGGAAGGACGGCAAGCGTGGCACGAAGACGTCAGTGCGCTTTCTAAAAGTCCTGCTCCGCTGATACACTTGTCGAACGACCCGAAATTTCGGTGGAAAAATAGGTACGAACCGCCAGGACTACCGGGGAAAATGAAGAACCACGATCGAACGAACGACTGTTTGATTGATCGTGTTACGTGTGTCGATCGGTGCTCCGTGGATTCACTGCCGGATTCACGATGTAAAGTTCCGCTAGGAGGCAGCACCATCCAGTACCAGGGTTTAATGATGACGTTATCGTTATTGGTGTCAATACGTGTGCAATCCGGTGCTTCATTAATCCAGCGTCCGAATGTCCATTTGCATTAAACTTTTCAATTAGTTTACATTTTGAATAGTCACAAATTGGCATTGTCGAAAGTGTACGACAGAGGTAATCCATTAAGACGAACGAAATCTGTAATGCGTATATCTCTGCCACGATTGATCTCTCGGATAAAAGTAAAGAATGGTAAAATGCGTTTCAGAATTCTACGGTTTACCGTTCTCATCTTTCACTCGAAAAAATTAATCGTCGCGTAGATATTCGCAGTGGGAAAATCCCTTCATCTCTCTCTTTCTCTCGCACTCATGGCGATCTTAGAGAGACAGAGGACATGCTGCGCATCATTTTAAGAAAAAGCGGTAGTACAATTTGGTGAAATGGATACTAAAAGTAAAGAAACGTATTTATACAAAACTTTAAACTAAATATGGAATCAATCATGATAAATTAATACAAAGGCCATAATATATGCGACTGGGTCATTTGTGTCCAGCGCCTTTCTTTTCTTTGTAATACCAAGTACAAAGTATAACAGTTTTTGACTCTCCCATAAGAAAAGTTTGGTCGATGGAGGAAGTATTCTTCTATCCGAGTAAACGTTTTTTTTTTTTTTTTAATTACAAATAATTGAGTAAGATTCAATAAAAAAAATTGTTATGACTTATAAGATTGATGAAAATCAAACCAAACACGAATGACCCAATTATGTGCAGAGTAAGATCCGAAAAGCATCGTGTATACTAAGAGTTAATAGTGACTGACATTTGAAAGTTTGTTCACAAAATACGTCGATTTTAGTATAAATTTAACCAAATTCTATAATCCTATCATTCTTATTGATCAACGCAAACCCATCAATTGCTATTACCATTGAAAATACGTAATTGGCGATGGAACATTTTATTTTTGTGGGAATGATCATTTTTTCCGCGGGTGGTTTGGTTATCTCTGGCGGTTTTAGGGCTGCTGGCTCTTCCTAATGATCCACCGTCGCTCAAAAAAACGTGCCAATGTGTGTTCGAACGATGATTACAAAACGAAAACCAAGTCAAAGTCCTCTTCCTTTCGGCTCCGGCGTGTCGTGACAGCATTACAAATAGATCTTATAAGTATAAAACTGTCATTCGATACCAGCAATCGTATACGTGTATGGTAGTATAGTACGTTGTTTGCTAAAATCGCAGGCGTCTGAAAAATCATGTACTCATACTTTAAAGATAAACACATTAACAATAAATACAAATGCACTGCTCATCCGCGCTGGTTTCATCCCGACCTATAAGCGTATTTAGCCGCGACATTTAGTTAGACAGTTGTAATATCTTAGGCATACGCATATTTACGTATTCATAATGTTATTAGATTTTAACGATTAATTGTGAAGTTACCTTTATGAAAGAAAGGGTCGTCCATCGTGGATCGTATATATATGTATACATATTGTATTCAGGGGTAGGACCGAGCCCCAATGGTTTCTCAATGTTAATTACTGTTCCAGATTATTAATCTTTCATTAACGGATCTCTCGATTACTCCGAGAGAGGCGTTAACTGTGGACAGTGGAAAACGTTGGACCCAAAGATCATGGCTTTAAAATTGACGGTTGGATCGCGATTGCTTAATTTTTCTTTGCCTAAGAATTTTTATGAATTTCTTCTAGGTAATATATATATATAGATATTTTTTTATATAACTCTCATTTTTCCCATTTTGTCTTCCTTGCCTGATTTAGTGCGGATTACGGACCGCTTTAGTTCTACATCTCGTGCTCTACTTTTCCCGATGTAACAAAATTGTTCAATGCCGTAGTAACACATTCTTAACTAAAAATATCTTTCCACATTTTTTTCCAAAGCTAGCTACGACTTGTCAATACTGCTGCTCAATCAAAGCCTAAGTCAATGCTATTATTAATCCTACTTATTATGAAATATTTGCTACCAAGGATATATTTTAATTAACAATTACTACTTGTTTGAATTATTTATAAAAATTTTCTGATACCTTAATTTGCGGTTTTTATTTAAAACGTAATATTCGAGAATTTCTGTTAGGTAGAATACCGATGAAATATTTGCCGTTCTTTTATGTTCTTTTTAGTCTAAACGACCTTTTTCCTTATCCTACAATTTATGAGCGCGAGAACCATTGAATTCTTCCAACCAAACAACACCTGTTCACCGTTTGTATTATATCACACTCATGTAATTGCTGTATAATAAAGCGTATTGTTAGAATGAATAGTTAAGACGATCCACAATGTTAATCGTTCAATGTACACAATTTATTAAAAAATAACAGTTACAATATTACAGACACTCCAATCTACTGCAAATATCCAAATATGTACGCGCGTTTCTTAAAAAAAAAAACGAATGTCACGAATTAATTTGTGTGCCGTATATGTACAAACCGAATAAACTTCCCGGAATTCTACATAATTAATAAATTATCAAAAATACGAAAAAGTAACAGGTTCGAAGACACAGGTCCAACACTAAATATAGACGTCTGACGTACATTCTCGAAGTGTTATTTTCAGCTCTTCCAATCGATTCTGTTTACGTTCAATTGATTAACACACTATCAATTCCATTCAATTCTATATAACGTGCCCGATGTTCTCAAATTCTTCCGTCTTTGGCTACCATTAGTTTACAACAGAACATGGGGCCCGTTCGATGTGTGCGCATACGCACAAGCATCAATCACTTAGAAAGAAATTAAAAAAATTAATTTACAGACAGTTACTCGCACAGTTATTCGATCGTTTTGTAACGCGAAAGCGACACTATCCTCTTCACGCTTCCTTCTTATTAGTGATGTAAGATTTTCGGTAGAAGTCACTGAAGAGGTACATGAATATCGTGACATTCGTCACGAAGAAGTATGTAAGGGCCTTGGGTGCTGTGCAGTCTATCGCCAGAGTCAACATCAGATAAACGAACATCAAAGCAAATTGAACCTAGATGAAAAAAATATAATAATTGATTAATTAATTATTAAATTTAATAAAAATTTGTCTTTAGAAGCGATGAACTGGTTGAAAAAACACAATGATCAACTCATGAGGTATACTTTCATGATTTCCCTTACCAGCTGTATGGTTGTCATGTACTTCTTCCACCACAGGTACTTTCTGTACTGGGGTCCTAGAGCAGCGATCATGTAATACGTGTACATTACAATGTGCACCGTCGAGTTGAGGAAACCGATTAACAGTCCCTGTTCACCGGGTAAAAATTTCAGATACGACCAGGAGAAAAATGCCGTTATCGTATGATGGTAAACGTGAAGGAAGGTCACTTGGTTCTGCTTCTTTCTCAGCACGAAGAATACCTAATAAATAAACATAAAAAAAACAAGAGCAATAAAAATCAATGTTTAAATAGGAAATTCAGTGGATATATGAATTTGTTCGTTTTTTCATTCTTATCGATGGTTATAAAGAGTTCTGAATAGGAAGGATGTACGCGAATTAATTAAGTCGCTATATGCATGTGAATTACAAAATTGTGAAATTTTAAGTTTTCTTTTCTTACGAATATTCCAAGATGACTAGAGTAATTATAATTACTTCATGTAGATACCTCATACTTTATCATATAGACCCCATAAAAGTTACTCGTGTCTTAATCGCTTCCACGAAGTAAATTCCAGCAGGTAAGCTCACTTTACGATATTGTAACGTAAGTAGGGCGTATTTAGTTGCTTACGAAGCAGTTCTAATGTAACATTATTGTCTAGTACCTGTGAACTTTATTGCACATTTTGACTTCGATGAGCCACACATATGGGAGGCTAGGGGTTATTTACCATGACTTGGCAATCATTCTGTAGATTCATTGTCGGTAACTGGTCAAACGTGCAAGGTGGCTCAACATTGAACAATTTACAACGTAGTAACAGGGCAGCTTCCTGATATTAAAGTTTGTCGGTCAAAATGCTGTAAATTGCAATACCAGGAAGCGCTATTAAACTAAATTTAAGGTAGTTATCGCGTGGTAGCACTTAAAATTTCTTGAAATTTTAGAGACGTAGTAATTATGATCTTATCAATCTTATGATCTTATTTATTTTATGATTAATATCTTTGAAATTTAAGATAGATCGACCGTTAAAAATTTAAGATAATCACTAACAACACTTTTTACTTGTATCATTTATATCGAAAGCATGTTAATATACTGCTTAGTCCAGCTGCTTTTAAATGTTTTATAAAATTTTTACGGTGATCCTATGCAAATTTCTTAATAATCTACTCTCCTCTGCAGGCTGTACGATAAATCTCTCAAAGAATTAACGACCGTAATTTAACACCGGCGAGAATGTTTTCAAGAATTTATGTGGATGGTATCATCTACGACAACGAATTTCTGCGGGTGATCAAAAGAATCGTTCGATCGGGCTTCTATGATTTCTACATAAATAATAATTGTTCGATAACTATTTATAATGTAACCAACCGTATCTAAGAGTTCGATGATCTTAGCGAAGAAATACCACCAGGCTGCGTACGAGAGCTAAAAAAAATATATATTCATGAGCTTCAAGATTCACTGGACATATCGCTAACGTTCATTATAAAATTATTGATACCACTAACCCTATATTGCAATTCTGCATCTTTGTGAACGACTTCTTGACTGCTGCAAGTACTCAAAAATATGTAATTGTAGAATTTGGTATTGAGGGCCTGGAAAGTAACACGAAATACGAAGATGCATGACTCGTGAATCTGTATATCGGTTTCATTAGAAGTTTAAATAAATGAGCTATTTGTATTCTTACCAGAACTGTGAGCCACACACTAAAAACTACTTGAATCGCGTTGTACCATATCATCGTGTTCTTTAATTGCAAAGCAGGTCTGCTCGCCATTATTGTTGGTCCGACCTTGAGGACGAATGCGAGATAGACAACGAGAATACCGACTACTGGTCCCGGCGAACTCATAAGGAACCACGAGTCCACCATCGGATCTGTAAAACATTATAATAATATAATAAAAAATTTGTTCAAAAAATATATTTCAGATATTAATAATACTTTTCTGATATATAAATTATGAATATTTCATAAACATTTACAAACATGCAGTTATTGGGTTTAATTTTTTATTGTTTCTTCCACGACTTTCACAAGA
The DNA here is from genome assembly GCA_963942595.1 of Cylloceria caligata. NCBI lineage: Eukaryota > Metazoa > Arthropoda > Insecta > Hymenoptera > Ichneumonidae > Cylloceria > Cylloceria caligata. The sequence continues at coordinate 11,519,152 of OZ012704.1, forward strand.
AATGGCAATCAGGCAAAATTTAACTTTAGTGGTATTTAATTTGTTATTTTATCAACAATTTCATATCTCAAATAAACTTTCTCGATAAGCACATTTAATTGCTTGACTACTCTGACACCTGGGTCATTCATTACCGGTTACACTAGACAATGATATCACTGAATTACATCAAGCTTCCTGATTGAATAATCAGACGCCCGGTCATTTACCTCTCTCGATTCTCATCGAGTTTCAAGTTTTTCGTTTGTTTCTCTTTTCAGTAGACACGTTCTCCATTTTCACACACAGTATTCTTTGATTATTAAAGAATTGTATCACTTCATTTTGTAACAAGTGGTCCCGAAACTACAAAATACCCGCACGTGACTCCAGCCTTCGACCAACCCATTTTTTTCTGTCTCTTCATTTCTATCAGTATTCAGTATGTGGAATCAGAACGTGGAGTCACGAAAGTGGGTCAACGTTTGACACTCGAATCAGGAGGATCTCGTTAGCACCGGGCCGATTGCATAGCCATACACTCGTTACACGTTACAAAATATTGATGTACGGATGTATCCGTGAGTCTCGTTGTATTATCGGGGAATGTGCTTGCCAACGTGTTTTTCCATTTCGCACGTTCACACATATTGTAGTATCCATTGCATCGTTCGGCTTATTATTTGTCATTTTTTTTTTCTTTATCTGCTTGTTTTGTTATCTCGGTACAAGTTTCACAGCACCGAGTCGTGTGACAGTTCAAAACAACGAGTAAAGTCGGAGCACACTTCTTCGACAAACTATATGGTTTCCTTGTATAAAATTTAATTCGTTTTTTATATGTAAAAAAAAATGCTGCTTCTTAAAAATGTCGAGTGAAGGGTTCACGAGGCGAGGAGAAAAAATGTATCCAAATCATAGTAGTGGGGACATTATTAACGGGGCATCGAAGAATTTGGGTCGTTCAGCCAACGGCTGAGCTAAGTCCTCGGCTGAGCTAAGGCAATTGCTAAACTTCCTTTAGAGGGGAGTGAAGAGAGGGGGAGGGGATCCGAAACTCGCTCGGAGAATCAGAGAAACTGCTTTGAACGCGTCTGTATATACTTTTTAACTGGCACGTCATTTATCCGATTCTTTCGACTTGCATTTGACTCGTAATGAACTACAGCGCGACTAGTATTCACTTGACGAACGGTACCAAAACTCTATGTCGCTCGAAAACTCGCGTATGACCCTCCAAATTTAAATGTCAATACGAAAGATTTTTAGCACCTTCTTGTACCATACATTCTACGAATGGTTTGCACAATGAATTCTAATGACATATACGGTTCTTGGCGGTAGCTTGGAAGTGTGTCAAATTTTCAATAATTTATAATCAGATTGGATGATCAATAAAAAAATATGATAAATGTTAAACGATAAATGACATTTCTACAATATTCTAAAAGACGAATATTTTGTGATGCAGAGGTATAAAAAAATGCGCTAGTAACGCCACACTAACCTTTATAATTCTTAAGAATTTCATTGTAGTTGCTGACTACGAGTTTCATTAAGTTCGTCATGATTGTCGCGTAAGGTATTACAATTCGTCAGCTCCAATTCTTATCACAGCCTGAAAATATAGGAATTATAATAGGCATACACGTGGTTTTAATCCTTCTCGAAGAAATTTTGAAAACGTAAATTTTTTAAACATTATCCATTATGCGTTTTTATCGAAGTAAGAAAAAATATATTAATCCGTTAATACGATCGATTAAACGTTAATCGAGTATGAATACTTTTTCACTTGAATAACGGAATACATCATGGACTCACTTTGAAACAATAACTGGAGGATCGTAAAATAGTGGTACAATATTATATTCACGTCCTCCGTGTTCGGCTACCGGTGATGCACTCAATGAACTCGTCTCGAAGACGGTGTGGCGCGAACCAAAAATTGACCATACGTCCTGAGTATACGTGAGTGGCGGTACTACGGATTGAACCCCCTCCAATGACACTTTTCGACTCTTTCACGCCTCTCTCACCGACTTTGCCTTGGAAACACCACGAGCTGCCTTTTTTGCCTGACAGCGAAAGTCCAATGAGACCACATTAAAAGAAGCGCGCACCAGCTTATATACCCCACTAGCTTTGCACACCGAACACGTGGGACCGTAACGTAATTCTTCCTGGTTCTTTTTTACGTTTTGTGGATTTGTGATTCAGCGTACGATTACACAGTGAGAATAACACAGGGAAAAAACCTAAGGAAGCGCTTGATTATTTCTCTTAAGGCCCTCTGTAGTTCTTTTCACTTTCTCGGTAGATGGAGGAAAATACGTATGAGTCGAGAAGAAATATCTTAAGAATACATTACATTATCTGTTACTTTTGAAAAACATTTTTATCACGTTTCTATTATTTTATTTTTTATTAATTTTATTTATTTCTACACACGTACGGAAAGCCAAAATAATTGTTTATAAACACATACGTAGCATATGTAAGTGCAAAGTATGATCATATGTCGTATATGTGTTAGTGACATTGAGAATATTGAAATATGCGACGATTCGAATTCGCTATGAAAGAATATTTATAAACACTATGGTATGAAAATCCTTTTTTTATTGATTTAAATTGTTTACAAGCGCAGTGTAGTTGAGAGTTAAATTTCCACATTTTCATTTTGACGTTTACTACGAAATCTGATGGTTTCTACGTGGCGTTCTCACACGAAAAATAATTTAAACCAAACATACGTACGAGATATAAAACTCGATATATGGGGAACTTTATAGAAAGAGATATATAGAGATACAGAATTTACCATAAAGTTATATAACATATATCTGATATATATCTTGTGATATATTTGGGTTTCATTTATTTTTATCATAAAGTTATATAACATACATCTGATATATATCTCGTGATATATTTGGGTTTCATTTCTTTTTTAACGTAAAACGACGTAAACACGCTAACTCGTGGAAATTTCAAGCTAAAGAACTAAAACTTTCTCCACATGTATAGTTACGACCAAGGTTCGTAAGTATATTGTATTTGGCCAGAATCAACGAGAAGTTTAAAAGTTCTTGGCATTAAAAAAAATGTAATTCGTATAACTATGATAGAAAACCCCATCCAAGATCCAGCTAAAATTTGTCACGCAAATATAGCAGTTGACGAAGTCACTAAAATGTTATCAAAGTTAAAATGTTTTTTTTTTTAAATATTAAAGAACGTTAACACGTTAGCCCGAGTAAATTTTGAACTATCGAACTGAACAATTATAAAAACGACTAATGTTGATTGTTATTGAGTTTGTCGAAGATCGACAATGGGTATAAAAATTTATGAAATTATCCATTTAAAAATAATTATTGATTCGATAATTAATTTCAAGTCATTGAGAATCAGTGTATTAAATATTGAAACAAGACTGCAAATTAGAATGTTGCCCGTTGATTTCTTAATGAGGAAGTAAACATCGATCAACATACTTACTGCAAAATTCTATTTTGCAGGCTTGTTTTAATATTCCATGGTAAAGTTCCTAGTTAAATTATGCGTAAAAAAGAAACATTGCTTGAAAGTGTAGAGGTCCGTTATTGACACTTGATACACCGTGCTCGTTACGTATTGACATATCCTTTATAACGATACATTGATTAAACGCTAACGTGGTTTTGTTGGTTAAAAGGAATTTAATTCAGCGTCCTTCAAGAAAATATCAACAGGAGTTGATATAGCCTTAAGAGTCTCGGAATATAAAAATATGAAATATCGGAAAGTGAAAATAATGTAGTGAAAGCATTTCACGAGCTCCATTGTTTAGTCGAAGCTCATTATTTCATTAATTCAATCGTATTCCAATGTTAGACCGGACGAAGAATAGGCAGAGGTCAAGGGATTGGACCTTTGATCAGATCCATTACTCGAGGTGAGTTCGCGACACATTCTGTTCAAAGTGTAGCTCGAGTGCGGTACACAACAGAGCATAAACTGCGAGATCCTTCCAAGAATATTGTCCGCGGTACCGTCACGGCGATTCAACTAGAAGCATATATTTGCGAACGTTGTCAAGACACCGAAGACCTTACAGCAACGTCAATGGCTATATTTGTCAGGAATAAAGTCCCGAGAGGAAAACTCACACAAAGCGGAATCGCTTGTACCGCCAGAAGAGAATTCTTTTAATGCCTGCGTTACGCGCACGAGCATAATTTATTTTACCGACAATGATCGTCATTATACTTATAACTACGTCTTAAGAATGTTTTATAAATGCGACGTCTACCTACTTAAAATATGATCGAAGAGTGTCATAACGGGCGAGCACTTTAAATAACTAGGGATTGAGGGGAGATCGTTTTACCTTTTTTTATCATGAAAAAAAATCCAACAAGATTAATTGTTCGTAATGGCGTTCCGAACAAGTTAAAAAAAATCATTCTAGGGCTGAATATAAAAAATTGTATGCGTTCTATTCTCATTTAAATAAAAAATAATATTTAATAAGACAAAAGAAAACTTTTACAATTTTTTATATTCGGATCTAGGGATGTTGTCACGATTGAAAACAGTAACGAACAATTAATCGAATGGGATTTTTGATACGATTTTTTTAATCGATAAAAAAAAAATACTCTTTTATTACTAACATCGATGGATTCCCTCTGGGGAAAGCGGGTGTCCATTCTCCCGCTTGGGGAAGCGGAAGAAGCGAGGGGGGCCTCGCTTCTTCCTCAAGGGTCCGAGGTTTTATTTTTAACACTAAATAAAAGTGAAATAAAACTAGAATGAACATAGAAATTATTGATCTATCGGTAAGGTGCATCTGACTCTCCGGCTTCAGAGCTCGCTCTGTTAAAGAACGAATTTAACATGAAGGAGGATTTAACGAAAAGGAGCAAAAGAAAGATATAATAAAAACCGTTAGCCGTGCCTCCGGGGCTCGGTTTGCTCCTGTCTTCATTTTTCCCATCTCCTATTCTTCTTTTCAATATCTATTTCTTTCTCTATTCGTATACTCCAACTGTGAAGGTCCAATCTTGACCCAGTGAGCAAGAAGCGTATCCAACGGTATAGTTGGTGCCAATGCTTTCCATCGTTTGAATTCCACACGAATCTCTAAATGCTAGTAAAAGAGGTAGAAGGGAAGTAGTATATAAGTTATGGAGACTACAAGCTATTAACTTACTTGCCAATCTACTGCTTTCTAGTTGGCTACAATGTACAAGCGGATGGCCGTGAATTCGGTCTGTTCGCGACATGCTGCAAACGAAGAAACGAAGTTAACGAGGATTCCGATTCTGTTATGGATATTACGGGATAGAGCGTTTCACCTTTTAACATAAGATTCTGTCATGGACCAATCAGTTCAGTCAAGGCTATCCGATAAAAAATATTTAATGTCAATCTAGCCAATCGAACACATTATATCTATACTTTAATGAATTTCCATAAAGTTCGAGAAGATCATTGTGTGATTTTGAGATTCTACATTGTTACTTATGCCTGTCTCGTGCAGTGTGACATTTTGCATTCTCATTGAGAAACTTTTATATTTATTAAAAATGAAATTCTCGTGATTTTCATGTCAGGATATTTAAAGCATCGTGAAACATTCGGACGAGTGGTTTAGAAAAACGTTCGAACGTCGATCGACGAAAAATTTGACGCGCAACTGAAGCAGTCAATTCTGTAACAATTTTCTAAAAAATATACTAAAACGATCAAATTTTATGAAACTTTGATGTAACTGAATGTAAGTTTTAATTAAAACTGTGTGCTCAATGTCGTCGTCGCAATAGTTGTTGTGTTCCTCAATGTTTCTTAATGTCCGATTGTTCTAACTCACAAATTTGAAGTTAATGAGTGCAGCTATTGTATATATAGTACATCTATCGACAGAACGGTGTGACGTAACCATGCGAAGTAACGGTATGACGTATAAGAAGCAGCTATTATTTTTTAAAACTTTTCTTTTGAACTTGGTGTCAAAACGCTACAGCGTCTTTCAATAACCAAACTTACGCAGTCGAACCTCGCAATCTCCTTCATCATTATTTTCTTTTACAATGTTTCTTGAGAATCCATTGAGAATGAGAAAGCCAAAATCGATCAACATACTTCCTCATAGAGGTTGTTTCGTTATCTGTATTAAAATAATGAGGAAACAATTTGCAAAGTTCTACAATGTAGGCTATTGCCTCGGCATTTATGTTCCATCGGTATTATACGTAGGCACGAGGTAATAATTGTACAGTATTGATTTATCATCGGTTTATCGTCGGAAAGCAATGCGCATTAAAAAAAAAATGATTTAACGGTTATATAGAAGTTTCTCCGATAAATGCCAGGGTTAAATCCAGGTTTATTTGGATGATTTTTGTGTAATAAACAGGTTGTACCACAAACCGACGGCCTCTCATTATTATGAGAGCTTATTAGCTGAACTACTTAACTGGCGGTGATAATTAAACATGTTGTATTCTTATGTTTAAAGCATAACAGATATACGATATCTAATTAACACTGTGAATTACGCTGCGTGATTGAGGATTCATTAGTATTAACCTATAAGTATTAAAAGTTCCATCACTTGGAATAATAAAATCTCGGGTATTTATAATGCTGCTCTTGACGAAGAAATGTGAATGACATTAAAAAATAAGCACGAGGTTTCGAAGATAGGGAAAAAAAGGTAACGACGTTGCCATATTCAAGAGTTGGCATTATATTCGTGTTGCTTCCGCCATTGCGTGTTGCCTCTTGGACTACTGGAGTCACGACCTCTCTGCCGTATGACGCGACCATCCACAGCGTGGACGTAATCGCGTCCTTCGCATAATCCGAATTAGTAGATTGTCGGACGTCGATCGATGGGATTGATCGACGGACATGATTTGATAACGTGTCGTCCCACTTAACCATTCAGCTTCAATCTGTTCTGACTTTGTGCTCAGTCATACATTGTCACCGATGACAATGCTTCACACGTGATAGGAATAAAATGAATATTAATAATTGAATCGGGAAATCTTGAAAAAAAAATAGCGTTTTTGGATGTAACCGAAAAATAAATTAAGCCTTTTATAATCCATGAACTCGGGATAAACAACCTGTGTTGACTTATGCTTCGATTTAATTATGACAAAGATGTTTTTTTTTTATGTAATTAAATCGTGATATAAATGTTTTTTGGTAACGAAGATAATGGAATAGTTCCATGGATGTCTCTGGAAGGGCAACAATAGTACCAGTCGAGCATAGGTGACGAGCGGTGATCCGCGCACAATTAAGATAGTTGAACGCGAAACTACGTTCGGAACGCTCACGAGCCGGTGCCGTTACTATCAGGCAGCACTGACCAACCTCTCGCAACGATCGTATTCCGTTTCTGTGAGCGTATTACTAGTCAGTGATCCGTTTACGGTCAACGTTGTTTCATGTGCGAGCACCCATAGTCTCTGAACCAAGAGAGTGAGAGCGTGGCAATTGTACGTTCGTGACCTACCGGCAAGGTGCGTAACCTATAGGTAAGTGATGGGTAAAGCGATCATGGATCAAACTGACGGCAAAGATATACACGGAAATTGATTAATAATGAAAAATGATTAGAGAATGACAGAAAAAAAGTATTAGAATGTCATATAAATGCATTTATCAGTGCAGTGTCTATAGTTAAAAAATTTTTTTTTTTTTAATTTTCACATAATAAGTGGAAAGATTCCGTTCCTTGTTTTATTTGTTGAATGCTGAATTTTTGTTATTTCATAACTTTTAAAAGTTCAAAATAAACTTCGCAAGTGTTTCTTCTTTTGTTGAAATAAATTAACATTAGATTGTGCGACCACATTACATTTTTAAAGAAAAGTTTATCTCTATTATTGTCAACATTGATATATGGAGAAAGGGTCTTGCAATTATTACCCCATTTAGTATAGTGAGCTCGGTGTATTCTGTCCTTGTGTCGTATATTTCCATACGTACCTATAACGTTACTACGTTCCGGCTTAATTTCTTATCGTATTTAATTATTACCACATTTTGATTTTGCAATCGTATTATAAATTGTCAAATATTCAATACGAAATGTATTCAGAAATGTGTCGAGGGCATCACAAAGTTCACCGATGTTTACGACTCGCAACAAACATTTGTCCCGATATGCAGTATACAAACGCCATTGTTTTTTTTTTTCAGTATCTTGATAGTATCTCTTGAAACGCTGCCGAAATTAATCTTTCACATTTAAAATATAGCTAACTCTACTATTTTCAATGTTACGACTAACAAGTTCCTGTGTCTAGTACGAACTCCACAACTCTTGGCTGTCCTTCCAAACAGTATAGGAATTTTTTATTGCCGATTGGCTCTCGGCAATAAAAAATCGCCAACATCGTAAGCATCGTATCATTCCTAGTGATGGTAAGTCAAGGTGTACGTATTACTGTAGTAATATACGAAAAATAACATCCACAGCCAACTGAGTGAAATAGTTTGGGCATATACAAACTCATATACCAAAGAACATTTTACAGATCCTTACCAGAGCAAAAGTTAATTTCTTTTCATTCAGGACATTCTTGTAGATGATAAGAATGATTTTGTTTTTATCGTAAAATGTGTGTGATCTAATTTCGAATGTCATACTCAACGCGTTCAAGGTAGAGGATTTCGGTAATTTCCAATGCATGGAGAGCTGTACCGTCACCCACATGAATACATTTAGCGATGACTTTCTTTTACATAACGAAACGCCGTATTTAAATAATTAATAGTATGCAAAGGAAATACTCCGAGTCCAAGAGGGTACTGTCATTTTGGCGGGGAAGTGTACAAAAATGTCTGGAGTCGCGCGTGTTGCTGAGCAGGCAGCGTTCGAAAGAGAGAGAAAGAGAGATGCCCGTGTCGTGAAATCACGAAGCTGTTTTATTTTTATAATTTATTGATAACTATGTAGACGAAGCATTTCAGTCTTTGTACTTTTTTTTCAAAGATGTAAAGAATTAATTGGATCTATTTTCATGAAATTCTCAACATTTTTAGTTTGATTTTTACGCCATTTGGATTCAGTTGGCTCAAAATATAAATTTTCTTCTCAGTGTTTATATCTCAGTGAACCAATAAAAAAAATCTTACTTTCAGGGGTCCCCATCGTTCATCACGCTTCCGTATTCCAGATTTTTTTTAGTTCACGATTTCCCTACCCAACATGAATTTCTTCTCGTCACACTCTCAAGTCTCGCCGACACGTACGTATTGATTCCCGTATCATCCGCAGATGGGATTTAATCTTTACGGAGATGAATTTAAGGAGATCGTTCAGTCGTTATATTTTTCAGTATTTGCTGCATCCATCGGTTTTAAAATTTCATCTTGTTTAGTTTTTTTTTCAGCCCTATAATTTCACACTGAGAAAACACGTCTACGCAATCAAGATAGCTTCTGTTAATTAAATATTTCGATTATTTCTTGTACATTTATTGCAATAACAACGTTGTACAATTATTGTGATCTCAACGTTGTTTATCCACATAAAACCGAAAATAGAATAGAAATTAATTTGATCGATTTACCACCACAATTGAAAATCTTTTCTTTATATTTTGAGAAACTTGATTCGAATAATATTTTCGTGACACCTTTCACCCGATTAAAGAATACATCGTCGCGTATTCGTTACGAGCCTATAATGATCTCAATTGTCAGTTAATCGTATTTATTTTCTTATTTCGATGGCAGATACTTTGTCACAATACACTGACGCAATATCATTTCGCGACTCAGTCTCGTTTACATGATTTTCTTCTCGTGCCTGTATTCTTCTCTTGGCCACAGCTTTCCTATTTCTGGAGTGTGTACCGCTGAGCAGTCGTAGTAATATAGGAAAGATTCTGCCCGAGAGGCGACTACAGGCACAAAAAGAGAAACACGAGAGCGAGAAGAAGTCGGGAAGTGATATTGCGTCAGTGTATTGTGACAACGTATTTGCTACCAACACCGGCGGATCTCGAGAGTTTTGATAATGAGTCATTCAAGTTGCAATATTCATCGACTTAAATTGTCTTTAATCAGCCGAAGATAGAACAGGAATTACAGTATCTGAGCAATTAAAATTGGACAAGTACGAGAAGAAAAACGTTAGAAAACAGAACCTTATTGCTTACCGTCGAATCGAATCAATCTCCTTAAAGTGAAGTATACATGCAGACTTGGCTACTGTCTGAATTTAATGTTTTTTATTTTAATGTTTTTTCGATTGTCCAATAATCCTGAACAATGCGCATAGTTACAAAAAGTACCAAAATATATTTTTAAATTAAGTTCTTTTGAGTCAACAGAACTAATTTTAGCGATGCCGGATCCGGCCGAGAAACTACGATTCTGATTAAACAATACATAACGATGTCATATTCGGTCTAGACCCGGATCAATCTGCCTAATCTCATCAGATGTATCGATATCAGATCTGACCCAAATCTGGCTGAAAGACGGTGAGCCTGAAGACGATGAGGCATGTCTTACCGATACTTTGAAATGGCCCTGACTTTACACAGGCAACCTGACTGAATATCAGTTCAGGGACATTTAAACTGGTACTTTTCTTACACGTTTAACGGTACTATGGTATACTCGAATTGATAGAATTCAGCTAGTCTCGTAAAATAAATATGTTTCACATGAATCTCAATAATAAAGTTACGAAAGGACAATTAGATCCTGAGACGTATTTAGCTGTATTTTTTAGATCTTGTTCAAACTGAATAGTTCTCTAGTAACGTTGAAAATAAAAAAAGGAATGCAGCATAGTGAACAGCCTACTCGCGACATTGCTCCGTCTTCCATAGTCGAATAACCGAAGTTGAAACCTGAGGCTCACCGGCTTCGTCAGCACCGGTGGACCCTGAAATAAATAACGGCATATTACGCTCGCTGCTGTTTAGCCGCTCCGTGGATCGCAGTTGGATGTGCTACACGTATCGTACTATCAATGAAGCTGACTCGTTTGCTGCAACATTCCCTTCCAACGATTCTAATAAACCGGTCAGCTTCGCCGAACGCTAAATAACTTTTTTTTCGATTATTCAATATACGGATACACATATGTTTTTTCTATCATCCCAAAAAGTGGGACGTTCACATCATTTCGCTCGACAGCTTACACAGTCGCGAACCTAGTACTGACAGCGAAAAATATTTCGCTTAAATTATTTAACTTACATTACTAACTAACGTTTGTTTCAAATAAATATTACGTATGCATTTTTAGGTATACGTACAAATATATACAGGATGATTTAGAATGGTTTTCAAATTTTTTTGTTGGCTGGTAGTTTGTCCTTCTCTGAGTAAAGTTACTAGGCCGTTAATTGAAGTTTGCAATAATTATATAGGAATAATCATTATAAATTTGAATAATTTGCATAATCAAAACAAACTATCTTGCAACACTGCTCAGAGCAGTGAGGGAAGTTCAAGTTCGTAATACGCAGTTTTGGTAACATTGAACAGAATATAACTCTTGACGTACATATATTCTGCAATACTGATGACGCTGGATCGAGGCAATTTCCAAACCCGTGTCAAGGTAGTTCTGCTCGTACGCTTAAGTCATAGACCCTAGAGATTGTATTATTCAATAACAAGTATATGTTGAATGTTATAATAATAATTCTGTGGTGTGGCTGAATTGTCGAACAATTTATAATTATTGATACTGATTTGATTCTGCTTAAGTTATGATTACCACTAGATCGACAAACAAATCAGCAACGTGACATGGTCGTAACACGCGTCGTCTGTATACAATGTACGGTGGCACGATACACGAAACGTGATTACTCGATGGCTGGCACGGCCTTTTGTTATGTTTTTTGTTTTATCTGAGAACAAAGTATGCATACGGAAGTTGACACTAAGGCGAATCACAATACGAAGTCTCAGCATGAAAAGCCAATATTTATTAAAATATACTTGCCAATATATGTTTGGAAATAATATATTTGGAAAATACGTTAAGTATATCGTTTAATTAGATATTTTCTGGCCCGTATATATGCCACGTGTAGAACATTTATTATTGCATATATTTTTTTTTTTCGTGCGGAATTATTATAATAAATTCTAATCATTGACTCCCGACCCAAAAAGAACGGGTGTTAGGCATTTTTATGTACGTATCTATTATTCTCTGATAGCTTTTCTGCCTACATATGGTTCATTAGTATGATAATATACGTATAACGTGGTTCAGCCTATAACACGCTGTTGCCAAATTCCCGTGCCATTTTTATACTGTAACGCGTACGTCAATCTAAGCGTAAGTTAATCCTGTCGCTGCAGGCTAGTCATACCACTGTTTATGCTTAATATTTATAGTTATTTCTATTTTCGACATTCGTAGAATTAATAATTTTCAATAAATAAATTATTCCATGTGTAAACCATTCATTGAATGTTCGCATATAATTAGAAAAATGAAAAAATAGTTATTTCAACGATTACCGTAGTATTCCTCGGTTGGTATTTGGCAACATTGGTTCTATATATATCTTTTTTTACTCGACCGCGCAGGTTTAACCTCTTCGATATCAATATGTCAAAACTGTGAAACAATGTCGACTACTGAATAGACAAAACATTTAAATATGTAAAGACGTTGGAAAGAGTGAAGTGGGGTTAAGACTACAGCCAATTGACGTGGAGCTTGCCCCTTTTTTTTCGATTTGATTTTTCTGCCATAAGATCCCATATCAAAATGTCGATTTTCGACATTTTATTTATCTTTCCAACAGCTCGAAATCGCGCCTGACATTTCGCTAACATCTCCGTAATTACTTAAAATTTAGTATATAACACATTGAGGTATCACCTTTCGAAATGCTCTCACTGCAGAACTGCCTTAAGCTTTGACGCAAGGGCGAGTGAGGTAACCGGTGATCTTTGAAAATATGTATGTTAATCGAGTGGTCAATCATTTTACGACCTGATGCATAAAAGACGACGAGTTAAAGTATTCTGAAAGTCCTTGTGTAGTTCTGTATTCGAACGTATTTTCAGGCACTCACTCCCTTAGATGAAGGCCTACTATTAATGTCGTTTTGAATTTGTCTCGTCGGTTGTCCGTCCGAAGTGATATCTCAAGAACTACTAAACCAACTTGTTTCTTCTTGACAGAGTTTCTTCGTCTTCGTATAAACTCATAATCCATAGAGTTTAAATTCATTTAGCCCACGTCAAATTTAGAATTCCTAGAAAAAAAACAATGATTTTAGCTAAAATGATGACTTTTTTCTCCGTATGGATGGAGAACTCAACGGATTAAATTGTGCTTGACGGTGTTATCTTATATGATAAAAATGAAAAGGTTGACACAGTTTAAATCATTCTTGATAGCTAGAAATTTACAAATTAATAAAGATAAGGACATTTTTTGTTATTGCAATTTCGAAGAAAATGCGCGATGGAAATTGTTCTATAATCCTTCATTTTCTTCCTTTCAATGTGACAAAACTATTCCTAAAGTGAATCACTAGCCAGACAATTTTAAGTGTGGTATTTTGCAAAAAAATTATTTACTAAAAAAATTTAAATAAGGAAAAGCAATTATAATAATAAGACAAATATATTTAAGTTTAAAATAAACTAATACTCACAAGACGTATGGAACATACGGAACCGTTAAATGGAACGTTTAACGGTTCCGTTAGACCAAGTCCATGAACAGTCACCAGTTCACGATACAATATTCACAAAATAAAATATTATATTTAAAGTTCAAAGAGCAACCATCGATTGAAACATAAATATTACCACGTCGGTACTAAAGACATGAAACTCATACTAATTATATTGATCTAAATTCTCTGAATAATATAAATATTGCCTGCATGCGAGAGAAAGAGGAACGAAATAAAACAATATTTTCTTTTTCTTTATTACTTTTTAGATCGTTCCTATTTCTATGTAATTAATCCCGTTATACAATCCATAGATTTTATTTTTAAAAAGTGTATTCATTTTCACCAAGTTAACAAATATTCATCAATAAAACTTTATATTATTTGAATTTTATGTACAAGCTATACAACAGTACAATAGAAACATAACATTGGGAATATAGACTCGGAGCATCAACTGTAGTATACAAACCTGTGCTTTTAAAAATTTTACCGTTTTACTTTAGTTAAATTTGTCTTTTAACGTATTTAAAAAATGTTCATCGTACGTATTTCAAATTTGTCTTGAATGTTGTCCTCGATCATATCAATAATTTTTTTCTTCGGCATTTATCTTAATAAACTTTTGTCAAAAGTTCGTTGAAAAGTATTTTCAAAATTTTCCTGAAGAAGTTAATTCTTAAGTGATAAACATATCAATTGAGTTGAAAGTTCGAAAGAAATTTAAAAACAATGTTAGAAGACGGTATTAAGGACTAGTTTCCATACGGAAAAGAAGTATATCCAAAGATACCAGGTGTTGAAAATATAGAAATTTATGTCGCAAAATATATTATATATATCTGAGATATAACTCTTCTTATATATATCAGGCGGATATATAAAAGATATATAGAGGATATTAGTTTTTGCCGTTATATATAATTATATATCTCGTGTATACTTTTATTTTCATGAAGGTTAAGAGACTTTTATCATCCAGATTTAACATTCATGCACAGACTTAGGAATTTTCGCCGGACCACGCAAGGATCTTGAAAACCCTTCGGGCGGTCGTATATTTTACGCAGCACGTTACAAAATCACTGGTTACTTGATTAATGAATTTCCGATTATAATTTTTTCGTCTGTACGTCAAAACTCATGACCCGTGGCGATGGCGGGTGGGGGGGGGGATTTCATCTCGATCCGACGTCATTGCAGAATCTATGACATCAGCCCATGTACCCCTCTCAATGTTGTTAGAGTTGAGGTGGACGGCTCTTCAGCCACACTATCGCGAACAGCAGCAATATTTTCTGCAGTACGAGCTGTACGAGCATGCACTGGTGTTTTAATATCTCCTACAGACCCGGTTTGCTCAAATTTTTGCACGATTTTTCCGATTGTATGCACATTTGGACGATTAAATTGACCGAAAAAATCACGAAGTGCACGATATGCATTTTGATTTGAACGCCCATTTTCATAATAAGCCTGAATAACTTTAACGCGTTGCTCGATTGTGTATCTTTCCATGGTTCAAATTGAGTTAGTCTGAAATTGAGAAATGTCAAATGAAATGCAGAAAAAAACTTGACGTTTAGGTGTGGTTCACATTCAAAATCGGCCCTTAAAATTTAACCACCCTTTATATTCGTAAATAATGTGATTTTATTGTAAAATTTAAATCAAAGGTATTAGTTTCATTATTTTTCTTGCAATCGCTTATAGAATTTAAAGCAAAATTTCGAAAAAAGTAACTAACCGGGCGAGCTCAGGCACTGTCGATCGTACTCTACAATTCGTAAGATTTTCAATTCAAATTTCATCAACGATAAAAAAATAAAAAATATTTTTTCCGTAATTAGTTAGTGCTGGTCGGTGGACTAAGTTAACGCACAAATTGAAATTGTAAAATAAACTAATGAAATAATCGTGTGATAAATCGATTACCTCGATTTTTATTGATTATTCAATATCTATAAAAAAAACATACATCCCTTATATCTCCCGTATATACGAATGTACCCTCCGTATATTCCTCTCGTATCCTTCAAGATATATTTCGCATATATCCCCTCGTAATTACAAATTTATCCAGCGTACATTTCTCGGATCTTTTAAGATATACCTCGTATATATATCTCTCTCGTATATTATACAGAGACAAAAAATTCGATATGTCGGATATATTTCATATAAATTTCAGGTTTATACTATAAAAAGATCTTTCTTTTTTATAATTGAGACTTATTGTACATTCATTAAACATATCTCGCATACATATTTCGATATATCGAATAATATTTTTACTCATATAACTTTTTTCTTTGTCAGGTGGGTAGCGGGAGGAATAATAAATATTATTAAAAGGGATAAAAAAAAAGAAAGGGTTCAGCACATTAAGTTTTAATATTTAATGTAATATTTAATGGGAGTCGTTGACTTTAGAGAGTGGCGCGTCACGTTGCGTAAACTACAATAAACATAGAGCCGGTGTAATCCTACTCTAGCACGTATAAAAAATAAACACATCACCATGGTTACTTGGAAAATACGACATTCTACTTAGCGAGGATTCCTGGGAAGGACAAGCAGTTCTTTGATTCAGCTTCTGCTTTCCAATCAAGACAGTTTGCAACACTTTCGATGCTTACAACCGTGTAAGCATTATGTACAATGGAATACGCTGTTTGCGGCAACTGTTCAGGACTTGGATTGATACGACTGACAGATATTGTCGAAAAGACTAGGTAATACGTACAACAGGAAAAGTTAAAAGGGATGACACTGCGCAATGCAACAAACCCACCGTGACGTATCTCATCTGGATCAGGATTTACTTTGACAATGCCACATTCAATTAACTGACCTCTCTAACATTAAACCATAACCTGCTAAAACAATCTGTTTGTTAAAGCACAATACCATCTCTGACATTTCGAGAATATCAATTAATAAAACTACATCCAGTAATAATTAAGACGGAGCGGAATATGTATGGGCGCAAGAGGGAGATAACTACATGGCTCTTCACGGCAGAATCAACGAGCAAAAGTGAATATTGGTAAGCGCCTTAAGCAAGGCCAAACCTTAACAGGTATTCGCCTATCATCGAAGTACATGGGATTAGTACATATAGTATATAAATTCAAGGCTCCTATACAGGATGGGGCATTCAAAGTGTTACAGAGCAATAATCACTCAAACTATTGGTGATATCTAAAGAAATGTTAGATGAAAATGATATTGTTCGAGAAGGACGTTATACGAGACCATCGTAATTTTTTTTCGGTGGAGACGACGATAAGGCATTTGGAGTAAGAATTCAATGGCAGACGAAGAATTCCAACAATCTTATAGTTTCTTCAATTTTACCAAAAAATAATCATCAATAAATCACCATAGAAATAATAAATCATTCTCGTAATGATAAATCATTAGACCAATTAAATCTAAGGAGCAACAGTATTTCTTTGTCATCTTAATCTATGTTTATATGTAATTTCATGTGATACAACGTTGCGTCGTTCGACGCTTCTTCGGAATATAATAAGACATTTGAATGAATCCAGGCCTTCTTTCTGCAAAAATCGATGACATGATGTTTATGAACGGTGACTGGAAATATAAATAGTGAATTGTGATGATTGCAGTACGTGCTCGCAGCTTGTTTTAACTGTTTATGTTTTGCCTCTCAACGGAGATATCAGGCATTTTCTCCGTTAATTCACTCACTTCTTTCGACTTTTTAATCAATCATTTTTTGATGGTACATTTTAAAAAATTTTACTTACTAATATGAGCGGAAGTAAAAAATTGGAAAACAAAAGTATAAATAGAATAAAAAATTGTCTTGTACTGAATTTTTTAATGGAATATATATTATATTTTTATTACTATTGGAAAAGTTATTTTCAGTAGAAAAAAGTGAAAATTATTCTTTCTTACACAATCGAAAACGTTTTCTTTTGCTCTTTATTTGATATAATATACAGAGGTATGTACAGGAATTACAGAAAAATTGACAGAATGGATGTTGAATATTTATGTAATCAAAAAAACTCATTTTTGTTTGAAATCTCATGATATATCGCGTGTATCGTCATTTAGTACATTTTTCTGACAACTAAATCCCTTGACGTACAAGTAAAACGGAATGTCATGCAATGAATGAAAATCCTAACTCGTCATTGTATGTCAAGGGGTTAAATATGCGAAATCCACAGAGTCGATATTTTTGTGCATTATACATACGTTTCGGTCAATTAAAAAAAATGTCAAGTAAAACCGAAAGTGTTTCATTGCACGAAAGAATGATTAAAAAAAAATATATTTCAATAATTGTTTTTTTCGTCCAATACGACACTATTGATTCCACCTGAAATCTTACAACATTTACAGGGACGTGTGCTCACAACAAAAATCAGCATGTGAGCATCGAACATTTAAGTTGTCGAAAATATTGATTAAATGATGACAAATGTTTAAATATTCAATGCCTACTTTGCCAATATCTCTGTAGATTCTGTACAATCCTTATGGATTATATAAAATTAAGATCAAAATAAAATGTGTCCGATGGAAAGGAAAAATACTAATTTTCATATTTTTTCTGCTGAAAATAAAAATTAGAAAACATATTACATTCAATAAATCAGTCAAAAACTTTTTTTTTTGTTACTTTTGATGTCTAACTATTCACTTTCAAGTAATATTAATTAAATAAAAATAATGTACCTCCAAAAAGAATGATACCAATTTTTTTTAAATCCACTGCGAGTACTTTGAAATAGTATATTAAAATGTATTATGAGCAACGTCTGAGAGGATCTAAAAAAAAGTGGCTGTATTGGCAAAGAATGTCTCATACATCAAACATCAATTAACGGTTCCTATCAGTTCCAAAAGTTCAGCGTTATGCAGCATGCGGTGATGTATAGACTTAGCACTTATGCTGGCCAGACTGAAAACGTAAATATAATCTTACTAAAGGGGTAGTTAAAAGATCAATGATTTATCATGTAACATTCGAGCGAAAGATTGAGGAGATCGAAGTCGGATCATTGTGACATTGAGTACGAGCGCTAACAACTGCGCAAGTGTCAGCTGTATATTCCTCTCTATGTTACCTAACTGCACGAAGTCGATCGATATTTCAATCTTGGATGAGATTAACCGTCAAGTTTTTAAGATATAAAATCGAAGCAATTAAGATTTTTTACACACTTTATTTGTGCTTAATTGTGTAATTGCCTTAAATCGAATACAATTGAATCTTCCTGAATACGAAAAAGTCAAAAAACATGAACTTACAGCAAGATAAAAAAAAAATATGGACATAAAGTTGATCTGAATTTTGATCTGACGCCATTGACATTCACCAATGTGAAGTACTCGTACAAACAGTACATACAATTTCAGGGTGGAAAAACTCGCTATGCAGTTATTATTATTTAATTGAGTGTTTATTAAAATGTAACGATGCTTATGGAATTGATAGCTAACCTCCAATACTGGTTCCAATCAAATCAAGTTCATAGTTCATAAAACTACTTTTATAAATTTCATCATGCAACATTTGAAAAATTCCAATTGTACTGTACCGAGTATCACGTGACGCATGAGTGCGAGAGAAATACCTGCTACTTCCCATACAACATTATTCAGAGATTATTGATACTGCGGGAAGTAGCAAAGTGTCACCATACGCACAATTAAACTCCGCGTGTTATGACATTTGGTTTTTTTCCGAAATTTCTACGGTATCTAAATGCTTTATAGCTTACTGTTAATATAAATATTGTTTATAGTTTTTGTTACCGATTGAGTAGGTTTCACCTCCCTTTAAGCGAGGCGAAACGTCTAGATTCCACCTTTGACAACGAAAGAGACAAACTATATGAGTCCCATGGCGGAGTAAAAGAGAAGCAACACATCTGTGTAAGTATGGAGGTTTCGCCTAGCCTTAAGGGGTGGCGATACACTCACTATACCGCGTCTAATTTTTAGAACGCACTTTCTCGTTATACACCGAACAGAATTGAATGAAATTCAGTTAGTAGACTGCAAGAACGTAAACCTCCCGGGTGACAAGCATAAAATTATAAAAACTAAAAAACAAATTACAGGTTAATTATCAGTAATGAAAAATTCACTTGTTACAATGATTTAGGGCACAAAATGGAAAAACGCCGTATGACACCTGGAAGCCAGCACAAAAACACGCGAGTCACGTCAATTCAGATTGCGATTTAGAAATGAGCAAGTACCTAAACTGTGCACGGGAACTATTGTTGATAATCTAGAAAAATAAATAACCGCGAGACACGGACGATGGCTCTGCTGTACGAAGAGGAAGTGAAATATTCACGAGTCGGAAAGAGATAGATCTAGTATGGTTTCACTTCACCTGAATTCCGCGAGAGGCGCATGCAGTAATTTAAATAGCTGTCTCTCTCACACTCTAGTAGAGTGAAATGCTATTGTTTACAGTTTTAGTTACCCGCTGAGTGTGTTTCATTTCCCCTTAAGGCGAGACGAAACCTCCATACTCCACTCGTGACTGCGAAAGAGATAGTATGATGCTCACGGCGGAGTGAAACAAAAGCAGCACATCTGTGTAAGTATGGAGGTTTCGTCACCCCTTAAGGGGAGGCGGAAAATTCATGAGTGCGAAAGAGGTAGAACTAGTATGGCGGACACGACGGAGTGAAAGAGAAGCGGCATATCTGTGTAAGTATGGACGTTTCGCCTCTCCTTAAATACTCAACTTGTTTCTAAACGATGAGGTATGAAATAAACCAGAACACTAGACAGAGACGATTTGTTTCTCAATATCAGTCAAATTCTTGTTTATCTTTTTTTTATTTTTTAGTTTTCTTATATAACAGTACGTTGAAATTATTCCTGCACAATTTATAAATTCACGGCTTGATAATTTACAAGTATGATGAGATCTAAGTATAACGTAATAGTATTGAAGTACTTATAGATTTCTATAGTCACTTCGGCACCGCTTGTATTTGACGTTCCAACTCACACGTTCCTCAAATGCACGTTTTTCATGAAGGTTTATCCATATTCTTTAGTTATAATTTCACAACGATTATTACATAACACTTACCTGCACTTGCCAAAGGAACTTGTCAAATCCTAACGATCAATGATTATTAATTTCTTGGAATCTCGAATTGATGCAATTTTGCGTTTAGATGAGGTCGAACCTATGAAGAAAATCGTTCCGAAGTCGCTTGGGAATAATCGAGAGCCTTGGAGAAAGATTTTAAAAAATTGGATGGAGACTGGCATCGGCATATCGACTCTCGGAATTGCCTCGTGTATCAGGATAAGTCGATATATACACGTATGAAGTATATCCGGTTGTAATGTCGTAACCGTTTGATCGGAACCTCGTAAAGGCTTTTCACATTTTTTTTTCTTAAAG
Organism: Cylloceria caligata; assembly: GCA_963942595.1. Taxonomy (NCBI): domain Eukaryota; kingdom Metazoa; phylum Arthropoda; class Insecta; order Hymenoptera; family Ichneumonidae; genus Cylloceria; species Cylloceria caligata. Next base: position 11,540,248 of record OZ012704.1, read on the forward strand.
AGAAGAAAACCCCATCAAAAGACTATAGAAAAGACCAATGATACTATTTTTTCGTTTTTATCATTTACAGTCAATCGATATTAATATTAAATACTTGCATCACGACAAGCAAGATGCTATATTTAAGAAGTTGGACCCCGTTTTTAGTGGAGTCATCGAAACGCAATCGCCATACCGAACGCAGTTGGACGAAGTGCCAAAGGAACTCACGATACGACTATGCTAATTATGAACCCGAAAATAAGCTCTAACACGAAATTTACTGGAATTAACATTGTGCATAGCGTAGTAAAGGAATTTAAGTACTTGGCACGCACTCAGTTATACGAATAAAAATACTCTACATCTATAGTTCTCTACAGTGTTTTCTGCAACTCAATAAAGTGAATGAAATAGTAAAGAAATTCAATTTGTTGTTTCGCCTTTATTTGTACGGGTTATTACTTAACATCTATAATTCTCTTCAGTGTTTTCTACAAATGAATAAAGTGAAACCCTACCTTGCAAAACTCTACAAGCGACCTCCAACTCCTGTAATACGCTACATCTTAAAATATTACAGTGCTAAAGCGAATCATTGCCCTGTCCAAATGTTTAGGAACAATACTCTACATGGCATTATATTCAAGTTGGTCCAATCGTACACACGAGGTATTTGCCAGATGTTAAACTATACAGAAATGATTTAGCAGTTCGAGCCACTGTTCTTGAACGATGTCGTCCACAAACCATTGGGTCTTGCATAAAGAACGACATTAATAAAATTGTATTATAACATAGATAGTATTAGCTCCGCTCTTTGTCTTTATGTAAAAGCATTCACCTTGTATGCAAAATAACCAGTATAATTGAGTTTTGACGTTGACGTTGACGTCACATTGGTACACCTGAAATCAGCTAAAGAGCCATAGGTGAATACATAGATGAACCGCACGTTTTTCATCAACTCACAGGAATATACATATATAAAGTGAAGAATCATCGTTTCTTTTCGTATGTTTCTTTAACGCGATAGTAATTGATAAGATATCATCACATAGGCACAACAATCGTATTTATTACACGTGAGAATATATGCAAATGTGAGGTTCATGAGAATTCTATTTAATTTTTTTTACATTTTGTTGAGCGAGTAAAACATCAGAAAGGGGATGTGTCAAGTATACGATGTGATTGATGCCGATTGGTCACAATGTGACGCAATAAGCAGTTCATCTTTATTCAGATTGATCATCAAATCAAATGTTAATTTCTTTGTGGTAACATTTATACAGTTTAAAACTTTTTGAAAATTTATTTACTTCTATAGAAAGTTTTTAGTAAGAAACTAGTATATTAAATTTAATTTATAGTAAGTTGGAGGTAAAATTAACGTACTTGTATATTAAATAGGATTTTTTTACCGCGGTTAGTATACCGTACGTTGATTTTACATCATAAATGTATATTAAATTTAATTTACCCGTTAATGGATAACAAATTTTCCATAAAAGTATATTAATTTTCATTTCAGAAATTTTCTACATCGTATACCTTAATATAAATAACTTCTGGCTAGCCGATAGCTCAACGGTGATAGTTCTACGTGCCCATAATTAAAAAAGAACTGAATGAAATCGATGAACGTTGACAAATATGATTATACACCGAGAGAAATAATTGTGGGAATCTATAAAACATCTAATTTTCCAATTCAAACTGTCATTTCCAATAGTCACCATAAAATATTTGGCACATTTATAACCATTAATTTCTTTGCCGCGATTTAATTTCGAGATACATCTCTGAAATAATAAAACTCGAAGATATTGTAAGTCTACCAATTTACATCTCGACCACCAATAATTCTGTGGCAGTCCAAGACAGCGACGATAAATGTTCCTGGGTAAAACAGATTGCTTTCTCTTTCGTTCCTCTCCGAAGCTTGAATAAGCGCTGTCTCTCGCGCGTTCCCTGTTTTATCCTCAAACAAGTTGTTTCGTGGTAGAGACATAAACTGGTGGACTTGTAATTCGGCAAGTTTTTATTTTGTTAGCGATGTTTTATGGAATTAAATCGTGGTAAAAATGTTTTCCGGTAGATAAATTAATTGTAGAGTTATAAATGTCTCAAATATTTTATTAATTATCTTTATAAATTAGTTGTTACATTGTTGTTGTGTTTTTTTTTTCAATGAACGAAAAAGAACAAATCAATCGAATAAGTATCGGTACGAAAATAAATTAAAAACTAATATATAAGTCGTAGTTCAAAATGTTTTTTCAATGTCTTCCGGTTATCGTTCAATCCAGCTGTATTTATGCCTTCATAAGTTCACGAAAAAACTTTTTCTTTATTTCGAGAAGCTAACAACTAACATGCTACCTACCAGACTAAATATGATTATAAAATGTTTTTATTCGAATGCGATTGTAGATGCAGAGTTGATAAAATAATAATGCACGTAATTTTGTCAGATTTAAATTAATAATATTTTTTAAATTCTTTATCTCCTGGTAGACGATTAAGACACGCTTGATAAGAACAAACTGGTTATTTCAAAGACATCAACTATTGTCAACATTTATAATTTCATGTTGATATTATTTTTTAGATACAAACAACCGAATTATTAATTTTGTGTAAATGATTTAGTCGCAAGTTTATCCATTGAATTATTATTTTATCTTGTAATCTATCTGACGTATCTATATAATATTTATGAAACGAAAGTTTGATAATTGTTATTGAATTTAAAGTGTTTTTTATTGATTGAAACTCCATTATTTTGATTGAAAAAATAAATTATTGAAACGATAATTCGATTAAATAATTAAATATATTTGATCAAATACAAGAAATATTTCTCTCAGTGGATGTTTGAGCATATCTCATTGAAGGGTATATCAAACTAGATACCTAGCAAAGTTGGGATTCACGGTAAATACAAACTATTGGCTTTTAGGCTTGCCATTTAAAACTCCATTCTTGAATCCATTACTTCCATTGATCACTGTCGTTGGCGTCGTCGGGGTTGTCTTGTTAGGTCGTTTCTTGACGTACGTCTTGTAATAAAAATCAGAGAATAGAACGATCATGAAAAGATTTTGAGGAATGAAGACTACAGCTGGCCATTTCGGGAATCCACAATCCGGGATCCAGATAAGCTGAGCGAAATGGTAGAGAGTAAGGACGAATTGGACGAGCTGAAGTTGCGTGATGTACTTCTTCCACCAGGTTCTTCCGACTTTCATCGACGTCAGCAGATAGTGGGAGTACATTACCACGTGGACGAACGAGTTTATTAAACCTAAAAAAGGAAAATAAGTTAATGTCGGACCGTGTATTTGAACAATATGAAATACATAACAAAGATCTTTAAAAATTTATATAAACTCACCTAAGAAGGTAACATGGCCTCCAGGCAGATACTTGGAGGCAACCCAACCCCCGAGGACCATTCCCGCATGATGATAGACGTGCAGGAACGATATCTGATTCTGTTTCTTCCGTAGTACGAAAAATATCGTATCCAGAAGATCGACTATTTTGACGATGAAGTAGAGCCATACAGCTTCTGCGATCTAAAAGAAAAGTCATAAGTACTTTTGTCTCGTTGTTGATTTAATGCAAAATTATCTTATTGGATCTTACCTTCAGTGACCGTGGATCCATTGAATAATCAACCGGTTGACAAGTGAAATTGTAATGGCCTAGCCAGCCAAGTACGAGCGCCTGAAATAGTTGTAATCAATAATTATAATCGAATGATGCATGTCTCAAAAAAATAACCTGCCTTCTATGAACTCGTACGTATGTAATACCTGGTAGAGAAGATACCCGCTCAGGCCGATCTGTGCAACGTTGTAAATTTGCATTATCCTGTTGAGTTCGAAGGGTTTCCTATTGGCCATCCATTGGGGACCGAAAGAATGAACAAAGTAAAGGTATATACCGAGTATCGCTGCTGCGGGCCATGGTGAGCTCAATAAGAACCAGTTGTTAGTTCTGGGATCTGCGGATGAAGAAGAAACACCCATTATTTTTATTTCTCAAAGTTCATGACAAATAACCTTCGGTACGTACCTGATACTTCCTCGTTGAAGTAATGATAATTATCAGAGAGGGCCTTCATTACCGTCGCCATGATGAAGATTTCTTCGTCTTCTCACTACCGACGTATCTCGACTCAACGTTTATGCCGAACACGGGGATAAAAAGTGTGTGTTTTCGGGTATTGCCACTAATTCAGGAGAGTCGTCCAGAACCCTTGGGGCCTGTTTCCTCGTCAGATATTTCGCACGCAATTTCTGTTAGTCAGATAGACGGTCTTGGAGTGACAAGTTATCGCGGCTACGAGTCAAATTAGAAAGAGACAGTGACGACCATTGAGAAGCATTCAAGAATCCCTCCGACCCACCCAGCCACCACGGAGTTCTGTAACGGACTGAATTCGTCACTCAAGCCCAAAGGAAAAATCGCTTAACCTTAGTATTGTAATTGAATATATGCCACCACTTCGGAAGAAATAATTAAATGCGCAGTGTTTAAATGTATATCCTATTCGAGTGATTGTGCATGTAATGATAGTGGCAACCCACATACGAGGATCTGCAAGTTGTCGGACCCTCAAACAACGACAATGACGAAGGCTAATCGTATGTATGTCCACGAATTACTACCCCGCTCTTTGATCTGTTGCTTGTTATTTGTTTGTCGCATGAATTGGATGCACTATCTTACTCCTCCACTTTGATCTATACATCGCTAATCGAAACTCAACAGAAAGATTCCGAATAGTATACATATGTATTGCGTGTATAGTAACCGTGCCCCATGACCCCTGAGCTTCATGACGTAAGATATCCGTTTTGTATACCTTAGATCGATTGAATTACATTTAGAACTTTCCTTTTCTACGCCATTATTAAAATATTATCTTTTTGCACTTCTGTATTTTCGTTGGTACCGCGCATGCAGACATACAAATTACTTGAGAGTCTACTTCCAAGTGTACAAAGGGTGTGGATTTTTTTATCGCACCGCTGTAATTCATATTACGTTTGTACAATTTATCTCATACTCGCATAACTGTGATGCTCATGAAGATTTTGATAGCCGAATTTAATTCACCGTGACAATTAAGTCTGTGCCTTTAATAGAAGTTAAAAGTAAGAAAAAATTGATCAAGCACGCTTTATACTATACTGTTTAATAGTAGCTTACAAATACTTTTGTAGATACTTATTAGAGCTAAAATGTTAGTGGTTCAGCACGTACTTTAGATTATCGTTCAAGTGGCAATACGGTAGCCACTACAGTTTACTCAAAACGAAAACCCCACCTGTAATTCATTCAGTTTCACTGGGAGCAACGTTTACTTGCTGATGTATTCAAGATTTCCGTATGCGAATTCTGTTCGTCCCGCGAATCTCGTTGGAAATAAATATTCGAAAGCTTTTGCAATTGTTATTAAATTTATCTTGTGGCTATGATAAGCTCGTAGCTTATTATCTGGTCCTAAAGCAGTGATACCAAATCAAATGGTTGCAGTTAAGCCCGCGCTGTGGTAAAACAGTTGACGATTCAACGCTTAAACCCGTGTCCACTGTAATTACTTCGAGCTAATTGATGCCGTTAAGTATATACCAGCCGACGCTGTGGATTTATGGATATGAATGCGCCCAATGGAAATGGAGAGCTCTGATTGGTGAATTCAATTGCTTCCCAATTTGGACACTATTGCGAATTAAGCGCTGAAACTTCACACACAAGTTCCTGGAGCATACACGTTCTTATAATAAATGAAGTTGGTGCGAGACACCCTGTATATGACGTCTTTATAAAGCTGGATTATTGTTCTGGAGCACAACGCTTTTACCTCCATTAGTGGAACTGCAAACAGCAAAGAAATGAGTGAAAGGACGAAATGATATTTCATTGTCGGAAAATGAAAAAAGTCTTTATGTCGTTTTACGGGCGTTTAATGTCAAACAGGTCTACGAAAAATATAAATATCAAAGATCTGATAATAATATTTCGTATAGCTTTTACGTTAAACATTATTCGCATTAAATAAATGAAATATTTCACACCTTTTTCCCTTTTAAGGAGTACAAAACATCGTTTCTGTGAAAATTGCATGGTGTGTTACGGGCAACTCTTGGGAACTGCATATAACGTTTTACTTAATATTCCCATTTCTCCGGAATAATTCATTATTGTTATAATCTCATACGAGTGGATGCATAATGGAGTGAGTACACTGCTGAGTAATCACTGAGTTTTAATTATGTGTATAAAAATAATAAATTTACCGACGAAAATCATTTTTTTGCATAAATTTAAATAACATTTGAAAAAAATTATTTTTGGTGAAGTATCGGAAGGAGTTGTGCAATTGTACTGTAACGCGATACCGAATCTCGGTTTAGTTAGTAAAGTACGCATGCTAATTTTGGTTATGACCCGCAGTCTCTTTCAACAGCTATCGTGTTTCTGGACAGTACAGATAGACAGACACAGAAATGAGTGAATGCTTTTTTTTTTTGCATTGTAGAAAACATGCGCACCATTGTTTGAGAGTTGATCTATTTTTGGATTACATAACTTTCTCTGTTTACACACTCTCTTTGTGATGAGAAAGTAAGAACGAGTTGTACCAGTTGTTCGATAATTAGAAAATTTGGCATTGAAACACGAATTATATTTGCTTTACTCGCGTATAACATTGTCAAACTTGATCTTTATTTATCTTTCAACCAACCTATTCAAGAACTATGTTTATCATTCCCCTATAATATTTCTATACAGAATATTTTAACTCGATCAATTGAATTAATGCGAGCAATACAATCGACTACAATGAAATTATAATCGATACATTGAATTAATATAACGCAACTCGAGGAAGGTTCCAGATAGGAGCACGAGAGAGTGGATCATTATATTGATTGTTCTACAAGATTCCACATTCCAAGGTAAAGGAAGTTTAAAGACCCTCAAACTTTCCATTACCATTGACTTAATCGCGGCGATATACCATAGGGAAAAAGGGTCATTGATCGATTTCAATCAAGAAGAAATCTTATTGAGTAGGAGCCAGAAAAATTTAAAGGTTGTCTCATGGACATTAATATCAACTGGCTCGATCGTTGCCTTCTTACCCTCATAAGAAAATTCACAAGCAGCTTGTTAGCTTTAGATCGGGCATTTTCGGTTGCTTGCAATAATATCATTCGCGTTTTAACTGAAACATAATCTTCGTTAACTTTACAAAATTTTTCCGATATTCTGCTGTAACTAACATCGAGCCGAGTGATGTTGATAAAAGTATTGTGGCGTTTGCAAAATCATCGGCCATCATATTGAATTGAAAAATGTAACTCGTGTATCAAAATTCATTCACGCCCTGAATTATGACGATGAAGAATTTTATCATGAGAATTATGATCGATGTCAGTGATGTCCGTGTAATGTCAAGGCACGATACCAAAAGAAAAAAGGCAAAAATAAAGTAAATTTAAGCTAGGAACAGTAAAATGCAATGAGACACTCGCAGTAGATACTTGTGGAAATTAAGAGCAAAGAGATCTTGTAAAACCTGCGTAATGTTCCCCGAAATAAATTATATGCAAGATGTATAAACGATATATCTCAGATATATGAGATATTTTGACAACAAATTGTGTACTTCGGATACACCTTAAGATATTTATGAAATATATACAACGGAAAAATATATCTGAGATGTATCGAAAATATACTTAAAATGTTATTTCTGAAATATAAACTGACGAAAAGTTTTGTGTTTCGGATAGATTTCTTGATTTTTTCTTTTCTATAGAGATACAAAGGCCACAGCGAAACGAAAAGAAAACTTCTTGATAGCATTATTATCTCGTTAACTGTTTCATTTACGTAATGAGAAATGAATTCATTGTTCAGACAATGACATTAGGTTCTACCAGAATATATATAAATAGCCGGAAACGGTGGCCGCTCAGGTCCCACTGTCCTGACCTTACAGTATTCGACCACGACGATGGCGACGTACGATGCACCGTGATTCAGTTATTTTATTATCTACGTTTAGCATATCGATTTAATGGGAATCAGTGTGGAATGTCTTCGAGTGCTGGTCCTGTAAATCTTTTGTTGAATATCGAGTTACTTTGTTGGAACGACCATGAATAATCAGTCGTCAAAGTTGTGTGAACTTTCATTAAAGAAAGCTCATGAATTACACCACATTTCGTAATCCAATTTTATTTGAATCACGGGCTACCACCGATACTGGTGATAAAGTCGACGAGTGAATAATCAGGGGGAAAAAAAACATCTAAATATCAAGTAAATTGCATTTTTCACACATCGTTTTATTATAAAATTTATATCTTGGTACAATGTGTGTAACTGATCGAAAAACTTTTTTCATTGCGAAATCTACGAACTAAACTCGCGATCAATACGATGAGACCATAATACTTTTACGAATAATTGTACTTAAGTGGGTGTAACGGTAAGGTTAATTAAACGAAAATGTTCTGCTAGCGTGGTGACGCATTGCCTTGTAAGTTTATATATTCTTTCCTCGAAGTTACTTAAAGAATTTTATTTGTGTTAATTCAGCTGAGTTACTTTTATCGAAGCTCATAAATTACTCCTCATTTGACAATTCAACTTCTATTTGATTCGTGGAATATCACCGATACTTGGTGATCAAGTCGGCGAGACTGAATAATCAGTAGAAAAACACATTTGTGTATCAAGTAAATAGCATCTCTCACACATCGTTTTATCATGAAATTTATATCTTGCTATAATATTTGTAACTGATTTATAAAACATCTTTCGTTACCCAATGTACCAACTAAATTCGCGATCAATATCATGAGACCATAATAAATTTTCAAATAATTATGCTTGAATGGGTGTAACGATAAGGTTAATTAAACGAAAAAGTTCTGCTCGCGTCTTTGCGCATTGCTTTGTAAGTTTATACATTGTTTCCCCGCAGTTACTTAAGGACTGTTATTTGTGTTTCGTCAGCCGAGTTACTTTTATTGACGAAAGCTCGTAAATTACTCCTCATTTGACAATCCAATTTTAACTTGATTCATGGAATATCACCGATACTTGATGATGAAGCGACGAGAGTGAACAATCAGTAGAAAAACACATTTGTGTATCAAGTAAATGGCATCTCTCACACATCGTTTTATCGTGGAATTTATATCTTGCTATAATATTTGTAACTGATTTATAAAACATCTTTCAGTACCAGATGTACCAACTAAACTCGCGATCAATATCATAAGACCATAATAAATTTTCAAATAATTATGCTTGAATGGGTGTAACGATAAGGTTAATTAAACGAAAAAGTTCTGCTCGCGTCTTCGTGCATTGCTTTGTAAGTTTATACATTCTTTCCCCGCAGTTACTTAAAGACTGTTATTTGTGTTTCGTCAGCCAAGTTACTTTTATTGACGAAAGCTCGTAAATTACTCCTCATTTGGATTCATGGAATATCACCGATACTTGGTGATGAAGCGACGAGAGTGAACAATCAGTAGAAAAACACATTTGTGTACAAAGTAAATTGTATTTCCCGCACATCGCTTTATCATGAAATTTATATCTTGCTGTAATGCGAATAACTGATTTATAAAAAATATTTCATTATAAATTCTACGAAGTGCAATCACGATTAATATGATGAGACTGTAATGCCTTTGCAAGGTATATTATAATCTGTGAGAAAATGAAGTATTCGAGTTACTTTGAACTTCCAAATAATTGTGTTTAAGTGGGTTAATGTTAATTTCGAGTTCGCATTGCTTTGTAAGTATCTAAATTCTCTTCCCACAGTTACTCGGCGCTTGTCATTTGTGTTAATTTAGCTTTTTAGGTTTGAATTTGAGTGTTGCATAATTTTGTTTGTAATTCTAAAAAAATTTCGTCGTTTATTTGCTTCCTCAAGGAGAAATGTTTTTTTTTTCATTAAATGAAAAAAATTCGTGTTGCAGACTTGCAAAATTGAAACTTCTATGAATTAAGATAGGACGAGTAATTCTGCGGATCAGTTTTAAATAGAAAGAGAACCGGTAATTTCGTGGCTTATGCTCTCTTTTATCAACCGAAGGAAAGCAGAAATTGAATAAATAACATTATTTTTCTGTATTATCTAAACCAAAATACCTTCTTTATCAATTACTGATCATTCGCGATCGGCAAAACATACTGCCCCTTTACACAATTGAGGGGACCATTTATTTTCTTTGGAAACCTCTTAGAGGGTTGAACGTGTTATACATTTTCCTTTATTGTTACATCGGCAAGCTCTCGGCGTTTATTAATTCTGATAAATGTGTCTCGTTTGTAGCATGTTCAACTCAGAATATCGCTTCGCGGATAACATGCCGACAAGTTCCCGTTGGTTCGTTACCGACAACTAGTCGTTTACCAAAGTGAACACGCTGCATTTGCACGTTCAGTCCAAGCAAAAGTACTTATCGATAGATCGTGATCGATACTGTGATCGGTTGAGCGATCTTTTCGCTGAGGAGTCTCTTGATATGTAAGTCCTTTCTGTCACTTTTTCGAAAGTTAATATTATTTGGCTTTAATACCTTTGCATCGGGCACTGGAACTAGGCATGACACCGCTCACTTTCGTAACTTGATCTTCCGCCCTCGAGTTTAGATAATTCTTCATGTAAAACGAACCGAAGAGATACATGAAAAAGGATGCATTGAAGATCAAGAGTCCTGCCAACGACTTGGGGAAGTCGCACTCCACGAACAGCAGTTGAACATTTTGGACGAATATTATCGAAAACTGGACGAGTTGCAGTGACGTCAGGTACTTCTTCCACCAGAGATATTTTTGTATTTCCGGACCCATTGCCGATAGCATGTAATACCCATACATTATAATGTGAATAAAGGAGTTTATGAAGCCAAGTAGGGTGGCATGACCACCGGGAAAGAATCTCACGCCTATCCACGCGCACGCAGGCATAAGTGAGTGATGATAAACGTGAAGAAAAGATATTTGACGTTCCTTCTTTCGTAGAACGAAGAAAACAGTGTCGAGTAATTCGATGAGCTTGCAGATGTAATATAACCAGACTGCACGTGCTATCTGTAATAAGATAATAATGAAACGTTACGTAAACGTGAAAAAAAATGAATGTTCAATCTACAGTATAAAGTTAAAAGAAATTTTGTGAAATTCCAGTTTCACAATTCGTGTTTATTGACAACTTATTATTAATTATAATTAATTTACTATTTAATAAAAGATTATTCTTACTCTGATTGCTTTGGGATCCATGGAGTAATCAACCGGTTCGCACACGAACCTGTAGCCGGTAAACCATCCAGACATTATAGCTTCGTATACCAAATACGTGCTCAACAATACTTGAGTAAAGTTGTAAAAGATGAGGCTTTTTCTGAGGGTATACGGTTTCTTCTCACGCATGTACTTCGGACCTGCCGAGGTACTAAAATAAATATACGTCATGATGATTATGAGCAACGGACCTGGTCCAGTAACCATAAACCAATCGCTCGTCCTCGGATCTGGAATGTCATAATTGCCAATTTTAGTCCTTTTTCTCTTGGACAATAAACCTGGAATGTAGGAAAAGAACGATTTAATCATGCGTAAGTCATAATTACCGATTTTGTTTTGCATGATATCCTGATACCAATCCACAATCCCCATTATTGCTGCTGTTTTTCAAACAGTGGATCGTATACAAGAAAAAACCTGCAACATGTAAAAGAAATTATTAAACTCAGTTCGTTAGGCAGATAAAGCAATTATTAATTTTTTAGTATCGATAGACGCGGTAACGTCTCAGCGCCAAATATTTAACAAATGATAATGTAATAAAATGTCTTTGCGATTTAGCAATCAATCTGTTGATACCAAGATTCTATATTCTTACTCAAGAGACGCGGTAGCGCCTCGAAGCCAAGGATTATCTGCCGACACAGAGGTGCTAACGTTACTCTTACTTTTTCCCGCGATGGCCCTTCTTCAGCCACTTTCAAATTGCTACACACATTTCTTAATGGAAGAACGTTGCGAATGGAACATCTATCTGGATCGGCAATTCATATATTTATTCATATTTCAAATGTGTCTTGTCTGATATATATTTTTAATAAATAATTAACGGTCGAATTATTTTGACCTATTCTTTATTCCACGCGCACACTTTAGCAGGAAGAATTACGACATTTATGTTTATGCGAGGATCACTCACACGTACACTGACACTCCGAGAGTCGAAAACTATTGAAACGATATTGACAATCGCAGAAAGATAAAAGGGCTTGGATATTGGATAGTTGGGGCAACAGGTGGAATATCAGAACGGAGTACAACATGTACAGCCTATCGGAAAATGAAAGGAAGAGAAAGGAAGCTGTAGGAGTTGGAAGGTAGGAGTTGGAAGGTCGGAGTGGCGGACAGCGAAGTGGAAGGTAAACGGAGAAGAAGGAATGGGAAATGGGACAGAGTGTATAAAAGAAATTAGAAAATGAGAAAGTTAAAATAGGGTTAAAATAAGAGTAAAGGTATGAACAAGGGAAGTGAAGGGACATTTATATTTCGTGATTCATATTGATTGGTTTGATCAGCCAAACGCGTGTCACAGATACCTTTCTTAGTAGCCCCTTCGAGAAAAATATCTCTGAACTACAAAGCTGTTACACGATTGACAGTCTTATGATTATCCGAGCGTCGGAAGATGGTTATTTACTTTAAGACGTCGCGACACTACTGCTATTACTGCATCGTGAGCGATTATAACTAATAACATTAATTACCATCTCACGACTTCAGACGAATAATTTGTAGCATGCATACAGTATTTACGACGGAAGTGTCGTCTGCTCGACACGTAACTCAACTCCTCGCCAGCAAAAGTAATCAGTGACACTGTAGGCTATGATCAGCAAGACAGATATTTCTTTGGATTCTATGCCACATTTTAGCTCAATCTTAATTTCTTTTTTAATTGTGACGAAATTGTTTTTCACCAGTGTACAGCGGTACGTGGATTGCATTTCAATAACTGTTGATGTAGTTATAGATATACAGGTTTGGTTACATTCTGCGTGAATATTCTCTCAGAATTCTTGACATTGCGAATGTAGCAATGCTCTCGTTGCCTCGGCTCTCTCAGTACAACACAAGCACAACAATCTTGAACCAAGGTGAACGGGATAATCCACCATATATTCTGTACTGTACATATACTGTTGTATTCGCTGCCTCTCAATCTCCTTCATTCAGTTCTTTACTCTCGCTTTCATTTGCCTCGGTGAACTCATCACGATCCTTCAACCCGGTCATCGCATATTCACCCAGACGTAGCCAACTTCAATAATACACTGAAAGAAAAAACTTAGCAATATCAATTAAATATGCGGTTGCGGATTGGAAACTAAATATTTATTTCATCAAGTATAAACATTGATTCAATCGAACGAACTCAACTTTTTTTCAATTAAATATTTTGTTGATCAAACAAGGATTTCGTTCAATCAACAAGATATTTAGAACGCCATCCGCACTCGCAATTACAGATTAGTTGATTTTGTTAATTCTTTCTCTCAGTGTAGACAAATTGGTAAGACGAAATGGTAGAAATGGTAAGAACACGAATAAATTTTTCAATCCTTAAACCTTGTGTAATCCTTATAAGAATACTTCGTACTCAAATTTAACAGGCGATTCAAAAAAATGTCTAGCGGTAGATAACTTTGAGAGAAAAGTGAGTCTATAAACTAATCCTATAACTAACCTATAAACTTAGGAATTGTCATATTTTTTAATATCGTAAATAATATTTTGCGCATTTATTTATCCGGCAGCTCGTCATAGTTCATTCATAATAATATGTACGAGAGTCAATCACAAAACATAGTTGTTATTTATCCTCGAGTTAATCGATATAAAAACACGTCAATTCGCTTAGTAGATATTTATTCAACACACTCTTAACGCAATGGTTTAGGTCTATTGAAAACTTTCTAAATTGCTATTGATCCTTGATAACTAATAAGGGCCTTGCTGACATAAATCACCGTGCGTCATCTCGCTATCTATTATGAGACCTATACTTCTATCGAGACAAAAGGTAATTGGATAATGCAAGTGATCGTGAGATTAGAAGAAACCGTATTCGTCCCGTGTTATTTTTCTTTATTTTACGTTCAACTGGTCGCCGGTGAGAAGGAAAGCGCGCAAGTCTTTTTACCGAAATTCCTCCAGTAACGATTCGCGGTTTTAAGGATATCTACATTTTAGGGGTGGGAGAAAAGGGTGGAATATTGATTCGTACTATTTTTGTTGATGTATTGCTAGCCTGTGGGATCAAAACTCTCTAAGAAGATCATAAATGAAATTGACTGTCGGTTTGGCTTTCCTTATCTCGGTGTTATTTACCCTCTTCCCGGTGTTTAAAGTCTCATCGGACCTCATCATCGCTCATTCAAAGTTCTCTTTTCTCTCTGCAAGTAGTCACAGATGAATAATCAACAATTCTGTACATTGCACACATTTGTTTGTCAATATTGATTTCATTGAAAATGTATAGTTAAAAATTGAAGTTTATTGTATAAAAAACTTTGAAAAGTTATTTATTAAGGGTGATGTGTAATTATTTTAATCACTATTCAATTAAATATTATTTTTTCTTGAATATGACTTATATTATGTCTATACCTGGACTTTTTTTTGATGATTTTTATCCATTTTCTTATGCTTCTGTGCTACTTGCATCGAAAATGACCGACATATCCACTTTGATCCACTTTAAAATTCTTATAAACGTTAAACCATCATAAAACTGATTATCTGAGAGAAAAAAGTAAAAAGAATAAAAATAAAAAAATATTCTCTATAGCTGTCGACATCTCGACCATTCACTCTTTCTCAAGAGAGTGCTCGACTATACGGGGGACACCCCGTTTGCACGATACCCCCAGAGTGTTCCACCTTGAGGCCGGATCGTTGTAGCCATGAGTCGGCAAATTCTGGTTATCAAGAGACGCGGTAGCGTCTTGACGTCATGTAAAAAATATTTTTTAATATTAAGTTTACGCTACCGCTATATTATACTTGTTTCATGCTCCAAGATTTAGTTTGTCCTTTCTTGTGAACAAACTTATATATTACCTATTCTGTATCTCCTAGCAGTCAAGATAACTTTGATTTTTTAAAACCCTTTTACGTGAATGGAGATAAGTATCAGGCTTCTGTGGATTTTTTTCTTAAACCCATAAACTAACCATCGTAAATTCGAGGGGTCATAAATTCTACTGTGCTGCAGAAGAATGCTATATTTATGTCCGACTCGAATTCAGAATAAAACCACGGTTTGTAGGCGAACCTGGTTACCTAAAGAGGATGCGACGCCCGTTGACGATCGATAGTCGGAGGTGTTTACGCAAGAATTTGCAATACCTGAATCGTAATATGTTATAGCTGGAAATGGAACTGCCGTTAAGTAAATGATTATATAATTTACTACCTCGACACATTGATACACGTTTAAGATACCAGTCCAGATTTAATTTAGGTTTACGCCGTCAATCCGCGTTATTTCATTGAGAATCTTTATTTATAATATTAACTGTCGAAAATTGCTTCAGCATTTTGTTGATTCAAATACTCTGAGAGAGTCATGTCTGGATAGCCTTGCCTTCGGTTATCCAGGTTTATTTTTCTCTCTTAGCAATACTCCTCGTATGACTTTGTTTCACAGCGCGGTTAATCGATCTTTCTTTTTGGTTAAAAAATGTACACAAACACGAGGTGATCATGTTGCGAACCACGTTTGCATACGTATACGGTAATTTTCGTTTGCAGTAAGGTCCATAGTTATGTGCAAGTCAAGGAGGACAATCATTATCCAATGTTCGATCTGCAAGAACGCATCATCATACATCAAGTTCACCATTCGATTTCAAGAATATAAAAAAATTATTTACGTATCAGCATAGATTACGTGTTGAAAGTTACCTTTTTTCTGCTTTCATGAATACATATTTAGGCGATCGATAACCTTTAAACTTCGTCAATGATCTTTCATTCGCCATGGCGACGAAAATATACGCCCCGACGTATCTGTTATTAATAATCCATAGATATAATACACGTTCTTTGCAAAATTACGTAATTTTTCATTATGAATAAAAAAATCTGTCTTGCAATTAGGCATTTACTTTAGAATCTTTTGGTTCTCGAAGCATTCTGATAGATAATGCTTATAGCACCCGATACATTTGAGTATTTTTGCTTCTGTATCGGGATAAAATTTTATATGCAAGTGGAGCATCATACTTCTTTCGTTCTTTATGATTTTTCTGAGAAAATTGAGGAATCAATTAAGATTTTATAGGTTTAAAAATTTTTTAAAAAACATTTCTATAAATTTTCTAGGTTGAGCAAATTTTGATCTACTGGAATATATTATAAAGTCTTTATGCAGAATTGAAAATAAATTTATACACTTTCTCAAAGAGGAGACTGTGACGGACTAAATTATGCATAAAATACGTGCAACTTCTACTTTTTAAATGTTGCATTGATGAAATTTGTCGTCTGTTTAACTCACAGCTTAATTTATCAATTACATCTGTCTGGAAAGTAGCACGACGAAATCATTGTGAAATCATTCATGAAGTGAATGGAAACTGTTTTGATAACATTTTTTTTTTCAAGGTTTCAATGTCAGTGTACTCATAGTTATCTGCATCGTCCATAATGATTGAGAACAAATGACCGGATGTATGTATGTGTGTCTGTGCGTGTGTGTATGTATAGGGCTTTTAATATTTAATCGTTTATAATTGACGAACCGTTCAAGCAATCGGATTGGATTTTGACATACAAGTAAAACAGTAATTCTTTGATTGAAAAACAGGCGTCGTCGCTTTAATTTTTACAAAACTTGGGCTTACGAGCTAAAGCTTTCAACGCAAATAAAGTATTATTCAGTCGTATTTCGTACAGAGTTTCGTTTAATTTAATTAAATTGTTTCAATATTTGTTATTTTTCGAATTTGTCGTTGTATCTGTTTCCGCTAATTTGCAAACAATGAACTAAAAATGTGTACGTAACAGCGTTCAATGACGTTTCGTACAAGATTTAGCTAAAATCGATAAAGAGGTTGAAATGTTACACCCGAGTGAATTGTTTATTTTTATATTGTTTGCGAAATGCAAACAATATAAATTGCAAAAATGAAAGTTCCGTAAATTGTCTTTTGATTTTGATCGATCGAACTAAAATTCGTCACGCACGTAAAGCAGTAAGATTGCAAATTTTATTTAAAAATATTGCAACAATTAGATTTTATGAAATTTTTCTTTTAAATTTGAATTTTTACTCATCATCATCGTCATTGTGCGCTCCTCAGTATTTTAAATATCTGATTGTTTATACTCTTACGAATATGGATTTATTAATCTCAACTAGTGTATACGATATATAAAAAGCTTGCAATGTATTAATTTGAAAATTGCATTTAAATAATCATACTGTTCATAGTTATTTCTTTATAAGGAAGCTGAGATTGATCAATATGCTTCCTCGTAGAGATTGCTTTGTGAATAATGTAAATTAATAAAGAGACAATTTCGAAGGTTTTACTTTACAAGCTTATGTATAATAATAGTTGTTAGCCTTTACATCTAGTTATCGTAGAGCTCTGCTACTAAACTGGTAATTTATGCCTAATCGAATCATCACGTATGGAATTAGTTATATCCCGTTATGTATACGTATGTATCGGCATTTGTCACATCACGAGTACTGACAGAGAGACAGAAGAGACCTTCAATTTGAACCAGCACGTGCTCTACCAACAAAGGCACCTATCACCACCGCCAAGCATCGCTTACGCGATAATAGCACGCCACGTTTCAGGTCATCGACGCATCGATGATTTTCTGGAACGCAACTCTGAAGACTTTTGTCTTAAGATCTGCGTGAAACGACGTAGCGACAAACCCCCTCGAGTCCCAATGGACTTTGCACACAGGAAGAACTCAATGCTAAACTGTTTATAAGTCTAATGATTTTATCGGATTAAAAGTCAAAGGTAATCACCGCGAGCTACTGTGACTTTATGCCGACGAAAGTTTACTAATTACTTATTGACAGTGACTAAAATTTTTTTTTTTAGATAATTCCAAACAATTTATCAACACCTTTTTATTTTTCTCCTTATTGTCATAACTTTCTTTCAAAATTTTCTGCTCACTCTTCATATTAACAATTATAATAATTGTTATAATTTTTGTTATAATATTCTTTCAAGATTTTCTTCTCATTTTTTACATTTACAATAAGCATTATAATTCTTGCAGAGTGTTTTTTATTTATAAGAATTTGTATTTCTTAATCAATCTGTATCAGCAAAATTCAATTTTTAGTAATATTGACGTTTTAAAACTGAAATTCCTTTAATAGTTTTCAATATTTGGATCTGCAATTATGATACACATGCTTAAGTGAGTATTGTAGAATTTCTCATTTGACATTCCTGATAACTTCGTTCTAGAGAAAAAACCTCATTAAAAAAGCTTCGAAGATTCTGCGTTATATCCTGGGCTATCACCCGATTATCATCCGGGGACCCAACCTGTACAGTTTACTTCCTTCTTCTTCGTCTTAAGTGCGACAATCAAGGCCTCAGCTGAGCCTGATGATAGATCATACAATTAAAAAATAATACAAACACGGTTGTTTCATTTTTTGAAACAAAATAGTAACTTGTAAAAGGTGAAAAGTTTGTACAACAATTGGTTTCGATATGAAAATATTGAATTGAAATCATTTTTGTAGCTGTCCAGATTCGATAATAGGGAAAAGTCAATTGCACGCGTATTTCGATGTAACACATTCCGGTATCACTCCTCGCTAAGATATCACAACTTTATCCGCACTTAGCATGACACTTGCACGATTGACTCAATGTTTGTCGCTTTGATAAGAGATTTTTATAAAGATTTAACGAAGATCGAAAGTCGTAGTCGGTCTCCAGGGATCATTTCGAAATTTTGATTTTACACAGTTTGGTATTTGGATTTTAATCAAAGGTGATAGAAAGACGTCGTACGTCTACAAGACGCGTAGTGTCCCCGAGATCAGCGTGAAACTGCTGCCGTCAGTAAAGATGCAGCAGCGATAAGCGCTACTTGGTTATACCTACTAAAAATTACTTAAATATAAATGCAGTTGAAAAATAGATTTTAATAATTATTTTGAGATTTTAATTGAATTGTTCCTTGTAATCGACGCAATATTCAATCCCGACAATCTCATTTCATAAAATTCGTAGAGTTCGTACGTAGCGATCTGTCTTGTTTACATGTTTCGATATTTCAAGTGGCTATTCGAAGCTTGAAAGTAAAAAAAAAACACAATTAACGTTAACAGTTCTTTTACCCTAATATGATTTGATTAAGACTTAGATTATTTGTCGTTCACTGTATCAAAACTAGTTTAATCGTTTAATATACTATCGTGTTAGGCAGTCTTTTGTTTTTTGAATAATTATTCTGTGTGTTCAATTATAATATAACTTGTAAGTAACGAGCAATGCTACCGGCTACTACTAAGTAGAGACCGCGGCACTGGGTCAGACTTGATTTCCTGTTTCGTGAGGATAAGATTGTCGCTATGTGATAGAGAATGTAATAGATTCTACACGATAAAAAATGCGCTGTTGAAATTAACACAATTTCAACACAACTGTCTTATCCCTCTGGGTCCATTGCTTCATTGTTAATAGTCGGTGTAAAAGAGCTGTGTAAGGAAGATGATGTTATCGATTCGTACGGAAATATACATCAGCGGGTGTAAGTAAGGATACCATTTAGTGTGTGTTTGACACCGTTTAAAGTTTATATAAAAATTTATTGGGTTTTTAAATGTACCACTTATAACACTCCAAAAAGAAGCGTATTAATACAACACACGATACGCACAGTAAGCGTGTTGCACCAATTGACCGTGTTCGAACAATATTTTTGCACTGTTACTTAGCAGTAGTAAATGTACAACACGCTTTGCAGTGTTATAAAAATACACGTTTCTTCTGATAATGCGCCTAAAGGAAGACGAATGAATACGCTTAACCACCAAAACCACTCTTCATCTAAACGTACACACTGTGTTATCTACACACTTTGCGAAACAAAACACCGGTAGACAACACATGTGTATGTGCGTCCTTTTCATACAGAAACGTGTGTGCCGCTAGATGGTTTCGCGGATTGGGAAGACCCTGAAGTTTCTTGCAAGCAATCGGGTATCTTGTCAAATATTGTACAACAATCTAAGTGTGATTATAATATATGTAAGTTTAAAAATTAACATGGTTCTAGGTGTGTTGTAATAAGACTCGTTAAGCGTGTTGTTAAAAATCAACACACAACAAATCGTGTAAAAAGTGACTATACGATTATTCGTGATAACATAACACGCTTCTTGTTAGTGTACAGACACTGGTCACAGTATTGAGTCAACTTCTAAGAACAACAATACCATTGAGGGTCAACGTGATTAAACACACCACTTGGTGTTAATTTTTATTGGAGATACCGTATTACCGGTATACCGAATTTGGCCGGTGTACTTTTAACAACGAAATTATGTTAATTTTAACACCAATTTTTTTTTTCAACACACACACCGCTATAGTTTGCATCACAGATTATTTAGCGTGCAAAGCGTCATGAGTTATGCTAAATATCCGTAATATACGATATACTATACAAAACGTATATAGTTATTGTATATTACAGCCAGGTTCACGAATATTTCAGATCTTTTTCAAGATGGTCAGCTTTTTTAGTCTGTCTCCCATACAGCGAGAAAGTCCATTGATAAATTTTTACTTCTTCATGAAGGATGCTTAGTAGATGACAAACTAAAGGAATAAGAAGTGCAAGGTTTAAAGTTCAACCCTATTAGATACGTGTAACTTTTAGTTCATGCATTTTTGTTTTAGCACTTTACTGATTTTGACGAAACTTTTTACCAAATATCACTGAATAGTAATTTGTTCCCGTAGAAAGTTTTGATTCGCCAACTCACGTTTTACGTAAGTTAGTGAGATAACGGCGATTTGAAAAAGGAAATTTTTTATCCCATAAATTTGAATTTGTTTTTATGTTTACGCCTAAATTCAATACCAAACAACCTAAAACGGATTTGCAATTTTGAAAAACTAATTAGCTCAATAATAAAAATTTTACAAAAGCTAGAGCATTCACAAATATTGTTTCAAAGAATTGAAAATGTCATAAAATCAGAATGTCTGCACACATTTTGTTAAAAATCACAACAATCAAAGAGGGAATACTACTTGACTCGTGTGCGAAGTCCCAGCTCGATTTATCGAACAATTCTTAAGACTGTGTGTCTTAACACACATGCATATGGTTACATACAGACATTTTTTCTAAACTTCTTTTGTAGATGATTTGAACCATTTTGAGCATTCTGACATAAAAAAATCGATAAACATTTTCTTTACTCGAAACGAAATTTCCTCTCCGAGGAAGTAAAATTATTACAAAGTGATCCAAGATGTATAGACAGACTTTATTGCAAATAGCCACTAGAAAATTAGTGATTCGGTACAGCAGTGTCTTTGTTACTTTATGCAATCACTCGAATAAGACACCAAGAGATACCGAAAACGAACCAGCGGTTGTAAAACTGTGTATATCTGCTATAAAAAATGCTAATGAATAATTTTTATTTGACGTTAAATTTGTCGAAACTCACCTGAAACTTTTGTGTTCGGAATACACGTGGGTTGGACAGCCAATGTAAGCCTCCGAGTATGATGAGGAGAAATTTCGATTTGGAGATTGGAATGTTTTACTCCAAAACAGTGATGCAAGTGCCGATGAAGGTGACGAAGATAATAAAAAAAGAAACAGGCCGTTTATCGCAACAACACGATTTAAAGAGAAAGTAACGACAAAGAGTCGAAAATGCCCGCCTCTCCACCCTCTCGTTATTCGATGTGACTCTTTGCTCGACTGCTGGACCACTGACTGTCAAGATCGCTTACCACTTTGCAGCTCACCTCGGAGCGGGCCCCCAAGAAATTCTTTGTTCAAGTTAGGAGCCCACCGCGATCAAGGAGAACCTTGTATGCTGCTGCCTCCACCTCTGCATTTCCACCACGCTGTTCGTTCATCACTTGCATACTGACAATACTGTTTCGAACATCCCTACTCCGATATATCGCTTTTTGCATTTTTTCAGACGTCATTGTACGTATATTGGTCAGACTTCAGATTTACACAAGAAAATAATTTCTTCTACGAAGTTGAATTTTTCGTTGTCATATTCATTTGTTTGCGTAAGACAAAAATTCTTTTCATCGGAATACCTCTCCAAACCTAAACGTTTACATGCTACAAATTTATGAAAGAACGTTAAATTTAATTTCAATTAAATTAATACGATTGTTAATTACTGTGTAAGATTGATAGCAAAACACAGAAGCTTGAATATTAAATATTTTTACATCTCAACGATAATTCATGACTAAAGTTTACCAAAGTTACACGGAAAAACTGCCATGAAAGGTTACATGAACAATGCCATGCGAGGAGCCGAATGAATCAAGAAAAAACGTTACACTAAAAATTACTTTAAAAATTGTTATCCAATGTGTTGTCTACAGGCCAGCGTTCACTGCTCGTGACAATAAAATAAGGAATGTCATTCGATTAGTCGAATTAAAGAGTGCGTTTTGAATAAAAATCAATCATCCCTAATCGGTATTAATGATAATGGATTTTTAAATAGTTTTTGTGTCGTACCAAAGGCCATCGTGTCAAATTCTACAATTTTTCTATCGATGTTTGTCAATATGCTAGACATCAATTTACATATTTCGTGCGCGAGGTCCGACGTCCAATTCCATAGTATTAATCTGTCGAGTTGCACACTCGGGTCGATCGAGGCGAGCAGATGCGAGACCTGCTGACTACCCAAGTTATTGAAATTTTTATATTTTTGACCAAGCAGTCAACTTAGTCCAATAAAATTGACAAAACCATTGCAAATGTACCTGTAGCTTGAAGAGTCTACGCATTTCGCGTCTTGAAATTCCTCACAAATCAAATTGTGTGCTGCTACTGCTTGCCTCGATCAGTCCGACGGATCAACTGGACAGCTGGAATCTATGGGAATGGGCATTCGTCCTCGCATTCGAAAAATTCGGTGCAAAGAGACCTCCATAAACATTGACATCCAATGTCCCGAAGTTCTGTTCCGACCGACAGGCGTCTCAGCCCAATGAAATTAATAGAACTATTAAAAATGCATCTATAGTATGGAGAGTCAACGCATTTCTCGTATCAGAAACTTTGAAATATAAAATTCTATCGATACTGCTTTTCTCGATCGATCCACAGGGTCTGCTGGATAGCTTGAAACTAAGTGAGACTAAACTTAATTAAATAATAATAAGAAACGAATGCAAGAGCAACTTTATCTGTAGATTTATACAAGTGTCGATACTTGAGGCCTCCAAAAATCCAGTTCTGTCATTTCTTTTTGCCTCTATCGACCCCAGCTATCTTCCAGATAGTAGAAAAATAATACAACGATCAATAATTGATATTATTTTTTCGGTGACATTAAGCAACATAGAAAAAGGATAGCAAACAGTGAATTAGACGTCGAAAAACATATAAAATAACGTCCATTAATAACAATAAACATATCGCAACTTTATTCAGAACGAAGCTTCAATAATTGTTGAATCGATTAATATTGTAACGTGATGGAATATTCTATATTTGAGGCCTTAAATCGAGTACAAATTATACGTCTGAAGTATGTCGAGCGTCATGTATTATATACAATGTGAATTTGTATATGGAGTCGTCATCAATGGCACTATTTTATTAATGACGCTGCAGGATGCGTTAAATTTTCATGGGTCCCATAATTATACGCGTAAATCAGTATAAATGCCGTATTTGACAATACAGCAAATTATAGACATTTTTAAGGTTCTTTTACACGTGTA
The DNA here is from genome assembly GCA_963942595.1 of Cylloceria caligata. NCBI lineage: Eukaryota > Metazoa > Arthropoda > Insecta > Hymenoptera > Ichneumonidae > Cylloceria > Cylloceria caligata. The sequence goes on from OZ012704.1 coordinate 11,564,328, forward strand.
AATATGCTTAATTATCAAGACCAGACGCACTATTGATCTCTCAATTTATTTCCAACCATTTGGTATGATTAGGGTCATACCAAATGGTTGGAAATAAATTTTCTGTGCTTTACGCCCAACTCGATATCGATTTAGAAATACTATCCTTCACTGCAACAATGCTAATTATATAATTGATAATTTATATATATAATTAGACATGTAAGTACCAAATACATCATTCGAATAATGTGAATGTTTCATTGTGCGCACGACTGCTCCATTTAATGGAGTTTTTTTGTTACATGTAACATATGTTTATCTTTATAATAAGATGTAATTATTCTTAGTTTCTTTCGTAGGCTTCTTTCCATTCACCCTTACAAATATAAAGTAGAAGTGAGAATAAATAAGCACCTGCATCAAGTGATTTCGCATCTAACCAGAAGATCGCATCTAACCAGGTTTGCCGTTTCCAATTATAGCTGCGCAGGCGGCTTCTATTAGTCCGTTATAGCCTTAAGAAATGCAACGAATATACAATCATTGCGAGCAAGTACAGAAAAACACGCAACTCAAACGGCCGCACAACTGTGATTGTAAGCTTAACATTAATTGTCCATCCTCGAAAATCTAGGCTGTCATTAGCTCTTTCGCCTTGGACTTAAATCGCGTGACGCGCGCATCTCTCGCGCAGCAATAAAAGCACTATTAACTCAAATTCCTGTTCCAACCTTTGATTGACGAAACTGTAAGAAAGCAATAAGTGCTTAATAACATTCCCATCACAAATTGCTACACAATATACTAAGGACGCTGCAAGATTTAATTTCCCAAAAAGAAAACAGTTTCCATTAAAATGAGCCTTTTAAATAAACGACGATAAATAGGTGATAACGCCTAATCAGTTGAGAAAAAACTTTTTAGTTTGTTCTCGAAACATGTAAAAACTTCTTATGGCTTCAAAGAAATATTTTATTAATAGAATCGTTAATATGCGTTTTTTCTCAAATATTATTTTGTACTTTCCTTCTATTTCTTTGACATATTCAACATTTTTCTTGATATTTTTCAATGTACGTCACGTCGCAAGTGGCTACTTGTTATTGTTATTATTGTTGTACAATTATTATTAGATTAATTTACTTCATTTTGGGTTGATTAACGACACGATGTGGATTATCAAAATTCTCCTCATACAGTGAGTTTACTTTATGGGAATCGATGGAAAGTTAACAAATATTTTTCATGTCGTATGTTTGTTTTCATAATTCGGAAATTTCATTATTCGGAAAATTGTGGTAAAAATAAAACTCTACGGGATTACCAGTAGGATTCCATGCGGGATCTTGCAAGGCGACTTGTGTCTTTCCGAACGCTCACCAGTAATCCACAGAAATCCGGCACAATATCGCTAGCTTTTTCGCAATTCTTCTTAAACTCTTACGAGGGCACGTTAAGGTATTTCTTTAGTTATTTGTATATGAAATGTCCAACAAATTTAATTTGAAGTATTTCTATTGTTATTTGTATGTCAAATGTCCAAGAAAAAATATTTTACAGTTTTTTCTATCATTTATCTTGGCATTTTTTAAATATTCAAAGATAAATATATATTATGCAAGGAATCGAAAGAAGATATCGACCATGGGAGCAAGAAAGAAATCTTTTACGAACGTTTATCTTTCAACTTCAACGGTTGTTCACGAGTAACAAGAGAAATATTGTAAAGCGGCCCCGTAAGAGTCTGAGAAGTATTGCTGAAGAGTTACACTCAGAATTATATACGTGACTGCTACGGACCCCTCTCGAGAGTTGTGATTCAAGTCAACTCTTTGTGAGATCCCGCATGGGATTCTACTACGAGTCCCACCGGGTCTTGTTTCTTCCCCGCTGGAGATCAAATTAATTTATAGCAGTGAGGCGCGAGGTGCATGTTCGTTGGTATCGTATAGAAAACATTTTCTAATTTTTCAACTGCTTCTCGAAACTTTTAAAGAGACAAGGCATGGCGGCATTGATATTGACTCATTAGGACGTTTTTAAAATTTTATATAACTATCTCACGTCCGGGAATGGCGAAATATGAAATATCTAGCGACATTCGAAATGAGCTTAAAATCTAACTTCACGCCCCTGGACATCGATATAAATACGCAAACGAATTTATTCCTTCCGTATTTGTCAGGTTTTACTGTAATATGATAATATTACAGTCGGAAAGTGCCAAATACAGAATGTCCGGCGACATTCGAAATAGGTCTCGAAGCAGTTTTCGAACCTTACGATAACATTATCATTTTACGATAAAGACTCATAAAATACAGAATTTCGTTAAAAATCGGATCTAATTTGAGGGTAAATTTTGGAGGAAATCACAATTACCAGATGTGCAGCTTTAAAATTGTTGAGCACACGAAAGGAGAGGGGTAGGAAATCGATGAACTTTATAATAATAATAATATAATAACATAATCTCGCTGTATTATAAAAATATGTCGCTACTGCCGCCGCTGTACAGGAAAATCAACTCAGGCAGATACTCACAGACAGCTCCCCGTAAAGTCCCCCCACACCCCCCAGACCCGAGTTATTCCAAGTCCTTCTTGACGTCTCCCTCTCCGTCCGAATCATTATAAAACCCATCCTGGAACTCCCTCCAGATCGATGGACAAGGGCTCAATGTAAGATTGCGAAGACACTTGACGTTCGAGCCATACAAAACCATATTAATATAATAATATTGTATAATACTTATATTCATTATTATTATTGGTGTTTTATTTACCATGAGGTAAATAACTTCGGTATTCTTCATTCTTTCCGTTTGAAGATTCACCGATATTCGACTGTTCGAGTTTTATAAAAACAACAAGGGGATGATTGATAACTAGGCAACGAAAAAGACGGCAAGAACAAGTGCATCCTCGCTACGATGTCCCGTTAGCAAATTCTTCGGCAAGACAATTACTGCTAGGAGTTATCGTTAGGCTCCAGTTTATAGGATGTAAAATTGGCAGCCTTGAACAAACTCGATAGTAAAACGCCACGTACCGTATTTTATTATGATCAGCCGCAGTAGGTTTTGTTTATCTCAATGCCCCCGTTCTTCCCGCATAGCAGAGCATAAGTTCATAAGTTGAACTAATACTCTACAGATAGATACCGCATAGGAAAATTAACATCAGCCTATTGGTCCGCAACATTATCAGCTCGACGATCAATAATAGATTATGATAATTGTATCGTAATTGTTTGAGGTCCTCAACATTTATCTTCAACTGCTTTTAGAAACTGTTATTTATCGATATTAACTACAAATAATTGTTGTGCAAAAATAATTTAATTGTTTTTTTTTTGTATAACTCGTTAAAAATCTCTTTAATACACTGTTTGTGTGTATTCCATGACTGATATTCTTCCCGAATATATTTGGTTTTCAAGGGTAAACGAAAGATTTTTGTTAAAGCACTCGAGAAAAATTTGTTCCTTATGAAAAAGCCATAGAAATTGCTTCAGAACTGCTAAGTTCATTTATTTATTTCTAGACATTAATATATGGGTAACTCTTTCTAAATAAATATATCTTGTCATTACCATTATGTGCACCGTCAATCTATGAATTATTCTCTTCAAATTATTACAATGATGACTATTAATAAACGTTTTTTTATTAAAACCAATGCTATATTGAGTCAACATGATGTTTATCAGACCCTAAAAAGGGAACATATCATTCAAATATATATTTATTAACTGTTAATAAATAATTATTTGTGCCAATTCAGAGGTTCAAATAAACAATTTGTTCACTGTAATAAAATATTTATTTCGCCATATCCAACTTTATCATTTGTTAACAGTTGACAAAACTGATGCCTACATATAAATTCTTTTCTCAGTGTAGCAACATCGATGGCGATGAGACACATAGACACATCGTTTCCAGATCGTATAATAAAGTCCGTTGGAATATAATGTTCGTATCGTAATTGAGTATCGGTTATTATTTCCTTGATGGTCCAAAAAACGTGGATATCGAGGTCACGAACTGGCCATCTCGTAAATTAGCAAAACTGTTAGTCCGCTTTATCCAAACTATACTGATAGATCACCCAGTATCGTTCAAATAAAAATGCTATGTAAGTTACAACATATATGAAAGTTTTGAACGTAAGCTCATGTGATTTCCTTTATGATGATGTCTAACAAACTACCGGCACATAGTGTAATAGCAACAAGCCGATGCTGTAATAATTAACTAAAGATATTGAATGTAATTTTCAATCGTGCTTCCGCGAATTAATTGCAAAATTACGTCGTTCGTATGGTTGTCACTTAATAAGATATTTGATGAGGGGGGAATTATTTCGACAGATCATAATTGACAGTAGAAATGCAAGATATTCAGCAAGACGCTTGACAACCGGTACATCAATCCAGGTGTGATTAGACAAACATTCCGTCAACCGAACGTCTGTCGATCTTTCTAGAAGAAACCTTGGAATATTGATTATCTTTTTTTTTTTAGAGAAATTAGTATCTGACCTACATTACAACTTTTACTTAGAAGTAACCTTAAATGTTTTTTCGGTTCTAAGTTGCATCGGTTAGTGATGCGGAACGTTGCTGAAGCCAATCATATTTTAATTCATCAGTTGGTGAATTTAAAAAACCGACAGAACGAGATGCGCCAGATTGTGTTTCCTTTGGTACTCACTGTCTCTGTTAAGATTATCTCGATGTTTCAAGATCTCGAGTGTTTCGAGATGTTTACTAGCGAAGTATTCTTGTGAAAGAGAAATAATCTCCGTTCAATTGTATTGGGCTGTGCATTCTGTCCGATCCAATCGTCCTTGGCCGAACGCTAGCTACATATTGACAGAAAAAATGTATTCATTCGCATATAAATTAATATTATAATAATAAATTAGTTATTATAATATTAATGTGTACAAAAAATGTACTTCAACTCCCCCCACCCCCCTTCTTTTTTTAATTAATTTTGAGTGAACTTTAGGAGTTTGTCAAAATAATTATCCGCGTCATATGTTTTCGATTAGACTATACCGGTTAAACTCTATTTAATGTAATTTATTAATTAATATTGAATAAACTTAAACTTTAATTTATTTGATGAAAAATAACATCTACACGACAAATTCGTTGACATTTCGATGAATATTTTCATTATTAATCATCAAAAAGCTTTCCCAAAACTTCAAGTTAATTACTTTATCTCTGCATAAATAAATAAATAAATAAATGAATAATGAATATTTGAACTGGCACTGGGTTTCCATCATAATTCTGCAGCATTAAGGTTGCGTTACTATTAAACCGGTGGTGACATCTGTCGCCGTAAGCGAGTACGAGATCTCGACTGCCCGTGAGAATGCGTTGTATAGTATGCACAGGCAGTTCTCCTTCCAACTGTACCGTTCAAGATACTGGTGCTGCTCGCGTTGCTCCGTCGACAAAACATTCCCTTGCCGAGGTCCGTGGGCGGTGGACGAAGAAATCTTACACACGATACGATATTTACTGCGAGCTCTTGGCTGCACCGCTTCGCTCAAATTTCTGATCGTTACCGTCCGGGACCTCGGACGTCCGTCCATACATTTTACTCTCATCCGGTTGACAGTAGTCACCGCCGTGTACGTGCTGACACTGTGCGTCTACGTTTACGCGGGTGTGAGCGTGCTACCACCGTGCGGAGTCTCAAAAGTGAGATCGCGTCAGTGTGTAAACGTTGATCAGGCATTTACATTTTCTACTGCTCCTTCCTTTCTGTCTCTCTACTGCTGTTTTGTTATTCATATTCATATTATTATTATTATTATTATTGTTGTTGTTGTTGTTGTTGTTATTTTATTCACAAATCTTTTTGTCTCACTTTTTTGTTTAACTCTGAGTCACGTTTATCGCTCAACGCAACGCTCATTGTGTTGACCACGCGCTCTCTGCACAAGCAGCAGTGAAACAGCTGTTACTATACGCAATATAGTATTTGCGATAAAGCTGTAGGTGCAAAGAACTCGCACTCTGATAGCTCCTTATCTATAATTGAGACACTGACGAGAAGTGGATCGAGAATCCGACGGCTACGAACCGCTCGGACACCTCGCAATCATGTCCTCCCTCCTCGCTAATTGCTTCAGAAGATTGACCGAGGCACCCACTAAACATGAGGTAATGGAAATACCCTCGATAGATGTTCAATCTCTGGTAACAAGCCACCGAATTGATCGAGGTTTTTAATATATATTAAGTAAATGATACTCGAAAATTGCTGCAAGACAATGAAACATTAATTAATTGAAAGTTCCTGAAATATATTGCCGAATTGTGCATTTTGGGAATTATAAAGTTTCAGCGAGAGCATTCTGGTTCTTCATAAATTTGCAAATTTATGTACAAATTTATTTTCAGTTACGCGGCTTTAAAGTGACGGACATCAATCGAAGCCGAAAGTTTGGGGTCGCTTGCCGAAGTCTTCAGGAATTAAAGAGAAAAGCTTGCACGAAATTGAACGTAAGTTTTATAATATTACTGTATTATTGTTGGACTATGCAAAATTACAGGGTGAATGGTCCGAACGAATCACTCAATTGACTTTGTAATTGTATTAAATTTAATTAGTTATGGAAAGGTCTAATCGTATGCAATACATTATTTATATAATGCTTATAAGTATGTTTGTGATGACAATGGTTACCTTTAAATCTTTTAATCTTCATTCGTTGTTGTTTATTCATCAACAATACAGAACGTAATGTAACAAGGATGCAAAGTAGAACCTTGCACATTGATTTCTCATTAATTTAAACTTTTTACAAAGCTACCTTTATGATGAATTATAGTGATAAATTTTGGCTTCCTCATAGAAGAAGCTTTGTCGGTAAGGTGGAAGATAATAAAGAAGTGTCTTGACTACCACATTTTCCGAGTAATTATTTAAATGTAATCGACAAAATTTGAATAACAAAGAAATATAAAAATTCAACATGCTCCAAAATCTCATATCATTAATATAATTTTAACAATAATCGTAGCCTATAACAACAACTTATTGCGTAACTACTGTCACAAATTTTAGATCGTTTATTCAAGTGGATTCTCAAATGTCAGGTATTTAATTCTGCAAGTTATAACAATATTGAATAAAAAATTTCAATGTTCTATAAAATTTGAACGCCTAGATCGATTTAAAATTATATTTTATATCAGAAATTTCTCAAGCTCTTTACATGTGCGCAAAATTGTAGCGCAATTTCTTAAACTTTTTCAATTTTATAATTGTGACAAAGTTGAACAATTTTTTATCTTCCAAAATTCAAACTCTTCAACCGATCTTGCCCAAACTCAATATTGAGGACTCATGAATGTCATTTCACCTTTGTAAAAAAAATTCAGTTAAATCAATTAAAATTTATAGAAATTATAATGATTACGCTTGTTTTACGAAAATTCAAAATCCCATTAAATCCGAACCGCTTTACAGATTCTGCTCAAATTCAATACAATCCGTCATTTTATAATATATCATTTTATTCGTAAATAACCATTACGCCGAAAATATGAAAACTTACGACAGTTAGAGCATTAACAGACATTCTTCGAAAAATTACCAAAATTACTCGTTTTATTGTTTGTAAAAATTTAAACGCAGGTCGTTCTTGAGTTATAAACGTGCGGATTTTTCAGTACCATTACACTATGTGGAAGGAAAAATATTCCGCATAGGTAACGAAACATTGTATTACCGGGACGCTAATAATAAAAAAATGTTTGTCCACCTCTTGAAATAAGGAACTTTTTTTATTGTCCAAAAAGTCAAAGGTATTGCTTTGTTCAACTGGAAATCAATACAAGAGTATTCGTAATGCAATCAAAAATCGGCGGATTTAAATCCTTCTGTCATTTAATTACCGCAAAATTCGTAATTTTGGGAGAAATTATTAATTTATTTTTATTCAAATTCCAGTTGTATTAATAATTTATTAGGATTTAAATACAAATTCCAGAGGTATTTATAATTCGCTTCCATTCAAATACAAATTCTTTGTGGAAATGGTATTTGAATAGAAATCCTTATTCCATCAATAATTAGTATTCTCTTTTTATTTAAATTCCAACTCCACAAGGAATTAGAATTTAATTTTCATTTAAATACAAATTCAATTTAGAACTGGTATTTAATTTTCATTCAAATACAAAGTCCTTCTGGAATTAGTATATGATTTTCATTAAAATCCTAATTCTATAATTAATTAGTATTTAAATATAAATTAATTACCAAATTCAGGTTAAAATTGAAATCGTGATTGCATAATTTCAAATCTGCCGATCTCTGAATGCAATTGACGCACACACAGGTGCAAGTGGTTTAGAAATTATTCGTAATATGAAAAAATAATATATATTTGTAAAAAATCGCCGTACATTAAATCGGAATATCTTGTGTCAATGTAATGAACAAAGTGACCATTTATTGACGTTTATTATTATGACGCATATTTAAATGAATCAATAAAGAAACGTATTCGTAATCGTATTTTTTTACGATTTGTTTGATACAACAATTTTAAATGATTTACCGTACAACAATGCTTCAACTTTTGAGCTTTATTAATGCTCGTCTTGAACACGAACGTAATTAATTAATACTCTCATAGTTTCTCGTATTTATAACTGGATATTATATGCACAGGCTCTAATTAGCATTCCACATTTATGAGATATGATGTTTTAATTATGTTTCGACTCTTACCAACCAGGAAATTAACAACAAACAAGATGCAAAATCATGAGGCACTGAATATCATCTCAAATTTTTTAAATTCGTAAATAATTACTCGAGAAAGTCATTTTTGAAGCTGGAATTCACGTAAAGTATTTAATTACACCAATAACTGTTATGAATAAAAAATTAATAATACCATTCATTCGTCGATCAATAGAATATTAGATAGAAAACGATCAATCGCATAAGATTTTTCAGAAGATTTTTTTTCAGATAAAAAAAAGAAAATAATTTTTACCGTGAGCGTCAAATTTTTCTTTAAAACGCGTTCTGAGTAACTCGTGCCCTTGAGCATGTTCCATGAAAAGCTCAAACTAATTGCACTATGAAGATAGATACCGGTTCCCGCACTAACGGCATAAATTTATTATCACGCCTCTTTTGCGACGCTATCTTCTATCCTGATGCATATCATCGTTCCGTCCGTAAGAACGGTGCGATGAATCGCGTCGCATTTTCCGGAAAGACTCAATTGCGAGCTCATAGTGCTATGGATGCACTCGAAGGTCGCTCGAAGCGCGAGAGATTGGTCTGCAACGCTGCTTTATCGAACCACCGGCAGCAGGCCAGGCCAGGGACACGCGCGGTCTCACCGCCTGTGTGCACTCTGGCTGGCCGTTCCATGTCAGTGTCACGGCCCTTAGATTTTACGGGGTCAAGGCCTAGATTCGAATCTCGACTAGTACCGTTGGTGTTGGTGCTGCTACTACGACCTGCTCCATTTTTTCCTATCCCGTTTCTTTCCGTTTCTTTATCTTTGTCAGCCCCTTAAGCAGTAGCAGTACCCAGAGGCGCTTGAAGTGGCGTCGGATCTGACGAACTTTGTTGACGCTTCGTCTCAAAATTTTAAACAAATCTTTCTCGATCTTAAATTTTTCAGAGATGTCAGAATAACGGGGCTCGCTGGGTGAATGTAGCACACAGTGAGTCCCACAGATCCGATGTTTATCATGTAACGAACCTTTCCCTAAAATCTTCTTCCATTGATACTTTGAAAGTTGATATTTAACTGATATTGAATTTACTTGACACGTGGAAAAAAATAATCGATTACAGTCAATTTGTAACAAATTAGTTGGATGCTAATAGATTAATTGATTAACAAACTATTTAGTTGACAACCATGCAATTGGTTGGGGCAACCAAATTAATTAGTAGGTTCAAGTAACAGATTTGTTAATAAATTAATAAGTTGGCAACCAACTAATTTGTGAGCTCAACGAAATTAATCATTCGAAGCGTATTCAATCGCACAGTTGATTGGATCAACGAAGCCATCTTCGCCGTCCAACTCCATTCATTCAGTCTCTGACGACTTTAAGGGTAAACTTACAATCGGAACGCCATCTAAATCTCGCGATACTAAATTCATTATATTAAAATAACTTAATTATTTATCTTTGTACATTATATCAATAATAAAAACCGGATAAGGATATTATAATACAACAATTTTATACCATCTTTTCATTCCAGGTAACGAATGACCTCGCGGAAATCAACATTTTTCTCCTCGATGGAGCTCTCATCGACGAGGATTATTTTTATACACTGGAGCCTCAGACGACACTCGTCCTTCAGAGACCAGGGGAACGGATGCTTTCCGGTGAGCGAGATAATCAGCAGGCTGTAATAATCGAATGGCTAGCAATATGTTATCATTAGAACAACGATAAACCTTTTTTATTAACCAATATTAATAACAGATATGAGAATCTTCTTTGATTCTCTTCAAATTACCATCCAATAAAAAGTTCATGTCACGTGATATATCAAAATGCGATTACGCCAATCGTTGTCAAACTATTTGTTTTCTGATTGGTTACCAGGAAAGTCGTTGTAGAGACAAGTTCAATTCAGTGTCCAATTTAACATAAGAAGATAGCCGCTGTAGCATCCGTAACCTTACAACTCTGCATAAGAGCTGGAACGCAAACAGCTCCTCAATAGCGCACATGTATTGTCTATGTACAATACATTTTTTGTTGGCATAAAAGATTTATGTAACCTCATTGCCCATGGAGGCGACTACATACGGGTTACATTTAAATTATAACTACGCCCATCTTCGAAGAAAACTAACAAAAATTGTGTTACTTGGCAAAGAATTTAATACGTAGGATTGAAGAAAATTTTGAAGTGATATTGGTGCAAAAATGTAGTTTTTCTCTTAACGTAAGCAATTATTTACAACAATTTTTTGATTAAAAATCTTATGTCGTTTGTTAAATACGCTCTACGATATAACGATTACGATAAAATATCAGAGCAGGCCTATTTAAATTGGAATTCTCCCTATAACATAGTAAATAATTTATAGATATTTAACACGATAAACTCGATGTCCCAGAATGCATCGTCTGATTTCACCGAGTTCCCGGGTTTTCCGCTATAATGAACCATTTTGCAGTGGCTGGTCGAGAAGGGCATCTATCAAAGGGGTTAAAAAATAAAGAGAATAAAGTACGTAGGACAGGAGACATATCAAGAAAATTGAAAAAAAAAAAAAAACATCGTTCCATCGCAACCCTTTGGATCCTTTCTCGATTGGCTGCTGCTCGATCAGACTCGAATGTCGAGGCCGTGCGCTCAACGTCAAAGCAAAAGAACTACCTCATTGTCGACACGCATTTTCCGTTGTACCGTTGAATTTTCCAGTGCGCATGCATTCCCCGACGACGAATCGATTTCCCTGTGGAAGTAGTAGTGCATAGGTGATATCCTCAGTGGACTATGGCTCTATCAGGGTGGATACTCGGTTTAGTCGTGTGATACCGATACCACCGCTGTTCTCTGTGAGATTATTATTACTCCTTTTTTCCGGGTTCTCGTTGCCACAGATGCGGACCTCTTATACGATACCCTCAGGCGGGTAAACATTGATTTTCTCACGGTCGGTGACAACGCTGCAAAGTTCCTAACCGAGAATCTCAAGAGAAAGGTTGCTGTTTTAAACAGCGTACTCAATCGCGATGATACGAAAACAGCGTTCAGCAACAGAGACGATCATCCCGAGTGGTTTTGCGGATTGGAGACGAACGTCATTAGCAAGGTTGGTTCGTATGGATGTATAAAATAATAAATAAATATAAAATAATAAATAAATATAAAATAATAAATAAATATAAAATAATAAATAAATATAAAATAATAAATAAATATAAAATAATAAATAAATATAAAATAATAAATAAAATATTTCGTTGAGTCAATTGAAATATAGTTAATTCAATGAATTGTATTTGAGTATTTGAAATTTTTATTGATTTTACGAAAATGATTTACGACAAAATCCTACATTCACTGCATCTCACATCGTATGCATACCCTCTCTATAATTTATATAATTGATAATGTAATAAAAATCATTGGAACTTGCACACAGGAAGCGTACATGCATCGCCGTTGTCAGGACCGGATACGCGGCTACCTGTATAAGACTATCGAACAGATCAAAGCGTCGGAGACGTGGGCAAGCAATCGTCAAGCCCGACTGCACCTGCACCATGTAATTGAGTATTTTAAGATGCAGCTCAGGGAGGATCACTACTTTGGCTACTATTTCGATCGAAGTCTTCTCTGTCGTGATGACTCGGAGAACGAGGTGGATAGGATCGATGGTAGAGACGATATATGCTACGATCATTGTCCTTGTAAATTAAGTCGCTTTGACGACACGGACGTTGACACATTCGACGAACAACTCGAAACGAGAATCGATCATGAGGAAGACGAGATCGATGCCAAAAGGGTGACCCGCTTATCGTCTAATACAGATTCTCCCAGTACGCGATCTACAAGTAGAATGGAGAAAGAACCTTGCCCTTATAAGGTCTTACCCAGAACCATGAAAGAACAGGTTCCTCTGTGCGACGCGAATGGAGAGTTCAGGTGCGACGGTGTCTGGAATCGAGAACGTTGCTCATACGGAGAAAGACACAAAATCAATCCTTACCGATCTCGAGAAGAGCTCGTTCTGTTCTCAACCTGGAATCTTGATCACAAGTGAGGATTCCAAAATATTTCTTCTTGATCGTTTTCACTGTCAGTTTTTTAACCTTGATTGGCTAGCAAAATCTGCTAAAATAGATCCAAAAGTAAATAAACTCAGAAAGAAAAAACATGCTGTGACAAACAACACGTCATGCCGGAAGAATGCGGTCGCCCACGTCCGTATCTGGCGATATTGTGACGATACGGCATACTAAATCCAGCACTTTGCTGGCACAACATCGTCACATACGGACGTCACTGTACCGTCGCGCCGTAGTGCACTGCGCCGCTACTTTGGCGACACCGCGTGTTCACAAGTCTATTTGGTAAAAAAACTATTAAAGTCCTCCGCTCCGCAATTGTACGCGGTTTGAAGGGGAGATTTGTGTGACGCGCTGATAATCACGCGATACGAGATTTCTATTTAACTCAGGATATCTCAAAAACTAAATGATAAACTTCTCCCTTTCGTTTCTTTAGTTCAATTATTGAGACTCGTTCAATCGGTAGATCGAAAAAAGTGTCGTGTGTTTGTGTTAGCTGTAAGAGATACACGCTTATCGTGCCAACTTAGATTATAATAATCTCGACTTGAAAACGATAAATCTAACTGAATTATACAGACGTTTGGATAATAAATTCAATCATATGCACTCTAAGTTTTAACAAATTCTGAAATAAATTATTCTAGGAAGGACCTTAACGATAACCGATCTGCATTAGGTTTAAAGAATTCATTTTTTTGATATTCATTCAACGTAAATTTCACGAAGAGACGTAGTAGCATCGCTACACCAAGTTAATTAAAAAGAAAAATAAAGCAATTAAAACCATCTCATGATTTACCATCTTTCTGCTGATACGAGGAGCTACCGTCACGCTTATTTAGAAAATTGCTGCTATTTCGCCCAAAAAACATATTTTCAAAAAGTATTTCACATACACGGAGTTTCAAAATTATTTACAACACGTCAAGACAGTTTAATACAAGCATATGTTACATATTTATCGAAAGGATGATAGACAGCGTTTGAGTCTAGATATCGTATATGGAATAATACTTGCAATGTAAAAAGGGCAAAAATCTAACAAGACGCCAATCGCATTTATAAATAGAATTCACCATTTTGTTGAATTGCAGGCAGTATAATTCGTTACCGTTACGGTGATGATTAACTATTTTTTCTACAATATTTGTTAGAGACATATTTGACAAAGCCTTCGCAATTCATCCATCAGGGGAAACTTTTTTTCTCTATAACCTAAAATGCATAGCTGTTTCACCTTTTGTAAATAAAAAAATGCCTTTAAAGTGATATCTTAGATTAAATTTAAGCAGTTTGGATTCAACACTAATTAATTAATTTCTTTTTAACTGTTTACAGGATCGAGAGATCTAGAACTCTAGTTCCACAATTACTGAAGGTCTCGGAACAGGACACCGTCAATGAGAAAGATGTTATCGGTCTGTATGACAATCTGTTTACGATCAAGAACTTGCGTCTCGTACACATAGTGTGTCATGACAAAGGATCTCACAAGTAAACAAGATTTTAAACCGCCCCGAATGTCGACATAACGGGATGAGAGACACGAGCATGCGACAACAAGAGCCCAATGAACGTGTCGCGCATCCTTCCAAATGCAAAAGACTAACACGAAGTTTCAGCGAAGGAGGTATCGCATTATCACCAGCTCGTCGATCCGCGGAACACTCGCGTATACTTACTCACCCTAATATCCGCATTAATAGAAGTTGTTGGTATTAGCCGTTGATAGGAATATTTAAACGTTGTTGAACATTGTAGCCAAGAGTTTATCCGTTGTCGCGTCATGGACGACGCGATACGTATCGCCAAATAATGTTATTCCGAATAGCGGTGTCACTATACGTAATCAGGTATACTCGATTATTCGGAATTGAAGAGTTTACGCTTTGGACTCGTTGGCACCTACTTTATTACCAAAAAATTATTACCACGAGTCCGGAATTGTTCGATCCTCGAAGTCTGATTTTTAACGACTCTGATTTCGATGAAGAATTTGTCTTTTATTTTAATTATCAAAGAACAATTATTTATTTTTAGATATTTATTTCAAACGTAGAAAAAAAATTAAATTATTAAAGATGAAGAAGAGACAGGAGAAACAAACAAACAAACAAACAAACAAACAAACTAACAAACAAACTAACTAACTAACTAACTAACTAAAAATAATGAAGTTCTGATATGAAGTGTAAAAGAGAGATGTATATTAGATTTCTCTGCGATAATCAAAACGGTGCGTTTCCTTTCGCATGCCGATTATCACGAGGCTGCGAGTAAACACAGACATAGCTTTACAAGAGATTATTGTGAACGAAGGATAACGATTGATCTTTAATTGCAAAAAATGGATACATCGTTAATTGAAATTGCGCGGAGATGATGGAGAATTTATCTAGTAGCTAAGGTTATACGTTGCCAAATATTCCGTTCGTTAACGATTATCCGGCAATCGTGAATGATTCGATCGGAAACCGAACTGCTGTTTCCTTTTATTTTTTAACTGTGCAGAGTATGACGTGCCAAACACTTAGATCGCACGGAGTTCCTCATCTCGATATATACAAATGTATAAAATATATTAGCGAGCGACATACAAAAACCGTTAAACAGGGTTCAATCGAAGCTTAGCAGTTTAGACCAAAGAACGTTTCGCCGCTTCCTTACTCTCAGTCATGAATGGGCAAAATTCTTTTTTCTGACTACTCGCAATCGTGATTTGTCATTGAAGGTCGAATTTATTTTTAGTTTCTTCTCGGTAGTTCAATTGTAACCATACATTTATGATTCGATGACAACTTGCATAAAAAAAGCGTTTACATAATTTTTTAAGTAATTGGAAAATTCGAATTTTCCCATTTCTGCTATCTGTGTCTTTTTATATCTTTTTCATCAATGACAACTATTTAAAACCTAACTTCTGTGTCTCTTTGCGCTAACTATAATAATTTTCAATACGTATAGTCATTTACTCAATTATTTATTTTGCAAAACCTCGATATGGTTCAATGGTCTTGCATCAAAAAATTCATTTGACCTCAATTGCTCCTTTCAGCTCTGTCCAAGTGACGACACGACAATATTCTCGCCAATATTATTCGGATGAGTACCAGCCTCTAAACGAGTTGTCGCGACACGTTTACAAATTCTCAAGACGAAAACGCGCGGGCGTCTATGACGTCTTCGTCCTGTGGTAATTGGCTCGATTCAAATTCTCCGGACTTTGTCAAGAGTCTCCGTCTCCCGTCTCTTTCTATCTCGAGCGAACGAAATATATTCTTCTCGCGTGAATACGATCGGATGCGTCGGTCGCTTAATAGAGCAGTTAGCGTTAACCGGTGAGACCAATTACTAATCAGCAACGTTTCATTCGGGAGTCTCTCGCGTTGTACGCTCAGTTCAGTTCGTTCACAACCGTAGCCACAACCACCCGGGCGACGCACTCGTTATCTACGTACCGTTGTTGCACTCATTTTCTTCTTTATTGTTTTAATTTTTCTTTAGTTTCAATCTACTCCGGAGTCAAGCGTACCCATTATTGCAACTTGAACTAAAGGCTCGATGGGTCCTCTCCGTCCTTCTCGGCTTCTATCGACTTCGAAAGATCCTTCAAACTTATAGGTCGATCCTAAACGTGATATACATAATATACATGGAAAAGATATTATATTGGCTATCTCCGTCTATCTATCCCACTTTCATTCTCTATCTCCGCACATAATAATATCTTTATTCGCTGTAACTATATTATTCATCGCAAGCGACACCCCTTTGCTCCAATCCTATATCGACGTTTAAGAAAAAAAAGTAAACTATATTAAATCCCTCACGCACTACATTTCAAAGCGGCGGTGCCGCAAAAACTTCGCAATATACATGAGATATATATTATAGTATATCAAATTCATATTATATATAAATTATACATACATACATTCACATATACTATATGATCCTCTGGTAGGTCGCATAGTATTTTTTCAATGTACGACGACTGTGTAATCACTTTAGAAAAATATATTTTAGGTACAAGGAAAAAATGTTTGTTACTTTAATTTATTGTAATATCTGTCATCCAAGTCAAGAAAAATTTTATTTCCTGCACTGAGAGAAAGATTTTTTTCTCACCAATAACTATTTAATTCATCCAGTTCATAATATTAATTAACGAAATGCTTACCAGTAATAAAAGTTTATTTCAAAGAAAGGGCAAGGATATTCACTGAACCAGATCTGATTTCTGGAAACGGTTTTTCTTTAAAAAGATTCATGGAATTTTTGGAACGACCGGATAATCCTATTTGTGAAACTGTTGCTCGTTGGCATTTATTTTACTTGTGCATTGATTTCGTTACCGGATTTTGCCTTTTCGATGTAAGTCACCCCGACGTGTCGTCATACCTGAGAGCTCGCTGTATTCCCCTACAGTGTTACCCTCGAGGAGGGTGAATAGATAAATTCTATTCCCTTAAATAAATTTTTATTTCACGTTCCGCTGAGCTCTCATGTCCGCTTCGATGAACCTGTATGGACACCCGTAATGAAAATTATCCCACAATATGTTGCCGATTGCCCAAGGAAAGTCGAAAATCGATATATACGCGTAGCAGTGAACGACGTAGTGTGCGTCGAACACGAAAGCCACCCCTGATGTTGCTCCACACGTCGGAGTATTGTGGCAGATATATACCTTTACCGCTCCCTGCCACTTAAGCTCAAATGCTTTCTCGCTGCTCATTGGGGTGGCTGATCTATTGAGTACGCATTAGGAATTATCACTGCAGAAATTATCTGGAAAGAGCAGCCGTAGCGTGACGATTGCTTGCTTCGATCGATAACATTTATGTCTGTGATTGAAATTAATTCAAAATATTTTTTTCACGATCGTACAAAATATATAAATATTAATTAAACACGTCGTCGCTACGACCAATGTATTGCAGTACAATATACCAACAGCAAGTACCACGAACAAACTCTAGCTCTAATATCGAACAAATAAAGAATAATAAATTTCAATTAACGTTGGATCATGACTTCCTTTCAACGCCTGCATTCAACTTCTTGAATGGACGTAATATTAGATGCCAACTGTACAGTGGAGTCGACTATGAGAAGCTCTCATAAGGCCCAGACACTGCTTCCATACGGGACCACTGTGTGTCTCACTTCCCTATACAACGAGCAAAGTGCGAACACATTATACCTTTTACGCAATGAAAGGTCTTTAGGGAGATCCAAACGGTACAGTCCCGTCAAAAGCTTACGATAGTTTAGATAATTCTTTAGAGAAGCTTTCATCTCTTATATTCCCAGCTGATTCTCCCATGTTAATAAAGTAAATTAGAAAAATGTTTCAAAAGTATAGTCCGATTGTTTTCTATGCAATGGCTAACGACACGTGATGGTGTCATTGAGACGAGAGTCGCGTCACTCCTAAGATCAGTTTCCCGTCGCGATTCAGAGCCCTCGTCTATGCTCTCTTTATTATTATGGGAAAATAAGGCAGAAAGCCGAGGATAACACGTGGTCTCGCTCGATCCCAAAATTACGAGAATATGATCGTACTCCGAGTCTCCCACCGCCGGCATTATATCCCATAAAATGACCGACATTTATTTTCGAGACACCGAGTCCAAGGGATTACGATAGGGATCCCCCTGTCTCGTTTTATTTCTATATGTAAGAACACGAGCGTGCGCCGGAATGATGCATGTATACGCGATGGATCACACGAGTAAGTATCCCACAGGGAGCTAACAATCACACTACCAGCTATAGGAAACCTATATGTGTATAGGTACGAGTTATCCCTATACAGAGGTAGGTTGCTCATACAGAGATCTCGATGGATCGTTCCAATTAAATATAATACAAAAGGCGCACCTTTTTATTAAGACGATTTTTCATGCGCTATACAAACTTTTCTCGTTCACTCTGTCTCTTTTTCTTTCTCTTCGCTACAAGAATTCGACCCTTTTTTATCGTTGTACACATCCCTCCTTTAATCGAAATCTAATTTATGTAATCGACGTAAATCCATCTGTACCTTACCTTAGTTTTATTTTAGCAAGATTTTAGTAGTTCTTGCGATTACAGGTAGGTCAACATAAATGTAAATTTTACTAATTTTTAATCAATGAAAAAATGCGATCAATTTCGCTGCTATTTCAAATGATAATATCTTATTCTCACATCAGAAAAAAATCATTTTTAAGTTTTTGGACTCACAATTCGATTCGGGATGATATTTTGCAAATTTTGTGAGTTCAAAAAAATACTATCTATGTTAAATAAAATATTATTCCTTACTTGAAATCCCGTTTACACATAATCTGATACTTAATTAACGAATTAAATTGATTAACGTGAAAGCTCGTTATCATAACAATATAAACTATATTGTATTTCGATTATCTTTTTTTTGAAAAATTGAAACGCCAGAGTATCGTACGTGCATTACATACGAGGTAACCTCGTACTACCTGACAGAGGTTCGGAAAGATGGTTCGAATTTGTTTGTGGCAACCAAAGAATTATCCAGTTTACTTTTATTATATGTAGACCTTAGAAGATGCTCGGCGTTAGATACATCAAACCAACGTCTTAATGCAATTTATTAAACCCTCTTCAATTGGAACACAAGATTTTATGAGAACGGTTTCTTTCATTCTCTTTTTTTTCTGTCTCTCATGGCAATATTACCTGCTTTCGACCGCGCCCGTCCTGATGTTATACATTTTGCGAAGGAAGATCACCCTCACGCACATTCTCAAAACAAAATCATCATACACCGTACGATGAATGGATGCGCGCAGGAAGAAATGTACATACTCGAACTATTCGCCGCCCAGGTTTTCTCTCAATTCCCGAGGACATCCGAGATTCTCTTCAACGAATACGCGGGTCAAAGTTTAAGGTAGCGAACGTTTTTCTTGCTCAAAAACTCCTCCCTCTCGTTCTTCTGGCTAAGTATACTTTCTATTTTCTCTTTTTTTACAAAATTCTTCAATTGTTGATCAATAATAGGTCCGGGCGTGCGTGGCTTTCTCATAGAAAGTAGACACCATCCCGAATGAGATAAAAGAAGCGATCGAGTAACAAATCTCTTTTTGAATCGTCTTGGGACCCATTGTCGTACTACGGACTCGACACCTTCAAGATCTTTACCGTTTTTCCGAGATGTCGGATGTTTCTTTCGACACAACGATCTTAAATGGAATACATTGTATAGGTAGCCTTATTACAAATAGCTGTGACAATAAAGGCAAAACCACACAGCACAAACGATACTCGATATTTCACAACTTTACAAAAAAAGGAAAAACAATTTAATATACTTAATGCAAGAAAGATGTAAAGTTAAACGTTGTAAATCGTTTCCGCTACAGTTACCTTTATAAGGAAGTACGTTTATTAATTCTGACTTCCTAATAAATAAATGTTTGCAAAAGTTAGTAAATAATTAGGAAGTGATTTACAACGTTGCACAAGTTGAAACGTTTATGACATTTATCGACAAAAAAATGTTAAATTTTATAAAATTATAACCCTTACATCGTTTTTTTGCCATATTTGGATAGCAAACAACTTTTATGGATAAATAAACTGTGTAAAAAAATTTTATTCGATATCTTGAAGATTGCGTGCGTTGGAACGTTCACGAAATTTTTTTAAAAATTCAACATTTTCTTAAATTGTTGAGATTTAATTGATTTTCGTTAAATTTAACAGCAAACAACCTGTATCACTTCAGTAACTGAGTAAATATTTTTTAGCTCAATATCTCGAGAATGTCACGTGTTAATAGGTTTTTACGCTATTTTTACAACATTGAAAAAATCCACGATTAAGAATATTTTGAACACATTGGCATTGAAATCCAGAAATAATATTTCATCACGAAAACAAAGCTTTCTTCATTATATACAAAAAATACTTATGAATTGTTTGAAATCAATTGGAACATTAGAAACAAACGGACGTGAACTAATCGAATGTATTTTCGATATCTGAGTGTTGTGTTTAAATCTATTAACACAATATAAAACGCGTGATAAGTGTGTTATTTCAAATGTGTGAGAATTAGGTACACAAAAGTGTATTAATTTAGTGTCATCTCCGTTTTAATTGATGTTGCTTCGTTTCATATGTTGGACTTCTTCTTGTATTGTACAATACATAATTGGTTTCTTTTTCGATATTAATAAACTTTTTTTAAAAAAAGCATTCAAGGCTTGTATTCGCTACGATTTTCAAAAAAGTATTGTAACGGTAATTTTTAACGTTATCATATATTTTTATTTTTCGTGGGAATTCGGGCTCGATCACAGGACTAATTAATTTAGACTTCTTAGTGGTTGACAGTAGGGCTTTATTCCAAGAAAAACAATTTCGTAAAAACGGCACTTTTTAATTACGGTCACTCGAATTTTACATAATGTCCATCTAATTCCGTAATTTCCGCAATTATTTCGACGATTATAATTTATTTTATGTTTATCTCTCTCGGTACTCCCGTAGGCTTATTATTGTTCTTGCACCGTTGTGTTGTTGTACCCTCGGTTCACAGGTATTTCACACTTGTTGCTATTACGCTTCGCATTCGCTCTTTAGATAGAGTGTATTAACTCTACTTACAATTCTTTACCTTTCACACTTATTTTACTTTCGCTCATACACACTTTATTATTACTTATTTATCCTATCCATTTAATGCTACCGATTATCATTCGATTACAACTATCCTATCTTCTACGTTCCTAATTCTATTTTCTTAATTTCAAAAATCAGGGAGTTCCCTCGATTTTAGTTATTATGATTTCCACTTATTTGAACATAAATTCGCGGAATTTCGGTACTCGGGCCATGGTTGCGTCGCTACGCTTCGGTGTTTCCCTTCTCACACACACACACCTCAGATTCTCAGTGTACAGAGTGTATGAACTCTGTTTACAATTCTTTCTTTTTCGCTCTTATTCTGCTCTCGCTCTTTCTCACTTCCACTCACACAAGGAATTCGGTCCCTTGATTACCGCTCGTTTAAAGACCGCACTGTTTAATTTATTTTTATGTATCCGGTTTTCTTATTCCTATGCACTATTCTAAATTAATAATACTTATCGACTGCTGAATTCCATGTATTAATTCATCTATAAATCCACTCGATTATCCCTATTAACTTCCTAATGAGTAATCATGTAATGGTCTTCACCGTTTCGCAGATATTTTTATGCTCTCATGGGCTTTTCACTTGTCTAATTTCTATCACAATTTCCATACCTTGTTAGTTTTCGCTATTCTGCCTAAGAGACAAGAGAGCTTCTCTGTCCCCGCACCGGCCTTTTATAGCCTTCCCCTCGCTCCGCCTAGCCCTACGTCATCATATCGGTCTTCATTCGAATTTCGACGCATTTCCTTATTTCCGCGGTTCGCCGTTGCCGCGCTTACCGCCTTCCCCTCGCCTTCCGGCAAGGCCGGTGGGTCGCTGACCTGCTGTTTTGGTCAGCGAGGGAATTTCGGAGCGGCAACGGCTCCTGTTTTTATGTCAGGGTAATGGCCTATTGCCCGCAAAACCTCGGTACTCTTGTACCGCGTCTAATTTTGTAGGTGTTTTCACATCCTCTCGGCTCTTACGACCGTTCGACATAAGAAAATAGGCTATAGAGTGTAACTCTGTTACAGTATATTTACAGAAATTACGAAAGCAAGTCTTAATTCTTAAAAAAGAGAAAGCAATATATGTTATTCACTTCGGGGAATATTCCATTTTCAAATCGACGCGTTAGCGAGAAAATTCGTATTCAATCCTACATCGTGTGATTTAAGAATCGTTTTAACTTTCGTATCCAATGCATTTTTACTTCGAAAAGAAGAGCCACCTTCGTCTTTTTATTTGTCCTTGGGATATTCTCTACTCGATTCTTTCTAGTGGGATAGAAAATTTTGCTTCTGTTGAGAGCTATCGACGAATTTATGGCCTGCAACCCATTGACTCGGAGATTCAGTCCACTATTTCTCGCTATCTGTCTTTTCCTCGTTCGTTGAAATAACGGGAAAAAGAGTGAGCAAATGGAAAATATCGCCTGATGGATTTGGTTGGTAAGCTGAGGTAAAAATTCGTGTCGCTGAGTTAAGAGGCTCGATGAAACGACTCGAGGAGATGACAAAGCGAGACAAAGGGGAGGCGTTAATTCTCGAATACTCTGGCGTCCGTGCCCATCCTCATCTTCATTTCCCGCTACCTTACTCATCTCTCGCTCCGACTCCGTAACGAAACTCAATCACTGTTATTACTTCAGTTTCCTTAAGTATTCAGAGAGGAGCATTATTGTCATCATATCTCAAGAGCTTTTTGAGTCTTCTCGAGCGTAGAACTGACTTAAAGTAGGAAGAGCGTACAGACACGAGTCTGTTGTACCTGCAATACAAATGATAATAAATATAAAATACATCAGGGTATTAATTATATAATAAAAGTCTTTTTATTTATAATCTTTTACCACGACCCGACCAAGTACTCGGTTTTGTTACAGAATACTTGGTTGTGGTAACCAATTACTCGGTTTGTCTAACCGATCAATCAGCTGTCACATATTCAACCAAACGCTCGTTAGTCGGATTCAAGCTCTTTTTACAAGGTTTTATTTAATTTCGAATGTTGTGTGGATGAAATCTAAGAATTCAATTTTCACCCACTTTCTGAAATTCGATTTTATTTAAACTTTGCACAAATGTGTATCTCCGGTAACAATACTTTCTATAAAAATTTGGAAGTGATCGGAACTCAAGGTTGACGAGGAGCGGTGGATGGGGGGAACAAATCTAATTACTAAAAAGATCATAATAAAAAATAATTTTTAAATGTTATTTTTAAGTTACACGGTTTTATAGATGATACATAAGTGAAAGATGAATTTGACACCATCAGATATTCTTAAATATACTTAACTAAAAATGGAACCGTGGGGTTTCATTTAAAAAAATTTTTTTAATGTGCTGGTCACTAAACCATTGAAAGAGTTTTTTAGTTAAGCATATTTAAGAATATGCGATGGTATAAAATTTATCTTTCACTTATGTATCATCTGTAAAACCGTGTAACTTAAAATTTTTCTTAAAATTTTTTTCCGTGTACACATCCATCAATGTTTTCTGCATCATCGGCTGCCTATGTCATCGATTATTAAAAAAAGTTGATTTTAATCTGCTTTAATTATTCAGTCTTTCGGGTCCTCGTAAAAGAACCTTTTTAAGTGTAGATACCTCATAAGCTTATCTGTAATATGAGTTTAACGTATGCGCTCATTTTTAAAATAACATAAAGCAAATTCTTAAATAAAATCTATTTACCAGTAGATGGTTGATATGCTATGTGCAAAATTATTGGCAGCGTATTTTTCTTCTTATTACGTCTGCGGTATTTTCACGTTATAATCGTTCTCGCCCGTCTTCTTCATTTTCTTCTTTCTCCGCTATTTTTATATTCCTCATTTCATTTGCCGTTGATTTCCTCAACTACTCGCGAGCACCTGATAAATTGGTGATTAGATCGACGGGAGCTGAGTGTACCCATTCGCGGTCGAGAAACGGAGAAGCAACGAGTCTCGTATTACGCGGTTCGCGCGCGGTGCAATTATAATTTGAACCGAGCATTAGGACCACCACAGACGACTTGCTTGGCCTCTGGGTATGGGAATGATGAAATAATTCAGAAGCAATTTTCCTCGAGTATTTCGTCGTTACGAGAATCAGAAAAGCTCACTCCATTCCATTCTATAACTACTTGCGCGAAAATAAAATTATAAGTGTATTATCAAATAATTTACATATTTTCGAAAATATAAAGATTTTATGTCTCCCAATAATTAAATTTATATATCTTTTGTTTTTTTGTTTCAAGTATTTTATCTATATTTACAACGACAACAACAAAATTATACCAACATCACAGGGGGGCTTTACGCGGTAAATGCATCTTTTGTTAAAAGCTACTCAAGATTTGAAAACAGCTATAATTTTAGGTATTGTGAAATCAAATAGAGAAGAGAGCAGAAGAGACAAGAAGAGTAGATTTGGAGAAGACATCGCTCACACGAGCTGAGCATTCTTTTTAAGGCAATTAATAAATCAAGACGAAGATTAGTGAGAAACAGTAAACGTGAACCAAGGTGCATCGAAACGTATTTGTTAAAATGTTTTTCAATAAAACTTGTTTGCATCACTATAATCCTACAGTATTGTGGGCTTTTGAATGAAAAAAAGGTTTATCTTTGAATAAAGGTTTCAATATCTTCTTCGATCGAATATTTTCCGCTGATTACATATTTAACCCTTCGACGGTCTGTGGCTGGGCGCGAGAGGAGAGGGGGATATTGCCCAATAAAAGACTCGCCATTCCTTCAATTTTCGCCCATAATTCCGTTCGGGTTCACTGTCAAGAACCGTTAAAGTGTTGACCATGTTTTTACCGGAAACTAAGAAATTTCTTATGAAACGCAAAAAAAGATAAAAGCTATAAGAGAATGCTTGTTAGCTATAGAAAAAGCACAGAATTTCATAACGAATGAAATAAACTCGAAGGAAGACTTGTTCAATGAAAAACCCAGTAGTTACAATGTGCCAAACATCTCGTTTTAATGCACTACCTTAAAGAAGACGAAATAAAATAATTAAAACAATTGAACACCTACAAAATTTCATAATAAATTAAATGGGCCTCGATCGAAGTCGTATGGCATTTCAAACATGTAATTTTCATGTACTACGTTAAGGATGACGGAAAATAATTAATGACAAAAAAATTAGGCACCTAGAGAATTTTATAACAAATAATTTGAGCCCCGAGAGAGGTCTGTACGATGAAAGACGCGGCCGTTATGACGTGCCAAAGATGACATTTTATGCAGATATTTCAGGGTAATTTTTTCTACGTTATATGTTGTTTGAAATGGTAACATTGCTTAATTTTCCATTTCGGCGTCCAGCTCGAAGACGGATGATCTCAATGGGGGCATCGGTAGCACGTCATTGTCGTCCGGGCAGCAGCAGGCGCCTGACTGTCCGGCAGCATAGAGCACGAGCGCACCAGGAGCTCCAGATACTATTTGGTGCTCCCGTCGAGTATAGGCGACAGATTAATTACAACACTCGGCGAGCAGCTGTCTCTCCGGCACCTGCGAGAGACTAGCACGCGCCCACCAGCAGCATCTCCGACAGGGCCCGGTGTAGTACCCGGGTGAAGGCACCTGCAGATATGGATTAGGTATCCGGGCGATTTCTCTTGTGTGATACCTCCGCCACGATTATAAATTACATTGCCAAGAAGGTTGGAGAAGGGACGAGGTGAGAGGCGTTAGCGCATCTCACCTCGTCCCTGGACTCGGTGAGTAGTTCATGACCCTTCTCGTTAATTCCTTTCAACGCCGCTACCTCTCCCCCCCCCCCCCCACCCCTTCCACCTTACCGTGACACTCTTTAGTGAAATTTATATTTTATACCTTCGAAAGGTCGTAGAATAATAAGAACATACTTAAAGGTTGCAAATTAAATTTGCATATCGCTTCATTATTCTGTTCCATTGTTCAGAAAGCTTCTTATTTAAAGTACGTTCATGAGTTTTGGCTTTCGAGTGGAAAAAGCTTTGTTAATGATTGAAGGAAATTTAAAAAAACAATTCGAGACTTTTATTGCTCTTTTTTCCAATGTTTCTCAATCCTTTTTCCGTCGAATTAGATGAAATCTTAATTTTCTTAACTAAAAACAGCGCTCTTTCTGAAAGAAAGTAATGTAAATCTTGAAAGAAAATTTGCAGCGTCGACGATGGTTTAGCATTAAAGTATGTGTAATGAAGTCTGCATAGTAGAACCTTGCCCGATGCTTCCTAATTAATTTCCGCCTGTGACAAAGTCACTTCTATAAGTAATTACGTTCATCAATGTTGGCTTCCTCGTAAAGAAAGCTTTATGCAAGGTGAAAATTAATTAAAAAACAAGGGGGAAAGTTTACTTTGAAGACTTTTCAAAATATTGTATAGAGTTGCTTATCTGTTCGAAATTAGTATAACTTAGCTAATGAACTAAATTATTATTTCAGAGACCATGTATTTCACTTGCATACTGTTCAATCGACGAGTATGTTTTCACTTGAATTATAAGGCAAGAGATGCTAAAAAGATTTATTCAGTAATATTGTAGTTGATTATAAAAATACTTTCGCTATGCTATGATCGGAGAGCAGTGAGTGAGAGAATGGTCGTCGGGTCTTACCTGTTTCGTTATGATCTCCTAAAAAAAGTAGTGAATTGAACGAAATTTTTCAATAACGCCTTCTGGAGAGTACTATCTATAATTTAACTTGAATATAATTTCCGAATGGTAGATCCTACAGTTTCCTACAGTTCTTCTATAAGAAAACAAAATAATGTAAAACAAATCGCGGAATACACTACTGTAAAATCAATATAATGGCGTAAGAGGAGGAAAAGAGTTTTTACTCTTTTAGAAAAACTTTTTAGAAAAAGTATTTTTATCTATGCTTTTCGGATCTCTCGGCTTTGCAGCTTTCAAGCAAACATATTCATCGAGGTTGTTCCCGGTCCTCAACAAGGTAGCTCGTATACGTTAACACTGCGCGAAGTATAAAAATATTTTAAAGAGAGCAAGATGAGAGATCAAAAGCGAAAGAGCGACGTAGATTGAACTGATATAGAGACTATGGAACAGAATCTCCGGTTCACGCGCGGTACCGCGTGTCAGAGAGATGTAGAAGTCCGGAGGATAATTCTCACGTGAACAAGTCACCCGACAATAACGCGACCAGCGGATCTCGTCGTGCTGCAGAGCCTCGTAATTCACGTTACGGCGTTACCGCGAACGCCGCAGTACGTGCGGACCTACGTAGATTCTCTGCGTGCAGTGCGCTTTGCTATGGGAGTTACCGCTCGCTCGCTATAAACCGCAACGCGGTGCTATATTCAGCTTCAGCAGAAATGGCATTAGCCCGGTGATACCTATTTAACGCAGAGTGTGTACTTCGGAGCTTCGTGTTATGCGTGAGCTAGACCAGCCGGGCTTACTGCGGTGTTGCTCGTTCTGTCCGCTTATACACGTACGAGGTTCGAGAGCTCGATGTACACCCCGAGTACTTCTGTATTTTGTGCGCCTCCACTCTGGATGCCAGGACCGTCGTAATTAGCGCACCAAGTGACACCGCTCCCGAGATTCACCACTGTGGTCTTTTCAATAATTAACGACGCTACACTCGCATCCAGTCTTCTAGTTAATTTGAATATTATCCAATTTGGAAGGCAAATAATAAATAATAATAAGGATTTAAGCATACAGTAACAGGTAGTCGTCACAGAAATGAAAAAGGCATACTAAATGTGTATAAAATTATATACGAAACATCAAAGTTTTTTATATCACCGGTTGCATCGTTCTTCAATGTTCCGATATGGCACATGATATAATTTTCGATTCTATGCGAAGCCTCTCGGCACGGTAGACAGCAAATTACCTGCACCTAGGCTTACCATTGTAGGTAGTACAATAAGTTTAAAAGTCGAACACTTTTTAAGGGTCTACTTTCAGGTACGGCTGCGCGAAACTTTCTTGTATACGATGAAAAGAGTTTACATTTGCTACGCTAAATTCGCTCTAGAGACATAATTATTTAGCATTTGATCGAATCCCCTTGTAAGTTCACTAGAAGTTGTATTTTTGTTTGCTAAGTAAGTCCTTAGAGTGCCAACGAGTTGCATTGATGTTTAACGGCGTATTCCGTTTTTCCCGATATTCGTCTCGGTCTTCCCTAAATATTTGATTAATTCAATTGAAATTTCATTGATATATTAACGAAATTCGTATTGATTCTTTCGCGTAAATTTTCTCTATTTGTTTGATTATGGGAAAAGAAAATGACTTTCTATAAAGCACTTTCCAAAAAAAGTGAAATGAAGATAATTTTATTCGTGTGTAATGTATTTTCGAAATCAACGAGTACAACTGGAAGTCTATAAAAAAAAAAACTCGTCTCGATTCAATTACTCGAAGCCTTCCAGACGCCAATCGTACGGTTTGTCTCGGGTGTCAATTCTTCGCAGGCTGATAACGTTTGCGTGAATAAAGACGAAAGAAAAGCGAAAAAGATTCAAGATTCCTCCGCAACGTCGTGATGAAGGCATCAGTGAGTCCCGTCGCGTGCTTTCGTCAGTCAAGAGTATAAAAAGCGAGCCGTCAAGACGGTAAAGAGGCGAGCCACTCGTCCTACACGATTTTCGGCATGGTTTATGCAAAACGTCTCGGGAATTAAATTTTCGCTGGGATGTACAGCCCGACGTACCGTGAGTCGTAGTCTCTTATAGCTCGTGAGGCCCGAGCAGCGCGCACCGACGCCTACACCTTCAACCCTGTCGTCAACCTTCGTCCTTGCACTTCTCTGTCTCTTCTCCACACTTCTTCGCTCTCGAAACCCGCGAGAGCACGCACGGGTTTCTGAAGATTTCACGGCTGATGCTCCCCTGTACCGTACGTTTTCCTTGTGGTGTCTCGAGAGGCTATCTATATACGCGAACTATAAAGGGAGATAAAAAGAGGGAGTGATATAGCGAGTAAAAGCTCAAACCATCACTCGCGCATAGCAGTACAGACACGAATGTTGATTCAGGCCGTCGACGCGTTACCGCGAGAGTCGATTATGCTCGTTGAATATTTTCCTAAGGATTTTACATATCCCGCGATCCTCGACTCTCTTCGTCACTCGCACTCATACTCACTTGCAGTCACCTGCTTTTCCTTTTCTCTCTTCTTCTCTTCTCTGGAAATATATATTCCTCTCATCGGATTTTCCGTCGTGCTGCATGCTTCTATGCTCTGTATGGTATATAGCTTGCACACACATGTGCTAGAGCCAGCAGCAATGCCGTAGCACCCTTGATGTATGTACGTATTGGTAGGTGAGTAAGAGCGAAAGAGAGACGCGCACGGATAGAGAGCAGAGAGCGAGTAGACGACGAGAATATACGTGAGCTGCGAGAAGCTTGTGCCCGACAATCGGAGCAATTTGCGTAATCCCCGCGGCAACCCCGTCGCGTTCAGTTGCCCCCTCCAACTCCTCCACCTTCTCCTCCTTCTCTTCCTTCGTCGCCGGCACCTCTTCGTCCTTTACGCACCGAAAATCCTACCCCAGCAACAGCATCCATCGCCATCATCCATCCAGACCCTTATACAGTCCGCTAGACTATATACAATGATACTATAGAACGTACTGAGGTACCTCGGTAAGCGCACAGGAGCACGGCTGCCACTCTAATAAAAAAACTTTGACTTAACCACAAGACGAACTCTCGAGTCTCATCATCATTTTTTTCCGCCCCCTTTTCTCGGGTCTCTTTCTCTATGGCGCTCGACAAACACTTTTTTCGACAGAGTTATTTTATCCTCTCGAGACTTAAGGTTTTTTTTCTCACGTCATTCTTTTTTGGAATAGTGGAATGCGCGCGAGACGTTTTTACGCTTGGGATTTCACGGATTAATCGGGAATGGATAGTTGAATTTTAAACTTGATAACATACTAATACACTTGTGCGCACGCGAGTTTGTTTCAAACGCTCAAATGTACATGAACATCCCCTCAAAAGTTGCTGGTCTCAGGATATCTGAAAATATCGAAGTTGTCAAAGCCCATTGTTTACCTCTTTGTTATTCTGCTCTGATTATCAAGAAAATGACTGTCAACAATATCAAGTCAGTGTCAAATATAACATAACAATATTTGAGGTATGGCCAAAATAATATTTAAAAAGGCTCCCGCAAATTCAGAGACACGGAATATTTGTTAAGGGACATGGAATGAACAAGTACTCATTGGTGCAGTCAATTTGCTACGTGTAACTTATGATATTCGAATGCTTTGTAATTATTTATTCAATTAATAATTATACGTATGAGCGGTTCGTTTACAATGCGAGATACAGAGAAATAGAAAACTCAGCCAGTACAATGTATGAGAAAAATATAAAAAATTTTCTACAAAGCAATAAAAAATTATATTTATTGAAAATTTGATAATCTTTTCGTTGCTTGTCCGTTAATACTTGAGCTGCATCAGTCGGTCTCGCATCGTATAAGTCTCTCCAAGCAAAATGAAACTTAAAATACGCTAAAGGAGGAAAAACAATGACTCGATATAACCCATGCAGATAATTACTTAATTTTTACTTTTAACCAATACAGTTTCTAGTAGTACGTAACCGTTCGTCGCAATGTAACAATTGAAAAAACTATGAGAGGTAGGCAAATCTTTCAAATCATATGAAAATAATAATAAGCGAATCGGTGAGATGTAAACAAACCAAAAAATATACATTTACAGCTGTGATTATTTTACGTGAATCGATACCATGAGAGTGAAATCTGCATAAAACAAGTTGTAACGCTTATCAATGGGTTTAATGTCAACTGGGGTTAATTAGGGAAACCATTGTCGGTTGGCCTGATTCGCTCCAATTGGATTACGGAGTTCGATATGATCAGTTTCATTGCGACAATAGGCATGTGAGTGTGTGCGTATTCTACATATACGCGCTGTACCAATACCTTCAGTACGCATTGTAGTAAAGCCAGCAGCATAATACTGTAACGTCGGTCTATCTCACTCGACCCGTTCAGACACTTTATGATTCGCACACTTGCGAAAGCGTAAGAGCTAGTGAACGCTCGGGGACTGTTGGATGCGGAGTATTCGCTCTCGTAACGTTAACCTGATTTTCTAGCAATCAGGACTTTACCCGTTCCGTGGAAGCACGAGAGGACGAGGTGGAACGAGGGATGAGGATTGCGGGGAACGACACGAGTGCAAGGGGGTGCGAGGAAGTGTGTACACGAGAAAGAAGAAACGGGCTGATGCGAGATAGAGAGACGGAGAGCCCTGTCAGGCCGAGAAAACAATAACGGTGAGTGCATCGTGAAAGATGAAACGGGCAGCGCACGGACGCAAGAGCGCGTTATACCAGGTTCACGGTACAAAATATCGGATGGATTTGGATAGCG
The DNA here is from genome assembly GCA_963942595.1 of Cylloceria caligata. Taxonomy (NCBI): domain Eukaryota; kingdom Metazoa; phylum Arthropoda; class Insecta; order Hymenoptera; family Ichneumonidae; genus Cylloceria; species Cylloceria caligata. Next base: position 11,596,205 of record OZ012704.1, read on the forward strand.
AAGAATGCGGTGGATAGTGGCTCCTTGTAACTGTTACAGGCGGCACACTATTATATATATATATATATAGTCAGCAGTGGCAGTATTACTGTTGCGGAACAAATTTTACTCCACTGCAACTAACACGCGTGTAGCTATCTGTATCTGTAGTGCAATCTCACCTATAGCGTATAAAATATATGGTAGAAGTAGTGCGGTATATACCGATAGTAACGTGTGTGGATGTACCATTCGAATACGCGGATCTGAACCCCGTGAATCTATTTCGTAGCACGGGCATTAGTTTCAACCGCAATCTCGTCCCGGTAGTTCGTACCGCGTAAAGCATACACGACGTGCCTTGTACATGGATTATCTATTGTAGCACCAAAGCACAAGAAAGAAAGAGAAACAGAGAGAACGACTGTTATTATACGTGTATCACTTGGATGGAAAATTCTTTCCGGCTCTACGAATTAATAATAGTTATCGCATACAACCTGTCAACCATTGAATAAAATTTTATCGAAATTGCAATCTCGATACGCGCACGCGCCCAGATGGCAATCAATTCACGAACGTATTGAATATACACAACAATATCGGTGATGGATATTGGGGATGAGATTGTTCACTCACAGTCAGACGAACCAATTGTTTACTACATGTTACCATTTGACAGTGTGCTGGCACAAACAATTTTCATAATATTCTCCACTGATTAAGAAAGACAACGAGACTGGTAAAGTAATTTTGCTGCTGTGGCGAAATTGGAAATATTTCCATTAGCAAATTGAACTATTATATAATTCACCTACTCATAAAATTCCTCAATGTTCCTAATTAGATACGAGCAGCAATTGGTACTTTATAATGTAGATTTTGCATTTATTATTTTAATGTATATTTAACGCTTTTCTAAAAGTGATCTATCGTCTGTTCGTTCAAGCTTTAAAATGGTGTTCGGTTTATTATGCTACATGAATTTGTTGCATTCTTTTGTATTTTTAAATTAAAAAAAAAATAATCAAACAATCATTTTTTCACATTATTCCGTATCAACGTATGGGTAGAATCTGACGATAATCGAAATAGTAATTGATTGTTAACAGGTCGAAAGAATTTCCAGCGATTTAGAATTTTCGAACATTTGCCAACGCCGCGTTCTACCACCCGTATGATAAATAAATTTAATCTCAACAATAACTAACAGTATGCAACCTCGTTAAAAGTGATACTTTGCTGAATTAAGGCACGAACATGTTAACCTGATCATCTTTCTTCTATGAAGCTAACAATGTGAAGTTTTTATAAAATCTTATAACATTTCGTCGGTCTACACCGGGACTAAATGCACAAAGCTAACATCCTGAGTACGTCAATGATCCAATAAGTACATCTAAACAATATTATATTTAACTAGAAGGGCTTCACCCCTCCCCCGTGCGTTTCGCGCACCAACCCTCCTGGGAGAATCCGGGCTCTGAGAAAAATCCAGGGCTTCACCCCCTACGTTCCTCCTACCCTCTCCTGCCGTCGTTCTCTTCCGCTCCTCGATTTTTCTACACGGCCGCGGCGACAAGATATTTTTAGGATATACAGAGATAATAATAATTCTTCAGATTTGTAGAAGGCGGTGCTCATAGATTTGGAATCCACACGCAACTATTTTTTATCCTCTTATTATTTTTCCGGTCAAATAAATATCGTGGCGCGCACGTTCATGTGCTCGTTACAAAATCAACAATCGCGATAGAGAAGTGGATATTACGCAGCAATGGCATAGGCCAAGCGAGAGGGTGGGTACTCGGAGTAAAAATATTGCAATTCACCTCAATCTCCCCTCACCCCCTTCAGGCGTATATAGAAGGGTAGAAAGAGTGTAGGAGAAGAGCTGGACACGCAACCGGAAGTGCACGTTCCATGAGTCGTCGGTCCGTTCACGGCCGAACTCGTTATTTCTTCCATCGCCATGCTGACAATGGGCAGAGTGCCAACTCGTGATACCTTTCACCCCCGGATCTCTCTGTTTCTGGATTTTTCAAGTTTCACTGCCTTCTGCTATTCCCTCCACTTCACTGCATGTTGCATCAGTGCTGCGTCCATATCTATAGCTGAAACGTACACTGTTAAAAATATTTCGAAAATTAATATACTTGTGTAGGAATTTTTTATGCATAAACTGATATATTAAGTTTAATATACAAGTAAAATGTAAAATTAAAGTACTTGTATGTTCAAACCGACTTTTTTAACGTGTTTAGTCTACCGTACATAAATTTAATTTACCAGTTTATGCATGAAAACTTCCTATACGAAAGGATTAATTTTCATAAAGAATATTTTTCAAAGTATTGAAAAATATCTGAGCTTGAAAAATAAGTAAACTTATAAATAGAACAGTTGTTTGCTGTTCAATAATCATTGGCCTATTAAACGAATTGTAAACATAAATCCACCGCGAGAAAAAGTTTTATTGAATCAACGATATTTCATTGAAATCTTGGCCTATGAAATTTTTATTTGCCATAAATGAAAAAATATATTTAAATTAAGACTACTTTTATTTAATTCATTGCGAATTCTATTAAATGCGTTGGCATTGAATCAATGAAAGTCGTATCGAAACCTACCAATCCCTTTTATTTATTTCAATGAAACTCGTATTTGTTGCTCAGTTTCATAACGATAGTAGGATGCATTTTGTTCAAATCCTACATTTTTAATCTCTCGAGCGAATGTCACCAAATTCTGTAGTGACTGTCAGGCCATATTGGGCCCGTTCACTTTGGATGCTCATTAGGTCTTTTAATTTTAAAGGAGTTAAGGTTAAGGCGTAGTAACAGAAACATTACAATGAACCAACTGTTATTACAAAAAACGGTGTTTTATTGCGCTTTTGGCTTGGAAATTGCGCGCATGATACGTGCGACGCACTCGCGCGCGCACACACACACGCGTACACGCACACGCACACAAAACAAACAAATACTATAATGGTATTTTGACGTCAAATGATACATGTGTTTCGCATAACGCGGCACTTTTTCCATATATGTTTATAAATAGGTCGTGATGCTCATCTATGATTAAATATAGAATAAAAAATGATAGGTTATGTTTTATTTTTGCATGCTTACCGTACTAACCGAGGAAAGGTACAAGGATCCGTTTAATATTTATTTATTATTACATACCTTCGAATGTAGTAAAGTATTCGTGGATACCAGTCTCCTTCAAAATCTTCCCCATTTGGGTAACAATTTAACAATCGGCATTTCGCCGGTTTTGCGCTCTTGATGCAACACTATCAGATAAAACAAAGCACGTGTCCCGTCGATCGGCGGCGCGCATCATGCCGTCAAATAAATATCACTTCAAAACGGTGATATCAAATATATTATTCATTTGAATAAAATTAATCGTTTCTTCAGTAAGTAATATAAAATAAATGTTTACATGAAGGCAATGAAATATCCTCATCGTGGTTCAAATTATTTTGATTGACTCAATTAAATATTTAGTTGATTCAATAAATTAAAATTTTTATCTGCCGATTTATTCGAATCAATCAAATCTTTTCTCTCGGTGTAGTACAGTTGAATATTTAAAACCCTGCTGAGGCCCCCATAGAGTGAGGCACCAGTAAAAATTTTATTCGTATATTCACAATTGAATGATCATCCCATTCAATTATTCCAATTTTCTACGTTTAAAGAGCACCTTATTTTATATCGATTTTTATATGTATTGGATATACCTTCGTCTTTGGAATAGTTTGTGAGACTAAAAAAAAATATTTATAAATACTTTATATTTTTTTCTTGTCGTTAGACTCCAGTGTTCCCATGTGTCACGTACTAACCGGAAAAGAGTCGAACAGTGAAACAGAAATGAAGCCATACAGAAAGGAAGAAAATAATAGAGTGACAGCGACAGAGGCTTTGTTGCGGTAGTGGGTGATTGAATAATCAATTTTTATCGCCAAGAACAACAGCAGCAACGAGGGATCTTTAGACGGTTGGATAACAGGCAGGTACACAGCAGCCAGGTGCCGAGTTTTGAGTCGTGATCAATGCCGATGGCGGGCCCTTTGACGCGCACTTCAAGGTCCAACTGGGGATATCGATAAAAATTTAATATTCCAGACCGGTCACGTCTCTTCACTCACCGACCTATGCCACTTCACTGGTCCCCTCTGCACTCGTTCGGCTGGGCTCTCGACCGACAGACCGGCCAACATCCCTCCTGACCAAACGAGAAAAAAAGCTTAATCGAGAGCAATGCTGGGGTCAAGCTGACCCGTTCGGAACCCCAAACGGTTTCGTACCAACGTTCGTGTATGTAGTAATGCACTCGTATTCGAGTGATAGGATCGACGTGGCGCTGGCCATATATTTTTGTCATAATAGTGATTGATTTCTATGATTTTGTAGTCGAAAAAAGTGATGTAGCTGTTTTTAATTGGATTTACGTCAAAGTTAGCCGGCAACCAATACCTCAAAATACTTATTATTATTTTTTTTTGTTAATACAAGACATTCGAAAATTCCTATCAGCAGACTGGGCACAATCAAAGTTCATCCGCTTGTCAACGCTTCCAAAAGTATCGTAAATTTGTTAATATCAAACAGCTTTGCTCTCAATAGTTACAGATACAATTGAAAAATAACATTTTGATCCACAACTTTAACGCATAACTGTGTACATTACATTTCAATCTTATTAAACAATTAGTCATGCATGATAATTTCTTGAACAAACGCTTAAGAAAATCAGTAAATTCTGCATAAAATAAAATTCAAGGATATTTATCCTCGAGATGAGCACGTAGAGAGTTCAAGGAGATCGAGAAAACTTGCGACCGAACGTTCAGCCCTACGATGTTGCTGACGTTGCCAATGACATCGAGCTTGCGTCGGCGACGAGCCGAGAACAGCAGAGCCAGGGCTCGTATATATCCGCAAACACGTGGAGCAAAAGAGCGTCCTCCACGCGCAGCACTGTACACTCCAGTTTTACTAATGAACCCGGGGAACGGCGCTGTTCTCCTCTCACTTCCTCGTTCTCTCAACGATGTCGCGAGCACTCGAGAAGCACTTTTACTTCCACAGGTCGCGCTCGCGCACTCGCCGCTCTGTCTGCCGACAACAATGACGCTTGTTCTCGCCGTCGATTCGATGGGTTTTTCGGAGCGACGACGAATAGAAGAATTGGAAAGGGACGCACAACGAAGGAACTTTTTCGCACACATTCACTTTCCTCCAACCGCATTGCCAACCCTATTCCCCCTCTTCCCGCCAAACGTGTGGAGCCCTTGCTCGCTCGTTTCGCCTTCCTCTCGAAATTTTGAAAAGGGCCGAATGTTTTGCCGGGTCCATGATCGCGTTGAGTGCAGAGTGCGCGTATGAATCCTCGAACCTATAATGTATAACTAGTGTATGTATGGGGAGCGTCCCCCCTCACGACTGACTCCTCTCTCCAAGAGTCGTTCTTGTCGTCGGCGGCGCTATTTAATTGCTCGAAAGAGCTTTTTCTCCCCTCTCGTCACGATCTTTCTATCTACACGTCCCGCTTTTCCCTTTAGCTGTTTTCCCTAAGAGAATTATAATGTAAAATAGAGTAGATTCTGTTCAGTCTTCGCACTGTTCCTGAATTGGTTTCTACTGCAATGCGTATTAGTAGACGCGCACTCAGCGCCTCCGGGTCACAAGCATTTAAGATCCAGGGAATTATCACTCGATTAAAAGATAATTCTTCTAAGAATGTTGTAAGCGTCATATATCTGACACTTGAAACAACCTAAGTATGTTTCTTTAAAATACATTTTATGTACATGGACACCGCATTATCTTTTCCAGATCATTGTGATATATAAAGATATTTCTTGTTTGACAGACGTATATCAATCTCGTTATTGTATTCAGCATTTTTCATGAAAATTGCTAACTTTGATATTCGATAAATAGGATGATCCTGCATAGCTATTGTGATAAAAATGGATGTCGTCGACTCGTATTGAGACAGCACTTTCTTATATCAAAAGAAACGCATAGAGAGCCTGCGAATACATTTCTGTGACGAAAAGAACGCGTCTTCGAACAGCACGAAAACGTACTTATGTAGCATCCAGGACATCTCTTCTTCTCTGACGAGATCCGATTGAAACCTCGTTCCATCGTCTTCCACTTTTTTTTTCTTCAATTTCCATTTCACCCAATTTTCGTGGATTCGCCTTGGCAAAACCGCATGTGTAGTTTCTCTCGTTTCGGTTTTTTCGTATTATTTCTCTTTTTGTCTGTCTCTTTCCCTATGCCCACTCGGTTTTCCCTTATCGGGGAAAAACTTTTCACCGCTCGCCTGTTTCCCAGTGGACTATGCACGCACGCGTATATACTATGGCATACACAATGAGAGCTTTACAGAAATACGAACGTACGTGCCTCTTGCTATCACGTATACAACATACATATATATTTATATACATATGTGTATACATCTCTCACGTTGAAAACGACATTGAATAATCGGAACGCTCGTTTCGCCTCTTTTATCATTTGACGTGGACAAATTTCCCATTTTTTCTACTCTCGTTCCATTCACACCCTCGTACTCCAAACCGCGAAAACTAAACTTTTCGATAGCCTCGTTCATTCTTTTCATTTGTACGCTGTTAAAAATCTGTGGTGTAAAATCGTACTGTGTTGATGGTAAAAAAATCTTTGCTATTTTAAATACCATCTTGAATTAATTTTTACACCGATGTAGTAATCATATTCGCCCGTTATATAATAGTTATAGTAGGATACTAGTATATCAAAGTCAGGTGTAGACGTTACATTTAGAAGCGTAGACCATAACGGCGGTTCGGATTGGTGGAAAAATAATGTGTGACGGTATTAATCGTACTCCGGTGAGGTGACGTCGCTGTATCGTGTAATACGCGCGCCAGCCTCACTCAGCGATACGCAGCCCAAAGGTATAGTTTGACACTTCGCGTATAGGGAACTTCTCACAGGAAACAAATCGCTTCGCGTTCTGTTGTTTGTAACAACAATACAGATAGCGTTTAAAAACTACGCTTTAAAGTCCCTCTACGATTTTTCATCAGCATTTAGCTACCATATTTTTTTACTGAATAGTTTGAAGCTTGAGAGCTAGAAAATATATTATTGGGCCGGTTAGTCACCTAAAAGCCATATCAGCCGTTTCAATTTTTTAAAGCACAGCACCTTTTTCGGTAAAAAATTGGTTATCGCGTAATTAAATAAATATGCTCATATGTTCCTCTCGTCGTAGCATTGCTCTGAATATTTTATTGTGCGATTACAACAATAATACAACATGATATTTATATATTTTATTGAATCGTAATGATTTTCAAGTGGCTGCAAATGACACGGAATATCCCATGCATGTGGGTGTAAGAGATAAACTCGTAAAGCCGTAGGCGTGGGGCGTATTTATAGGATATAGGTTCTCGAACACGTGACGGCCTTCTCGTTCTCCCACACTCGACATAGCATCCCATAGAAATAGACGAGATTACAATGTGAGCTGCGGCATGGTTTTACAACGAGGGATTTTCTCCTGCCTACAGGGGCGTCGTATAGTATCGCAGCCGCCACCTCGTGTTCTCGTTACGGGCTGTAAGTGCGAACAGCCAAAGTGGACTAGAGAGAAGGGAAGTATCGGCCACGAAAATTGCCAAGGGTGTCGACGCCGCCGAAAATACGTTCCACCATAGGTATAACGCCCTATAATACGTACTAGATACTCGGAGCTCTCACTAAACTCGGGTTTTCTCCAGGGGTCGTTAACACCTGCTCCTTTCCGTCAAGCTTTTTCCGTACCTTCGTCCCTCCAGTCCCTTTTACGCTCGTCTCGCCCTACGAGCATCTCCGAGGAGTTCGCTCGAAGCAAAATTCTAGCTATGTGCATTTACCAAACGAACCTGTCCACGGAGAAACATACGCCTCTCCTGTTCTCGCTACTATTATGGTTATATCGGTGAACAACGAATACGCCTGTGTGTCCTATGAAACACGATCGACCTGTGCACAATTAGGATTGGCAAGGGAGATTGGAAGAGGGGTAGTGATAGCAGAGGGTTCGGAAAGGCCCTCTCTCTACCCCTCGGCTGCGTTCCGGTCCCTCACGTCCTCCTCCCTTCCTGTCCCTTTCCATCGACACGACGTTGTATCGCTGTACCCAACCCGCAAGGCCGCATATATATCTGGTTGTAGCCGCACGTCTCGGGCGTCCCGCAGCACAGCAGAGAGGATGATTTCTCCCCTAGGGAACGTACTCTCAGCTACCCGAAGACTCAAATGGAATTATCGATAGTAGGCTAACGATTGTACGGATGAGAGTACCAAGTCTTAATAATGTTCGCTATATATGTTATACTAGTAATGCTCTCTGCACTCTGCCTCGCCCAGATATAATACTGGGTACGGTAAAGTTTAGTCATTGGGCACTTTGGTCGATGGTATATAGTCGTTGAAGCATACTCGTGTCTATAATCGCTGCCATTCACCGTGGAAATTATTATGACAATCCGGCGATGGTCACTTGATAATTTCGTGTTTTAACGGTGAGTGGAAATTAAATTACGTGGAGAAAATAGATAGAAAGCAGAGAAAGAAAGTAGAACGTTTCCGTTACAGAAATAGACGACTATCGATGCCTTCTTGGAATAGCACGTTTTACTATTTATCTGTAATTCATTTAATATTAATCATTTTATTAAAAGTGCCCTACAGTATCTATAATTATATATTTAGATTCATTTTTCGATTAATAAGAGATCTACCTTCAGTAGGAAGTTTTAAAGAATATTTTAAATAAAAGTTTAAGATTATATATACGGTGTAAGTAACGGGAACAAGGAAAGCAACGAAACGTAGTATTAAGCAATTGTCAAAATAGCGTATACCATAGTTCGCCCAGTATATGGAGCTACTGATAAATTACTTGCCGTTGAGATGCAGTAGTGTCTCTTGATAATTCACCAGTAACTCTCGTTGATACCATGTACAGTACACACCAAGCTCTTCTCATCCTTCAGTCGTAGTTATTTCTACGGTTGACTGGACACTGCGTATAATCTCTATTACAGAATGCTACTGCTCGGTGTACTATACACACACACATATATACATACACATTCTCTTTCTATACAGATTGCTTTTGAAACTGATGGGTTTCGTCGATGCTATAGGAAAAGCAGGCAAGAGCAGTAGCACCGATTCAGTATTGATTTTCCACGGTAATATTTTATCGAGTACCTAGCAGCTACAGCCGTAGCAACAGCAGCAGCAGTAGTGTCCCACATATATGTTACGCGCTGTAATAGATTGATCTGGTGGGACGAATTTTGGGGATCTCTATTATTCTCACGCAGTTATTAAATTTATTAACTTTCTTTTTTGTGCAACTTTTTCACTCTCACAGATATTAAGTTATTATTTCATATCTACGATTTGTTCAACGTACCTCAATCCCATTATTGGTTCGTACATCACACAGTGTGTGAAAATTCGCCGGGTATTATCACGTCTTGGTTCTCGTTATACGAAGCTGACACTGCTGACTTGGCTGACTGACCGCACAAAGGGAAGGCGAACTCGGCCTCTTCCCCCCACGCGAACACGACGGTAAACTTCGTTAACGAGAGACTAATTCCCAATTGCTGGCTGTGGCTCGTGTCAGGAGTTTAGGGAAGGGAAAGTTTTGTTATCGAACCTCCTCTCCTCTTCTACGTTTGCTCTTCAAGTATCTATAGGCTGGTATATGATATTCTGCATTGTAGTGCTTTCCGATCGTACTAACTAACAAAGAGAATCGAACTGCTGATAGTCTATGTAAAAGACAGCATCGCGTCAAGTTGACTTAAGTGTTGCGGTTATTTATGCGTACTATATTGGTGTCAATTAACTAAAAATAGTTAAGCGTATTAATCGGAAGTAGTTGCAGTAATAAATTAAATGTCTACTGCAACTAACGTACCCCTAGGCATTACAAAATCTTCCAAACAACCATTTTACCCTGCGTACAAAAGCTCTAAATGCAATATGACATTCTGTTTGCTGTCCTTTAAAATTATGCTTATCAAAATAATCAATTGACACGGATTCGGTTGTGATACATTTTTTTTTAATATTCACGATGTCGCTGAAAATATTACTTCTGTAAGTTGTATCGTATTTCAAAGGAAATTAAAAGTAGTATTATCAGATAAATCAGCTGATAATCAGCTAAACCAGCTGATAATACTACTTTTAATTTCCTTTGAAATACGCTAATGTTATGTTGACTATAATTAATGAAGTTAATTTGTCAGAAATATTGTGTGGGCTTTCATACAAAGTACCAAAGTGGCTAACCAAGCTTCATTCATTTTCTTCTTCTACTTCTTCTTAGCAACCATATTGACTTCAATATTCATACAGGCAAGATATATCTACATATGGATTGTGTAGTGGTAAGTGGAAACCGTGTCGCCAAATCTGCGAACTAGGATAAACGAAATAAAAAACAAAACATCCTTTCAGGTGGTCGACTTATGAAACCACACCAGTTAAGAATAAGGACGATCCTCCCTTTAGTTTCACGGGTAAAACCGAGAAAAGACGAGAGCAAGACCGTACCGGCAAATTTATTTGGCCTATAAATACGAAATATCGTGTCCACGTGCGAGACGTAACTCACGAACGTACGAAAGTAATGTATCACCGGAAACGGGAGCAAGCAAGTGGGTGGTCGGGCGAGCGGGTGTGCAAGCGAGACTCGAGTTCGCGAAGAGATGGCATCGCGCTATGCGCGCGGGGTAAACGTCGAGAGAAATGGAAGCAGGAGAACGGGGCAGAGGGAAGAAATGAGCTGGAGAAAAAGCGAATGGAAAGCCGAGCAGAGGATACGTGGTGAGAGATAACGTAGGAAGAAAAACCTCGAATGCGATACATAACTAAACTATAGGAATAAACGTACGAATAACAAATGAATTTTGAGGACTGAATTTAACTTCCTATCTCATTTTTCCTACTGAATACAGAAAATATCTCGAGCCCATTCCATCCGTATTCGAATAACTATAAACCAAGATTATAATTACATCTTTGCTTCATTAAAATTTTTATATTTTCTGTTAATTTTATTGTTTATTGAGACCGTGCAAAGATAACGCTGGTTATAATGATATTCAATTAAAAATTAATATTTCAATTAATGTTTTGGGGAGCCGAGTTAACCTGGAAGTTATGAAAATGAAATCCTATTTGCAATTTCACATATGAGATCTTGTCACTTGGAAAAAAATACTATTTGACAAACAGAAAAAAAATTGAACATCGTCGTAATTGAAATATTTCTGTTACAGTCCAGTTTATCGATAACGAATATATGTTACATCTTCAACTAGTAGTAAGGTTCAGGCTGTACCTATGGATCAAATTAGCTTTGCATGACCTCATTCACTTCGTAAGAAGACTTTGTTCGTTCGAATCCACGTTTGAAGTTCTTACGCAGAAGTAACACATGAAATTTCATAACAATTTCTGCCTGAAGAAAAACTTACTGTAAAAGTGAATTTATCTTTTGTGCGACAGCTTCAAATAGAAATTCCTGTACAAGGCATAGTCTTTGTACAAAGAGAATAAGTCCTTGCAAAACCTATTTGATTCACTGGTGCAAACTTACGATATATTAAAGACGGTAAAAAATATTTGCACTGATGAACTTGACTACAAAAAAATTGTTCAGTTATAAAGTTTTTAAATCTTTTATGTGCTTATCGACTGGTATTTTTTATCAAATTGCAAGATCTCATATGTCCATATGCAACACAATTTAATTTTAACGGTTTTCAGATGTCATAAAGTTAGTTGGATCTGAAACTAAGCAAGAATTATATTTTAAAAAAACGTGAGGTTGAATCAACTACGATGAGGATGAAGCACCTATATCTTTCGTTAAGCCAACCAAAATTTAGTTGCCTGAATCTTCCTACGGTAGGCTCAACTACACATGGGGTTGAATGCATTAAAATTAACGGTAAATTTGAGCTCACTGTATCACGTAGTTGAATCAACTACGGTGACGTGAAGACAACTGAATTTCGTTTGGTTAAACCTAAATATGATTGGCGGAACGTCATTTTGAGATTCACAATATAAAGCTACGTTTTTTTAAATGTTATCATCAAATCGTTATAAACCCCTGTATCGGTGACACAACGAATGATCCGGAAACTTCTTAAACTCAAACAGTTGGAGAGTTTCGTTTGTGTCCAAGGTTAAAAATTCGGATTTGGTTGTAGTATCAATAAATGCTTAAGTGTCAAGTGAAAAAAAGATAAATGTACAAATCGAAACCATTTTCAACTCGGCTCCACATCGAAGCACACGGACCTAGAGGAATGAGAATGGTTTCGCGTTTGCGTGCAAACGCGCTCGCCCGTACATATCGATAGCTCGGGCGGTTTGACTCCTGCTCGACGGTGTATCCGTGGTGGCGGAGGAGAGGCTGCGGGAATGGCCCGGGACTCGGGAGTGGTGCTGGCCAACGGTCACTGCGAGACCTCTCCTTACCCTTCTCGCGCTATTTGTCCCCTTCCCTCTTTCACCCTCCGATCCATTATTATCCCTACCCGTGTTGCGGTGAGTGAAACAAACGTGCGAAGCCTTCGCGCTTTGGCCGGGGTGAACCTGGGGACTCTGGGTTTCCCGGTTGCCATTTGCGATCGCCGTACACGATAGTATTTCGCACTCTTTCGCCTCGACGATTCGAGAGGGTGCGGAGGCGGATGGCCCACGAAATTGTTCGCTAGATGTTGACTGACTAGTTTGCACCTATAGTATATTCCACGTGTCTTTGCACTCCCAGCAATCGTGATTGACCGAAACATCGAGTGGGTGGGACGAGGTTACTCTCGTGAGGGACACTACTTAAACGTCAACCCGACGCTCGCATGATCACCTACCACCACGACGCTTTGACGGTTACGCGACACCCTTCCAAACTGCAAAGGCTTGCAACCGAGCCATCAACCAATCCCATCGTACTCGCGTGCACTTCATGGTTGCACGCAAATCCGGCTTATGGCGTTCCGTGACACATGTCCGATTTGAACTTATTACATGCGCGAAATCCACTTTTATTCGCCCATTCTTCAGCAATATTGGTATAACCATCAAAGAATTATACAGTAAGCGAGACTGCGGCACAATCTGTCATAGTGCACCTTGAGTCACATTAGTTTGTTTAAATGCACCCGTGGGGATAAAAGACGAAGTTTTGGTCTTGATCTCACAGGACCCATGGTATCCATGATCTAGGGGGGGGGGGGGGTGGACCAGACATTATTTTTCGAGAATTGTAACACTCGGGCATTTCCAGAGGTTATGCGGGTAGAATGCGGTATCGAATTTCTCGTTCGGAATTAGAGATGAATTGATGTGACCCAATGTAGCCTATAGCTAATTATGCTCTAATCCCCCTACATCAATGTATACATTTTTACCGTAAGTCTTTCGAAGTTTTTGAATTTTTTCTTCTGAGAATATTCAGCACAACTATAGTAAAACTACGAAAAAATCTATTTAATGTAATATAATACATATCGATATGGACTTTAAAGTCACTTTTATTTAATAATTTATATCAAATTTATTGCGAAATAAAAGGATACGTAAATCGGGCGCATCGCTGTGTGTCGCTTGACTTATTTTTATAAAAAGAAATGGCAAAGGTAGCTGTTGCAACAAGCTGCAATTTTTACTCGCGATTCCAGATGTGCTACGTCACCTGTAGCACGACTTCCCTGTCGCGATAATGTAACATGTTTATCGGAGAAATAAAAATCAGGCGATTTCCGTTGCAATCTTTTTTTTTCTCCTATTCTTCTACCTCTACTTTTTCGTTTCTTTATTTCTTTCCGTCCATCTCGACTTGCCGTCGGCGTGAACCACACGGAGAAAATCCGCACGGAAACAAGTGACGGACTACCGCAACGTCTCAGCCTCTGCGTCGTGAAGGAGTGAAGCCGCCAGTGAACCGCTCGGCCTTATCGACACTTTTTCCTCGTCGACTGCAGTAGTTCATCCACGCTCTCTCTTTCTTACTCCCTTCAGCTCCCTTCGTACTACTATCTCTTGTTTCTCTCTCCTTTGCAATGGCAACTTCTCCACCCAACGACTTCTCCCGAAATTTCGCATTCCGTACGCGACACGCTTCGCTCGTGCGCTCGCTACGCCAAGTTTCCCGGGGAACCCTCTGGGCTCCATCTCGTTTTCTCACTCACTCCCATCATTCGGAAACTAACCTCGCGCGCGCTTGTAACTCCCGTACGACGCCGCAGCAATAGCAGCAGCGGCAAACTACAAGCTATACGTATGCGTGGCGTAAGTCTGTATTGAAATCTTCGCACGTGATACAAAGAGAACAACAGAAGGTGAATAAGAAAGAACGAATTTTAAAAAAATTTAAGTTCACATAGTATATGTATGGTACAGTAATTGGCACTTTGATATAGTAAATAATTATGTCAATAAATTTGTCAATTTTATAACAATATACTCCTTTGATTAATTTACAAACGATCTTACCAGAACGGTAATTACTCATTTAATTTCGGAAATACTGTAATCGATCTTTTTATATTTTAAGACATAGTACTTGTTGGTATTGAAAACACTTCATTTGGAATTAGGAAAAATGTTTTCTTTGCCTCACAACTTAATAATAATTTGATTCATCCAATAGAAATTTAATTAAGGGCTGAAATCATCAAAAACACATAGCTGTGATGCTGCATGATACATATAAGTCTATAAAATGTTATATATTGTACGAAAAAAAAAGTTGAGTAGCAGAATATAATGTATTCCTTAAAACATTATTTTGTAAATTAGTTCCAATGAAAATATTTCCCCTTTCGCGCATAAATTTGAGATTGTATTCATGAATCAACTCAACTCCGAACTGTCTGATTCCCTTCGGTAAAAAGTTCTTTACGATTGTATTGTTTTACAAACTGTAAGTGTGGTGCAGTTATTTTTGGATAAAGAGTTTTCTTGGAGCGTTAAAAATGTGGCATCGAATGAACGGCAGGACATTATTTCTACAGGATACAACACTACACAGACCCGACTCGACTCGACTCGTATACAGAGCTAAACTCGGCATGACAAAACTGTACAAATGCCAAACTCGATGCAGCAAAATTCTACACAGAATCGACTCAAACTATGTAAAATACGGTCGGTCACGTGTACACTTTTGCTGTGTCGGGACGAACCTGTATCGAATTTGGTGTTTGTACGGTTTTGTTTTGTCAAGTTGATGCTGCGTATAATTGCGTGTGTAGATTCGGGTTTGCGTAGAGTTGAATTCTGTAAAAAAGATGTTCTGCCGAAATGACTTATTTTTATCGGTTAAAAAGTATTTTTATTCGAATTTATGTAATATCCACTAGCATCATTATTCACAGTATTTGGGTCTTTATTTGAACGAGTGTCTTTTTGTAGAGAGGGTCAATGCCTGTAACGTTCACCCTACAAGGTCAGAAAAATAAAAAACTGCGATGCACACAAGCACGGGGAATGCGGCTCGTCATTTATTTTTTCGAACGGAATTCCTTGCGTAGAAGTTCGCGGAGAGGGACCCCACTGAGTAGGAGGTATATGCGGAAATCTGACGAGCTTATCGACCACTGCTCTTTATTTTCTCTGTTGCACAGTATTTTTCCATTTCTCGTAGATCATTGTACAACTTTCTTATCCAAGAAACGATTGGATTAACATTTTTTTTAAAAGCGCTCGAAAAGGCACTGGCTGGTGAAACTCGTAGTTTCATCCGTCTCGTGTGCAATAGATGCGCGCAAGCCCGAGGCTCTTCTATCCCTTTTCTCGCGTTACCACCATCACTACCTCTTACCACCCCTTGACGTTCTATCTCTTTCTCTCCTTTCATCCTGTTTCACTTTCTCACCCGTGTAAATCGACAACGACGAGGAGTCTGCCTCACACCCATCCAACAAGTAATTCTCTGTTTTCAATCTTGGCGAATGACGCGGAAAAGCCCAGCGGCCGTTCGGTCTTTCAACCCTCCGATGTCTCGGTGTATATACGCGGATATAGACACAAACACATTTACGTTCAACCGCATAACGGTAAAAGTATAGACCGTACGAGTAGGGCTACATTTGGAGGCGAGCAGAGACAGACGATGCGCCGTCACGCGGAGACTACTCTCACACGCATTTACCACTACTGCTATCCTACTCTACTCGCACCGTGAAACGAAGGCGCGAGATATTTGCAGTTATAGCTATTCCAAACTCGCGATTCCTCAAACTACCCTCTCATGACCGTGGGGCTCAACGAAAAACGGAAAAGTTTTTTAATCTCCCCCGGGAGGCAGTCGTCTTAAGGATATAAGAACGTATTTTCCCGTGGGAGATATGTGACGATTGAAAATAAGAAATATATGCTGTGGGATTACTACTGCTACTGTCTTGTGATGGAACGTAACGACGCAAATCCACCGTATCGTTCTTCTCTATCCCAACGCGACTTAATAATAACTCCGGTCTCTCCAATTTCTATTTATAAACAAACAGGAGAAGACGTAATCACATTTGTAGTTGAGTCAAGATTCTCTCTCCTAAAGGACAGTGACTGGAAATGTAAGGAAATTCGATTCTTGTAATAAAAGCATTATTTCTCCGTTCAATAATAAATTTTTTTAATCTGTCGTTACCATCGAGCGCTTGTACCCGCGAATAATTATTGCATAACGCTATGGGAAGTGTAATTATTATTTTTATTTATTATTTTCCATTTAAACTAGCAATGTAAAAAAAAAATCAACAAATTAATTTCAAATTTGTATACTACATAGACAAAAGTGTCAATTTCAATTTATTATATCAGGCAATAAAAAATACGCAAATTACTGTTCTTTATATCATGCAACTGAGTCGTTGAAGTTTTCAATACTTAGATGAATAAGGTTTTTATTATTTAGAATCATTGGAATAGTTTTTTCATTTTCGCCCACAGCATCTATTGCCATTGCATTTTGTGTGGTATATTTTATGTTCAACCTACAATAATGAGGCGCCAATAGGTGTGCCGCCGACTCCAACAGTGGCGTAATGAGCGTAAGACGAAGTGCGAGGTAGATAGATAGGAGTACCGGGAGGACCGAAACGAACGGAAGCACGACGTTGGGAGTCCTCAATGTATTTCCGTGTCGTCGAGAGATACTGGATCGTCGTTGCAAGACAAGGAAAGGGAAAGCCGAAAGTTGCAAGAGGGGGGAGATGAAAATTCGGCAGAGCGAGTGAGCGAGACTATAATAGTAGGACGGAAACTGAATGATAGAGACCGTCGAAGCGATACAGTAAGAAAGACGGAGAGCGCGTGACTACGACACAAGGAGAGAGCAGGAGAGAAAAGGTGGCTGGGTAAAACTGGAGGGGAAGGAAAACCGAAGCGTGGCTCCTCCGGGTGGGGGGCGTTGGTACCTCGATGCTTTAGAGCCGAGCGTGCTACGAGTGGAGGCGTCGGGACGCTCCAGCGCCTCAGTCCGGCCCGGACGTCCGAGCGAGACGCGTGTCTCCTCGTTTAGCTCTGTGCTCAACGCGTATCATCGAACGCGCGCGCGCGTTTTAACTCGTATCAATAAAATAAAAAGACGTTTCAAGAAGTATATCGCGATCAACATTGCGAAAATTAAACACAGCTGTCAAAAAAATAAAATTCTATTATACCATCGATCGAAGGTCGTAGATGAACGTGAATTCAACGAGTAAAACGTTGAACGAATGACGTCAACGATGTAATCTAATCATCCGACCTATACGAATGCCGTGACAAAAATACAAAGTACCCATCTAAATACAAAGTGAATTACCTTCCCATTCATCTCGCGCAAAATTACAATCGATGCGATAGACGGATGGAGATAATTTTAATAAAATCGTACGATATACCGTAATGGTATAAAAGCCGAAATATATTTCAAAGCTGCGGAAAGAACGAGGGAAGGTGAATAAAAAAAAATTCACGAACGGAAGAAGAGAGAGTGGCGGAGAAAAAGCTATCTAGCCGGCTTTCCAGCAACCCTGCCGCTGCCTCTGGTGCTTCTGCTCGCGGGGAATCGATAGCACGCGACTCTCGACTCACTGTCTATCTATCTCACTCTATCCCTTCCTTCCTCGCTCACTTCTGTACTACCGTTAGTAGTCTGCTCTTACTACACCAATTCGCTTTTCCTTCTTGGTTTTTCGTCCTGCTCTCGCACTACCTCTATCTCTTTACACGTATAAAAGCTGCATATATATATATATATATATAAATAGTGTATACTGTATATATACTTCTCGATTTGGCCGTCTTTCACCCCTCAAGCACAAGACTGCTTCCGAAGTCCGTTTCCATTTGGTGGATTGGCTCGTCGGATTATCGCGTCCGAAGGATTTCCATCCCACTTTATTGCAATCGTTTTCTCTCAGTCACTCGGGAGCGGACACTCTCGTATCACTAGCATCGTGTTCGCTCACGATCCGCACCGACAAGTCGAGAAGATCGAGATAACTTGCTATGAGCTAGCGGCATCAGTGTGAAGTTCGAGTGAAGTTTATTCCGCGCCCACCGTTCTAAGCGGAAGTTCGAGACTCGGTATAGTTCATTCAAGAGCTGTACTCCCGACAAAGACGAGACGATTCTCTCGCAGTAGTCGACGTTGAGATTCAGTCAGACGCGAACCCACTCTGCTCTATCTACTCTACTTGGTTCTACTGGACACTGACTATTGCACAGTTCGCTACTTTTCAAGCGGACTGCAAGCACGAACACCGGTGACGGTTGCTCGGTACTCTCGGGAAGTGTCTCTCCGTGATTTTCCTCAGTGAACTCGAAGATTTGTTGTACAACGACTTGAATTCTAGTGCTCTTGATATAGTTATCGTTACCAAAGAACTGTTTGCTCCGAAAAGGGTTTTCGGTTCAAAATGTTTTGATACGAAAGGACGTGTTCTAAATTCAGAAACTAAATTGTGCTACGAAGAAGCTTATTTATTGGGGATCGGTAATGCTTGTAAAGATATCGCTATTCGATATGAATTATTGAAGAGAGAGAGAGAGAGAGAGAAAAAAATATTCAGTACGGTTGAATATCCCGCGAGTGTCTTTAGTGAGAAGAGTGTCAAGAGTGAAAATTGCCTGGGAGTCTCGTTGTGGTAAAAGGTTCGAGAAAAACTGGTGACACTTATCACTCCGGTACATGCGACAACTGTCAGCAATAAACGTAAGTTACATTATTATAATTATTAATGTTTTAATAAATTTACCGAGTTTGCAAATTTTTTTTTAATTACAGAGCCGATCCTCTTTTTTTATGATAAAAAGAAAAATCATTTTTATTTCTTTAAGGATGCAAAATAATTGAATGCTTCAAGGTATACAATACAATACAAAAGTAAACTGCTATTACTTTTGCTATGGGAATTTCTCTAATGTTCATTGTAATTTTTCAGCTTATGGTACTTCCACGACTAACATTATCCTTCATTTTTCTGAAATATTCTCTTAAACATTTTTTCAATCGTTTTTGATAGTTAAAAATATATTCAACATTTGTCAACATGTGTAATATAATTTTAACAAATGCAATACTTTGCTAAGTTGATTAACAAGATTTTATTTTTCTTGATAATTCTTCCCATAATAAATGTATCGTCAACTGTTTCCTGTTAATTTGTATTCGGTTTTAACTACTTTAAGTTTAGTAACGTCGGATCTGCAATTTCTCTTCATCCATGATTTACATATTTTCATTAAAAAATTAATTTGCTACCCTTCAGACGAATAATATCGAAAGAAAATATTGTTAAAATGGTATATCGATCATTTTATAGAACATTTATGTAGAAAAAAAAAATCTAACCTGTTATGATGGAAGATTTTAATAATATTTACAACATATTTTCATTTGATTAATATAATTGATTGTACTATATGATGATATTGTTGCGCAGTTGTATTTGCCTTTAGTTTACAATCTTCGATAAACAGGGGAAGAAACTTAATCGTTGAATCTGGAGAAAGCTTAATGAGGTATTATCGTATCCCTTGTAGTTAGTCTCTTGTTTCTTGTTGGGTGTATATACTTGCTTCGCTGTAGTATAACAGCAGAGGGTTCGATGGTAGTGCTGCTGCTTCATTTACGAGCATCCCAAGCCACTTTATAGCCGCTTAACCGACCAATCGGATTCTTTATTTACCAAAAGTCTATAGCCACGGCAAGCAAGCAGTAAATCGACGAGGATCGAATATTCATTTCTAAGAGCGAAGTTTGTATCGATGTACAGGTGCACCTACACCATTACGACCGTGTACTCTACCCCCTCTGGATACAGCTATGTATCACTTTGTGTGTGTTCTGCGTGAAACTAACACTGTGTATAGCGTAATGCGGTCTGCATACGAGATGACCGCATTAACTTTCCTCGTTTCTCACATAAATATATAAACAACTCAGGAACACACTTCTCAAATACAAATTCTGAATTTGGTGTTCTTCAATTTATCTAATGCTGCCAAGTGATTAATCAGTTATGCCTTTGTTTATGATTCAAAGTTCATGTCGCAAAATTCTTTCAATTGTCTCTGGATAAAAATACTGAAAACATTTCGATTCTCAATGATTCTCGATCTCTTGAATGTAAATTCTTCTTCGATAAATAGATATTAACCCTAACCGCCAAAAATTGCGAACCAACGTTTTATAAATTTTTAGATGGAATGAAATTTTAATGAAATGGATCATAAAGGCTAATAAAAAATCCTCAACTTTATTATCATTAATAGTAATTTGAGGAAATTTCGAAGTGATAACAAATCAAAGACATTTGAAGTTTTCATTCGGGAGAATTGTAGAATTAGTAAATTAGCAACATCAACTTTAACTTTTGGAATTAATGCGCTGCTCAATATGTAGCGCACTCAAAAAATAATTAAAAGTCCTGAGTTTGTAAATATTTTCATTGAAAACGCCAGTCACTCGTTCGAAAGGAATAAAAATACTGCGGGAATTATGTGTAAGAGTATACGTAGCTTTACGTGCGATAACCGATCGTTGCAGGTAGCAATCGTAGTGCAGTTTTGTATGAAAATTCTCCCCAACATTTCCGTCGGCGAGTTTGTCGAGAGAAAAAGAAAATTCCGTCAACAGTGGGTATTAACCACGAACGTATGCATACACGGTAGGAGAGCAGGTGCCCCATTTTACGAAGCGAGGGCGAGGGGAGTCTCCGTACGATGCATCAACCCTCGCGTTCAAACGACTCATTGGCTTTTTTCCGCGATGCGTCAAAACGATGCTGGGGATACAAATAGCGAGGGAAGGCGGGATACAGGCACCTCCAAAGAAAGTGTAATCCGTGTGGGATTGCGTCAATGTTTTATTGCTCGAGATATATATCCTCATATAGATACAGATCATAAAAACTTTGAATTTATTCCGATGAATTTCATAGCCAAATGTATATGAAATTATTAACTAAAATTGTTTATTCAATTTCTTCGATTATACACTCCTGCTCTGCTAAACATTTAATAATTATATTTAATATATCAATTAGGAAATGAAATTATTATTTGATTGGATTAAACATTTCTTCTTCTATATTGATTTCTGTTACTTCGTTCTTTTAACATAAAGTTCGATAATAGAGAGAAAGGATTTATGTTCTTGCGACACTCGAAAGTATCAAGAGGGTTGAGTCACCTGAAAATCATGAAAATAACATAGTGTTGCAATTTTACATATGAAATCTTGACAATTGATAAAAAAGAAAACCACTTCGTAAGCACCAAAGAAATGTAATATTTTTATGAGTAAAATATTTTCTTTTAGCCCAGTTGAACGGTGCAAAAATATTTTTTTCCATTTTCAATTTGTCGTGAGATTCAGGTTGTAACGATGGACCAAATTGGCTTTACAAAGTCTCATTCTCTTTATAAAAAGACTCTGTCTGGTCTGAGCATAGGAATTCCCATTTGAAGCTCTTGCACGGAATATATACTTACTTTTGTAGTAAATTTTTCTTTCCGCAGTAATTTTTTTATTATACTTCCTCTGTAACTTCTGCGTAAGAGGTTCAAATGGAAATTCCTATACGCGGATCGCATAGAGTATTCTTACGAAGAGAATGAGACCATGCAAACCTAATTTGATTTACAGGCTGATCCTTATAACAAGTTGAACATGGAGAAAAAAATTCACAGATAAATTGGGCTACCAGAAAATATTTTACGTGCGAAAATGTTATATATTTTTTTGATTTTCATCAAGCGGCATTTTTTATAAATTTGCAAGAATTCATTTGTTCTATATAATTATTATGATTTTCAGATGACTCAGCCCTGTTAATCGTTTGAAAAAATGTCAATTGATAAATAATTGAGCATTTTACACAAATGTTTTTGACAAGCTATAGCTCAAGTATCATTAACCCTATGATAAATAGTCATTCGTCATTGTCGAATAGCTGACGCATATCGGTCACTGATCGACTGCACGATATATTGATAACAACATATCAGAAGGGTTTATCCTGTGCCGAGCTTATACGCGCTGTCGAATAGTTGGATGCAGAGTATAGTTATAACAGGTTTCGTGAAAGTCGTTCGAGGCGGTTGGTCGCTGCTGTGGCAGGTTGTACCAAACGTGCAGTGCAGTACACACGCACGTCGAGAGGGCGGGATTTTGAAACGAGGCATTAAATCGTCCATGGGGGCTGGGAAAGCTCAGCTCGCAAACCGAGAACCATGCAATAGGCGCATCGCTCGTTCAACGAAAATACTCACGTAGACCACCGAAATAGTTTCGAGGGTCGCGCGCGCGACGCATTAATCAATGTAAAAAGAATCGCGCGTTGTTGCCGGTTGAATAATAAAAAAAAAGTGAATAAAAAGGTAAAACTGAGGAGAAATTACGTGCGCTCGAGCGAGAAGAACTCGAATTGCTCGAAAACCAAATGCAAAGCCGCCCACTGCGAAACGAGCCGCGACGGCAACGGGTTCGGTACACGTTATGCAGCACCGGTGTAGTACTCTCCCTTTCGCCCTGTCTCGGGCTCTGCGTTAACAATAGACTTGTTTTTACGAGCCACGCTCCACCCCGTCGCTTCTCATGTGCCTCTTTCTCCTTTTTCTCCTCACTTTGTTCCTCTCTTTCATTCCCTCCTTCTCTCTCCCTCACTTATTCTTCTCTTCTTCCGCGCAGCAGCAACCGGGAACAGCGGCAGGAGCAACCCCTTTCACGTATAATAATGCAGCGCGAATTAATAACCGTTTCGAATCGTGGACCCGGTACCGCTTAATACTGTCCCTTCGTACGATACGATTACGCTTTTATACGTAAATACAATACGAATGCCCAGAAGGGCGCACGGTACACACGTGAATTTCAATGAGATTCGCACGTTCCCACAGCCAGTCGACAGTTGTATCGACTTTATTTTCTATTTGCTCTCTCATAAAGGAAATTTTGTTTCCACAAACATTCTTCTGTCAACAATTCAACGTCAAAAATATGTTTAAAATGGCAGTGAAGGTAAAAAAGACCAATAGACAGAGCATCCGGATGAATATAGGTTCGTGCATTACGATTTCAGTGACGTTTAATTCCCGAGTTGAGGTTTTATGAGCTTTGCAATTTTAAAACAATGTCGAAACGCTTCAACTGCCTCAGAATTTTTACCGTTGAGTCAATTTTTTTATCGTTGAAAAATTGAATAGCACACTTTTCCATGAACAATTAAAACAATAAAATTAACCCTTATCTTGCTTTTCACTTGTGTACTATAAGCTTCTCGAAGTAATCGAAGTAAAAATAAAAACAAAAAATTAATGCTGTCCGTGAATGCTCTTTGTTCGGTATAAATTTCGACATTGAACACAACAACACAACACTATGCACACAGTTTTCCAATTTATCACTCGTGCACGTCTGGCACTTGTTGATGACACAACAAAATGGCGCAGTGTCAAATCTTTATAGCACAAACTGCATTCGTGCGCCATCTGTTGTCTGAAATCCGCATTTCATACTTGTATACATAATAGTTGCTGTTTTCATGTTTCATATAAAACATGCAGTTTTAATATACTCCCAATATACTACCAATAACTCTTAACTGAATAAAGAGTTTAATAAACGAATTCGATTAACAAAAACTATTGAAATAATAAATAATTATTCGTGTATTATATTTACGAGATTTCCATAATCGTAAGACAAACAAATATCCCAACTAAAATATGCGAATAATTATTCATTATTTCACTATTTTCTGTTAATTCAATTTATTTATTAAATGCATTTTTCAATTGAGAGTAATTAAATTTTTATACAAATATTTTTATTAAAATCTTTTTAAAGTAAAATCGAGTCTCTCACGGCGACAAATGAGATCGTATAATTACTTGTGTAGCCCTCTGGCGTGAAATAATTGTAACTCGTAACTACCCAGCTGGATTCACTGCTGTGATGTAAGGTTAAGAACACTTTGAACACAGAGTTTTAAACAATGGTAGCAGTCGAAACGTATGTCGATAGTTTATTAACCAAAACCGATGTTCCAGATCATAGATGCATTACGTCGAAATATGTTACGGAATGTTTTGCCGTATCTATAAAAATAAAAGACAAAAAATCGAGGTGACATCCGTAGTCGATACTAAACTCTCGTTTTCTTTACCGTGGGACAGACGGGAGTTAAGAACCATAGTCAGTGTTTTCCGGACGGAAGACCTACCGGAAAATCTTGAGAATTCAATAGACGAGAGATGTGAGACGACAGGTTCCGAAGTAAACGAGTAATTTAGCGTGATATTCTCAACGTGGCTATAGGCGTGTTTGTACGTATACGTGTCCACTTTTCTCATATTTCGTCCTTTTCTCTCGTACCCACTCGGTATATGTCGAGAGGAAGGTAAAATTTCTCGAAAGAAGGAAGGACTCACTCGCGGTATAGGGCATTCCTCATTCTATAGGTTGTAGTGCATTGGTATGAGATTCGTGGTTCTGTGCCTTAAGTTTCGACCGAAGATGATCTGTACATGTATACTATACTTTCCGTGTAGATAGTGTATATGGTATATCTCTGATACCACTGCTCGCGTTCTACCGTGCGGCCTTCGTCGTGTTCTGCCAGGGACAAGGACGGATTCGTTGTCGTTAAGGATTCCGGTCGTGCGCCAGGCAGGACGTCCTCATTGCCCAAAGTGTCCTGTGAAGATACGAAGTAACTCCGACGTCGGAGAGAAGACTTGTCCGTCTCTTTCTTGGCTTTCCTTCTCATTCCCAGCAGCGTCGCCAATGTCCAGACACAAGGATAAGTTATCCTGTCCACGCCCCCACGGAATTTCACCGGAATCTTTCCTACTCGACTGTATATATGTACTGGCCATAGCTACATATCCATTCAAGTGTTGTGTATTACATATACTACATGCAGCCAAGAACAATTCCTATCGCCACTTCAAATAGTAGATGGTACACGGGAGAAAAAAAAAACTTGTAACAAAACAGATAATATTATATGAAGATGTCTGTTATTTGTTAATATACACAAAAATAGTTACACAGACAACAAATATATTGTTTATTCTTCAACATTAAAGTTGAACACACTTGGAGCAATCGTGGCACTTCTTGTAACTATCAAGTTACAGCTACTAATTGTTAGTCAATGCGACCATTTTTATAGTTGCATGAACTTTTTTTTTACAATAAAACCAATTAAAGGTTAATTAAATTAAATTAAAATCCAATGGTTGCCTTTTTTTTCTCGCAGTGTAAGTAATTACCACAACTCTGTGTATCTAGGACTGTAAAAGTAACTTCGTGCTGTTTAACTGTGATACTGTGATCAATCGTGTGATCTTCGATTACATCGAATACAAGACATTAATCCTTTATAACTGACACTGACAGTAATCGTGCCGTAAAGAGACTATGGACAGCAGAGTTACGTTAACGCGTTGCTATGATAGAGCCGAGGAGTGGGGATATTCTTGTGATTTGTAAAGAGTTAAACCCTAAAATTATACAACAATTACTACCACAATCATCAACTTGTGACTATAGGTTTGGAATTTATGACGAACTTGATCTTTATATGGTTTTTAGTTTTCGGCTATTTGAAATTCCGTACGTTTCTTTCAATTCCCAGTGTTGTTCGAATTGTCAGAAGCACGAGCACCAAGATTCGTAAGAGCCGAGCTAACCTCGGGCCCTAACACTCGCAGTGTCGGATACGATATGTAGTCTCCTTGATATTCTTTTCTGCTGACCGCACCAGCAGAAAGTAGAATAGACTCAAAGTGTAACTCTGAGGGAAAGAGCTAAAACAGAACTCGGATGCGCCCTTGATGCCAATCCGAGGGCGAAGAAGCCGACGACGTTGAGTCCGAGTCCATGGGACTCGTATATATGTACATGTGAGTTATATATATGTTTCTAGCGGCTTTCCGGTATCCGACGCTGGACGAAATGGGATCCAAGAGGATAACGCGATATCTCGAGACTTCAGCGGCAACTCACCGACAGTGGTCTTATTTCCGGCTTCGATCTGTCCAACACGCCCCCACACGACTCATACACTATATTTCTTTTATTGTTGTGCTCTTATTTTTCTCTTGTACTTTTTGTTTTCCGGTTGTCTCATGTACGTGACGGTGTACATCTATCCATTTTCTCCGTACATTGTTAGGGTATCGAATAAATATACTTTAGCTATTACACTCCTCTCTGCTCTCTTTTATAACATTTATTCTATTTTATACTCGCAATTTCCTGAATGCTGTTGTCATCGAAGATACATTCTCTTCTCTGAGCTTCATTTCTTCAATGTTTCTACGCCTTTGGGATTCTATCATTATTAGTTTGCCACCCTCTTGCCCTTGGGTTAGTTTATATAAAATCATATACTAGATTATTGAATCAATGAGACGAGATATAAGTTGCGAAAAAAAACTTTTCCAGTATAGGTGCACGGTTCGCTTACATTTATAAAAATGACTCGTTAAAAAAATGTACTAAAATTAGAAAATGTATTTTTGTTAACATATTCATGGTTAATGATATATAATTCGTGTTATAAAATACATTAGTCGTCACATAAACAATCTTCTTTCGCTCTCAGTTTGGTTTAACCAGCACTGAATATCAAGGTGCTCGTCTTACTATGTGCTAGTCAAGTTGAGATTCGGTACGAATGCTTAAGCGTAATAAAGGATAAATTTCGGACCTGACGGTTTATCTAATATTTGGAAAAAAACTACTTTAAGATGATATGACAGACGCGTGTGTACTTCGATCGGTAAGACAAGACTTTAAACCTATTTTGTCTGAGCTGATTAGGTCTTGAGGCAAAAGTAAATTTGTTTAATTGCAGAGTGAATCGGTGAAGTCCAACCTAATTTGTTTTTGCCTGAAAAATAAACCGGCTGGAAGAAAGTTGTTTTACAGTTTTGTCTTAACGATTTCGGTACGTCACGTAACCTTAAAATAATAATATTTTGATAAGCAAATTGAACCTCTAACAAGTCGTTTTTCAAATGTGAAATTCCGTCATTTTCATTTCCTGTTAAATTATCATTACTTTAACATAACTTAATCTCTGTAATACGAAATCTTGTCACTTGTTGGTACATAGTCCAACTTCGCAATATATTACAGGTATCTCCGGTCTCTGATCTTGCCTCAAGTTCCTGGTTAAAAACTGCGCCCGGGGAATAAGCCGGAAGTAGAAGATCAAGCGAAGCTTCCGCTGCGTCCTCCGGTAGAAGAGGGCGTACTGTGGTTACGCAGTACGGTTTTTTTTCAGAAGGCAAGAGAAGGAGGTTCGCAGGATAAAAAGAAAGAGAAGAGCGTAACAGAGCGGAAAATTCGATAAAAAATTTACATCCGCGATAACTCGCGATGGAAGAGCGCGCTGCATCTTTCACAAAGCTTGTGCGCGTGAGCGAGTGAGCGGGTACGGTAAGAAAGAAGGGAAAACTGAACAAGAGCGAGTTTTAAATGGAACGAAGAGACAAACTTTCTTATCCGCAGAAGCGCCACGCGCGTTACGTTGTCGTCCGCGAGTGCACTCATCTCGCCTGCTATCAAGCGCACGTTTTTCCGTAACGCGGTAAGGCGAGCGTATAACGCGTCGCTTGTCCCGAGCGAGTGATAAGGGTCCAGGAGCGCAGCTCTGTGGAGTCGTGCCCTCAATTCTTTCGCGACTCCACTCATCCTCGTGTTCCAAATATTTCAAGCGCTCCAGGTATCAGGTGCACCCAGGGCTCTTTCGCCGTCGCGTTTGAGTATCCTTTTCTATCTGGAAGTATATAACCTCATCTCCCGTCTCCCGAGAGCCTCCACTTTACTATTTTTTGTATCTTCATACACCTTCCTTCTGTCCCGTATCATTTCTTCCTTTCTTTCTCTCCTTCTTTCATTCGCAATGGCTCTCATCATTTTCTCGAGTATCGCAGCTGCACAGCTCCAATTGCAAGGTCGTAGCGAAAGTTGCGGATTTGCGCGGTTTTCATAGTAGTCTTGACTATTCAAGGTAGTCCGTCAAACTTCGTTTCTTTGAAATACTCAGAATTATGACTCGAAAGAAAATAAAAATCTACAACGGTGGTACAGTTCCAAATTATTTATTGATATCTGTTTGGTCGTTAACCAAATCTTTCTAAAAAAATGTGTTCGCATCTTTCATCTTGTTCGCTTACTATCTCAATAGCTCTTTATTTAATTAAACAGAGTGGACATACTATAGATTTTCGAGTTTTCGCCTGACTGCGGATTTCCATTGTTAGCGCCTCTTCCCCCTCTCTATCACTAGCGCGCAATAATTAATCCAGTCTCGTGTATACTCAAAGAGCAATAATTAATGGGAAATGACGCGAAACACTGATGGCGCCAATGGGACTGGAAGCTTTTGGAAGCTTTTTGAATTAAACCTCTGTATTCTCCCCATTCTCTCGCGCGAATCAAAGTTCTGCTCTCGAATCGAAGGGAGATAAATTTATTTCGATTTCACAAAGTTCTGTCTTTCCATATGAACAACGGCTCACTGCTCCTCTGCCTCTCATTGACAGATTTCGAAATAAAAATTTTCATGTATCCAAGGACAAAATTATCAGAGTGCGATCGGACAGAGATAATTTTAGGGGAATTCCATGTGAGTGAGGGATATATCCTTTATCCGTGCATCCCTTGGTCCCTTTCATGGCTCGACACGCGGAAGCAACGCCAGCAGCATCGGCATCGATACGTTACGTGTATCCCATCGAAAACCCGGGGCGGATGAACGCACGCAAAACCCGCCCTATCGAGCGGCTGAAAATAATGTTTTTGTGTGGCCGACCCAGTTAGGTTTATCGATACTCTGTCGAAGCGTTGGCTGTCGGCCGCCCGTGTGTCTCTTCGCCTTTCCCCGCTCGAAGCTCCCTCTATTCAAAAGTGGTACGGTCGCCACTCGGTCTGCTCTCTAGTGTGCAACCCCGCGTAGACGCAGTCATCTACCCTCTTCCTCTGACCTACGGTCGCTCCCTTGCTGTCGTACAGATTCTCTATTCCATTCTAGCTCTCCAACGCGAAACTCCTCTCTTTCTCTTCTTCTCGCGCTTTCGGTCGTGCGTTACATGCATTGTACCCTGTCGATGACACGTCAATGCCGCTCTCATGCGGTTATACCACCCACGTTCGGCATGGACCATTTCAGTCTACTAACCCGTGCTCGAGAGATGCTCCGACACTCTCGGATAGTTCATAGTGTGTGTCCTGTGACGTCATATAAACATATATATATATATATCGGTCTCATCTACAGAGAAGGCAATGCCGATCTCCTCTTCCATCCGTTCGTACTCGATAATAAACGAATAGAACAATAAACTGGATGAACAAAAGAGGCTGATGCTTCTATATACTGTTGTGCAGGTTATGTTGTCTTTGTATGCTTTTTTCTTCTTCATCCAACTTCATATACTCCACTGTCTCTAGACTTTTAATTTATTTTTCCTTATTTCCTCGATGTCTGCTTTTTGAAGGGTCGGTCGACGCAACTGTGACATTGCAGTTATCCACGGTTAACAAAAAATTGTGCAATTTCACAATTTTTAAATTGTTTAATGGACTCACGATCGTCTATTTATAAATATAGAAAACATACAATGTTTTCGAAATATTGAATGTCGGTAGAGATTAAGGACCGAAATAAAATGATCGATGATCGGCTGTTATCCAAAACAAGATTGATTAATTAGCTGTACCGTGCGATGATTTTCACAAGGACTTGTCAACGTTCAATCGCTTGCGAAGGAGACACGGTGTGATTGCGTTAAGGGAGGAAATATATATATATAGCGGTCGTTTGATACGGCAGTTAGTGCCATCCGCTCGACAGAGAGAATGAAGGAGATAGTTTATCTCAGTTCGATTGGCTTAGCTTGGAACGTTAACGACCGTTTCACAGAGCACTATATACGTACTATATATATATATACTACAGATAACAATTCGACGCGCGACATCCGGTATTCCATTAGCGCGTCGTCTCACATAATACATAGTGTATAGCATATATTGATACATAGTATACGTGTAACGACGACATATCTACTAAAGTATGTAGCAGCTCGCACCGCGTGCCTCCCAGATGATGCGAGTTTGAGTGACGAATCGAGTGTGTGTTTCAAATGGTTGCCATGCAATGTTCCACACGTTATATGTATATCCATAGCCCTAAAATAGAGTGGACGGGAATTGTGCGTTCTCTCCGCTACTCTGTTATGTCTTTCTGTACCGACCATTACTGCTTTTCTCTATCGTCACTTTCCTTTGATCTTTGCAAACTCCCAAAAATCCATAAAAGCCTGTGTTTTTTTTTTTAGCTTAATGCGAACGACCAAGTTAGGAATTTCGTCACACTTATCTGCTTCCTTATTAGCGACGCATCGCGTATCGGTCGGGATTATTATTTTTGTTTCCGAATGTACTGGGCTGCTGAAACTCAGGTAGGACTCGCAGCACCTGCTCGTGGCTAGCGCTCGGTCCATTAGTCCATCAATGCCAAGACCAGAGGTACCCATCCAGCCGTTATGGTTATAATTATTATTATAATATATAAGCATATGGCACGCACTGAATACATAAAAGAAATATAAATAAAGTAGAGGCATAAAAAGTATAGAATCTCAGGCGCTCATCGCCGACATCAAGAATCGTTTACGAGCGCACCTTGGTTAATTTAAATATTCTTCCGAGCTCGAAGTTCTCGTTCACGGAGAGACGGAGAGTTTTCTAATTTACGGCACCCCGCGGTTTTGTACGAAGATCGAGGGATGCTGCGGCTGCCTCTCGTGCGGCTCGATACGCTTCATTAGAGTGAGAGAGAACAGAAGGCTCTCTTTCTTTTTTCTTCTTCTCATTGAAGAAGAAAAAAGAAAGAGCGCGAAGTAAGTGTGTCGAGATATAGATAGAGCGACGGGGATGAGATTACGGTAATATATAGATATTCAATTGAAATGAAAAAATAATATATATTCTCATGGTGCCAGGTGTGTGTCTTCTCTTTTTTCAGTCGTTTTTTTTCTCGACATACCGATAGACCAGGGCGAACGGTCGTTGGATAGTTTGGATGGTAAACTCAAGGTTTCATTTCAAGAAAAACCTGACGAGAGATGAGAAAGTCAGATAAAGAGCAAGGGATGAAAGGGGCAGAGCTACACGCGGATAAAAAGTCTAGGATTATCTCACGATTGTGTGTGAATTTGTCACCAAATAAAAAATTGTGTTCCCTTTGTATTCAACGTAATTCTATAGTTCCTGATATTCTATAGTTTATAGCAATACTTCTGTTAGATTTACCAAAAAATCATGACTCCCAATAATTTCTTGAAATACCTTTCAATTGTACAGATGTAAACAATATACATTATTTTACAGTTAAGTCAATAATCGTTCTGCCGTTAAACTATTAAAAAATATTTATTTATTTATTTATTTATCTACGATCATGAGTTGTTATATCGACAGGGCGAGTTTTAGACTTGTCAAAGAAATAATACGATATTTATAGTTCTACTGATCAGAGCACTACTGATCGACCATAGTACTGGCAATTGGTCATCTATAAATAATTATAAATCATGAATATTAACCTAATGCCCGTACTGTAGCGACATTCTATTCTTTCATAACGCGTTCCCGATTCGGTCGAGCCTCCACACGATAGTTCTAGGATTCCTTATTATATTTAAGCATAGTTCTGACCACTGGCCATCTCTAAAAAATTATTAACGATATCCGATACTTTTATGAAGAATTCCCGGTTCGTTCGATGTCTTACACAATAGATCCAGGCCTCCTCATAATGATATTCCAGTATAGCTCTGACCTCTGACTATTTTTGAATAGATATACAAAATAATTATTAGCGCATCACTCATAATCTAATGACATGCTGTTTTTATATGATGAGTTTATCAATTTAGGTATTAATTGAAATGAAAATAATAATGGCAGAAGCGGAAACATCACGAAACACAGGATAAATATTCTAATCCAAGTTTGTATGAACGTTCGATGCAACTTAAAAACAAAAGCATAAGATGATTAGTTAATGGTATTATAAATTGACGAGCAAAATGGTATAAAACTCTTATTCACTCGTTCATTATTTGTTATTATTAAGGATTCCTTTATAGGCTAATTCAATTATATGTGAGGAATGTTTTCGCGGTTTCGAAGGAAGCAGGAGGTAATATCAGCGGAAGCTTCAATTATGTCAACGTGCATACCAGATGCACTGGTGGAGGATGGTTGGAATAATGCGAAAGCGAAGCAGGGGGTTTCGCTTTATTACTACTGCCAGTGAAGAAATTCAGAGAGTCGGAGAGGATAGTACGCGAGCGTAAGGGAACAGAATAATGTACGGAGAGGAAGGAAGGAGGGAAGGAAGCCGAATCCATTTGTGGCTAAATGACTGATGCTCTCCTGGCGGCTCGTCGTTTCTGGTTATAACATTTGCTATATAACTCTTGGACGTTCGGTTGATGTATCGCGCGGCTTTAGCAACGGCGTTCCCGGTATCTTCGCATTTAGTATAGATCAGAGCCCAACGCGGAGATGCAGCTGTGTTGCCAGACACCAGAGAAAGAACGGGATAACTTTCTGATAGCAGTTGAATGGCCTGGCTCTAGCCAGAGAGTTCGCATCGTGCCGAAGATTGACTGCGATAGTTATGAGCTATCATAATAATTCAATTAAATGTTTTATTATCCACCGATATTCATATTTTATACGCAGAGCACCAACGTTTAATCACATTGAGAAAAATGTATCATAAACGACAGTTAATTGAACAACCGTGTACTCTATATGCTAGATCCATTCCAATGGACCCTAAAATAGCGAGAAATTTATTAGTCCACGTCGAAGGGACGATATTATCGTACCACCCTAACATTTTGTCCTGCGAATAAGCATTTGAGTACCTATCGGTCGTTGGAGAAACGCACAAGTGCCGTGCGCCTCGCGTCACCCACAGTCTCTCTCTCTCTCTCTCTCTCTCTCTCTCTCTCTCTGTGTGTATTTCTCGGCATGGAGTCGGTACCGTAGTGGCTCCGCGCCTCTCCTCCGTACCGGCGTCGACGCATCGGCCGCGAGATTACCCTATTATGCCGTTAGACAATGGAAACCGCTTATGTGCCGGTAAATGGCCGCGTCTACCCTTTACCCTACACCGCAGGACCCTTCTCTGCCTCCCCCTTACTACTCTCTTCTCGCTTCCTCCCTCTCGCCCTCTCGCTCTCTCACTCTTCCTCGCAACCTCGGTTCCCTTGCTGCTGCTGCTGCGACTACCACTACGATGCGAAGTAGGTAGGTATATATACTACAATATTATACTCCCTCGCGTCCGCGCCCTTCTTCTTCTCTGAACTCGCTTGCTATATATGTACCATATAGTATAGTACTAATATACGCGTCTGCTACCCTCACTCACGATTCCCCGACCACTCTCTCAACCCCATCGACCGGGCCACTTTGTCCCAACCTTCCCTTCCTACACGCGCACACTAACCGATAGATTAATTATCATATCCTGCTTGATTAGCCCAACCGACGACATGGAATAATTATATTCATGCGAGACCTGCCTGCCTGTCCTCTCCTTGTTTCAAATTTATTACATTTTCTCACCAAGAATTTATCTATTGTTATTAACGAAATGTGGGAAAGAGGTAGGAACTTCATTACCAGTTGTTCTTCAAGTCCAAATCTCTCTTATTTTGATAGAAAAACTTTCAGAATAAAATAAAGCTAACGTTTGAACAAAGTGGCATATCATCCAACATACATCATTAGCCTCTAATGTGTTAAATAGTTTAAGATGTTTCTGCAAAATTAGTCAAGTTAAACCAATCGTTAAATGTTTCTATAATCTATATGAATTTATTTGATTTTGAATTATCCGTCGGTTGATCTTTGTTCGTCTTCCCCAAAATTCGACACTCTGGCCCATATTCTAAATTTTTCTTTCTATACAATATAACCTTCGTCAAGACAACAAACAAAAATTCTGAAAATGGATTTACTACGTACAAAAATTAGGTGAATTATAGATGCTAAGTTGATCATTTTTGTGCTTCTTTCATATAGCCAGCGATACAATTTTTAAAAAACTTGATATCAACATAGTCGAGGGCTTTACTAGGTGTATCGGTTAATAATGGGGTTAACAATTTTTCAAAAGATGAAATTACATGTACGTTGATATTTATGCGATTTTATATGTATGTTAGTTTGTTGTATTGACACAAAGCTTTAAAACTTCATATGTGACATTTTCTAAAGGTGTTAACATCACAGATATTTTTACGCTTAAAAATGTCGAATTTTATGCCAAAAAAGGAGCATTGGCGAGAAGTTTTAATTCGTTACTTTATTTTCAAGAAAAGTGTAAGTAACGTTCAGCAAACGTTATCGTATACTTCGGGAAGCTTATGGTGAACATGCTCCATCTCGAAATACTTGTGAACGCTGGTTTAAACGCTTCAAAAGTGATGATTTCGATGTTAAAGGCCCAGAAAGTCCAGGTCAACCAAAAAAGTTTTAAGACCAATAATTAAAAGCAGTATTGAATGAAGATGCGTGTCAAACTTAAAAACAACTTGTAGATAAATTAATCGTTGCTCAGCAAACAATTTCCGATCGTTTACAAGCAATGGGCAAGATTTTAAAGGAAGAAAAATGGATGGCACAATGAAGACAATGCTCTGCGTTTTGTGGGATCAGGAAGGTATGGTATATTATGAGCTTCGAAAATCAAGTGAAGCCGTTTATACTGATCACTACCGACAACAAATGATCAATTTGAACCACGCTTTGATCGTGAAACGACCAGAATGGACCATAGCACACGGCAATGTAATTTTGCTTCATGATGACGCACCATAGCACACTTCAAAAGCAGTTAAACATACGTTAAAAGATCTTGCCTGGGAAGTATTAACTAACCCGCCGTTTTCACCGGATCTCGCTCCTTCGGATTATCACTTGTTCCGATCGATGGCACATGCACATTCCGAGCAGCACCTCAAAACGTACGAAGAAGTTGAAAATTGAGTATTTAAATGGTTTGCCTCAAAACAAGAAAAGTTCTATTGGGACGGTATTCACAAATAACCTGAAAGATGGAAGAAATATGTAACTAGCGATGGACATTACTTTAAACAAACCACTTTTGATGTTTCTCTTGAAATTATCGTGTTTTCTTTGATTACGAGATACGCATTATTAACTGGTACATCGAGTAAGCGTTTACATTATCGTTAATGTTTTTTTTTGTTGTTGCAGGAGTTAAGTGCTTTCGAACTGTAAAATTCACTTCCAAAATTCACCTGGAAAGATAATTTTTTAAACAAAAATTAGTTTATCGAATAATATCATAATAGTCGGATTCACTATGCCTATATATAAAAATGATTGAGTTGATTATTTTAGGGCTCCTTTCAAATTGCATTGTCAGCTAAATGAAACTAGCATAAAAATAATCAATTTAGCATGAAATTAACACATAACGTTGGTGTACGGTAAATCCATTTTGGGGAGTTTCGTTCGTTGACATGACGAGGGTACAATATATCACTGATACTTACACATGTGTTTGGTGCAATATGAGAAAAAAGCGAGAAACTAGGTCGACAAGGAGAGAAATAGAACAACAGTAAGACCCTTCCGGTAGAGTTCGATTCACCCTGACGTTTCACTGCCCCATAGGGGTTGTGAAGCCAACATATATACACGTACTCCACGTCGGCAGCAAACTTCTTGCAGTTTCGACGGATCTGTCGAAGGTGAATTTTTCACGCAATCTTCTGGCGACTACCCAATGTGGTCTTCCACAGCTTTTTTCCAAAACACACCACGATTTTCCGTATTCGAAGTAGATAGCATAGCGTATGGTGTTATACGAGCAGTCGGTAACTTGTATTCAAAAAACAGCAACATGAGATATTCTGTGCTTGATCGTCTTTCCCAACAGCATTTCTCCTCCATTCTCTGTTAGCCATCCTCCATAGACGTAAACCGAGGAAAACAGTATTGTACACTAAGAATTCAACCTCACCGGGACGCTAGAATGCCCACAAGGTCCTGTACTGGGTGATTCGGAAGCTTCGATGCCCAGCACCGTCTCTGTATAATAGATTTCGTAGCGCACTTAGTCTGCACAAGACAGCTCACTCCCATCGATGCTACCGAGCTGTAACTTAAGCCGTCTCAGGCAAGGTGACACTGAGATACGCGCAAATGACACCCACTACTATACTTTACTGTGCAAAATGTACAGTGAACGTAACCGGCTTATCACAGTCTCTGCTAAGAACTTAGCATTAGATACTATAGCAAAACGATCAGTATCACCGTACAGACACCGATACGTGTTGTACACTGCTTGTACGAGAGCGAGATGATAGGATAGCATCATCAGTGTCGGTCGAGTTTACGCTCAAATAGGATGAAGAGGATATAGGGATGAGTGGGACCGAATTGTGGCCGTTGGTTAGTGCCAGGTAAGAGAACTACCCCCCGTGAAACATCGAAGAAGGAGGTATATCTTGATATTATAGTACATAAATACACGGAGGCACGCAGAACCAGTAGTGTATCCAAATAGGTGGAAGACGAGGAGGAGCATAGACTTCACCTTTTCGCCTCAGCGAGAGAGTGAGGCGAGAGGAAAACTGCATTATATATACGACGCAAGTCTGCAACGCACCCGCCACGTTTTCCTGTTCTCTACATTGTCCCGAATATCCCCATGGAATATTAATATGACGCGAAATATTATAAGCCACGACAGCGACCGCCACGGGAATACTAAATATTATCCTGCAGGACCACCGAGCACCGAGCATATACAAGCTCCGTGAAGCACGAACCGGCTATACTATTAGATAGATATATATAAGTGCCTGCGCTTGTTCTCCAACTATAGTTCTCCGGTTTATGTCTATCTCCCTCTCTATCCACTACCCTGGTGTATTTTCCAACGTGAATGCTCCGCAAGGCACAACTCCGGGTCTCTCTAGTCCTCGAGCATCAACTCGACGATCTTCTCGCCATTCTGTACGGTGTGCCACTACGATGAAAGAGCAAAAGTTGGACGCGGCTTCTCCTCTCGCCCTCTTTCGATATTTTATACGATATCGATAATCTTCTTGACGGAATGGCAGGCTGATTTACTTTGAAGGCATACTTACTCTATAAAAGGCAACGTTGTTTTCGGAGATAAAGAATTGCAAAGAAGAGTACCCCTTTGACCGTCAACTGGATATGGATTAATTTCTTTTTGACTGCTGAGCTATATAGTTATATTATGCGAAAGTAATTTTCATAACTTTAAATAATTATATCATTGAAGAAAAATTTATCTGGGAGAAAATTTTTTTTTTTTATTAATCTCAATATTGTTGTATTAATTATTTGTAAAAAATATTATTACGTTTTTCATAATAACGTCAATAGATACAATACTATATATATATCGGTATATCGAAAGTTTAAATCTTTTTATTTCATTCCTGTCAGTGAAACTGAAGCTTCGGATCTTTGCTCAACAACTTTAGTCGTATGTTTAGTCGAAAAACGTAACATTTTCATTTTATTATTTCATGACTTTGCGACATATTCTATAAACATCTTAACGTTGATAAACAAATATATCTGAAAGAAGATATCGAAGAAATGTTCCTCCAAAGAATCGAGAAACGAGATAAACTAGACAAAAGCTATTCTTTTATTCTGCTCAATAAGTAATACGCGTCAAGTTACTGACGCATGCCTGCAAAAAAGATGCGCGACACTGTAAGTCGAAGAGAACCGGGATTTCATATTCACACACGTACACACACAGCTAAACCGTTAACGCAACGGGACGTTTAGTGTCGTTTATTGGATAATGTGAGCTGGCGCGCACCGGGAACGCCCGTCGCTTAACGGGCCGTTTTATTTAACGATGGATAAACTTCGGTTACTGCTGCTTCTCGCTTCTACTCCGTTTTCTACCAGGATCCGCGGGATTGTGCTGTGAGAAACCTTACGCCGGTACGCCTCCTGCATCTAGAAGGGTTGGGGACGGAATTGATAACCACCGACCTCTCGCACCTGCGCTGCATTATGTGTCGTAAGAAAAAAACAGAAAAACGTTTTAAAACGCACGTTCTAGAAATATACGTCCACGGTTGAAATTAACATCCTACCTTGAGACCTTAAATGCCATTTTTCATCTAGTATAAATAAAGAAAAAAAAGCTTGAACTCTCTAATGGTATTGAACTTTGTTGTAAGCTCGCTACTTACCTATTGTATTGTTATGTTACTATATGTCTGCAGTTGTACACAAAATATAGTTCTCTACAACGTCAATTCAGAAAGCCTTTTCTGTTTTATTCATTTTGAGGCTCCGTTTTGAAATAAAATGGGTCTGGGAAAAAGTTCGTGGCGTTTTTCCCGATAGATGGCATCAATTGTAAATAAGTCAGGAAACACAGATCGCAGCGACACCACTAAACGCTCGTTGGAAAGGTGACACTTCGAGCATTACTTTGAGTGTATAAACATCGAAATTGGTGCAGTGGTTGGCTAGTTGTTTGCGTTTGAAAATGGAGTAAAGTAATGAAAAATTGCGCAATATTTTGCAATATTATTACGACAAAGGGAAGAACGCTGCGCAGGCTTGTGAAAAAATGTATGTTGTGTACGGTGAAGGTACTTTATCAAAATCTGCTGCGCGGAAATGGTTCGCTCGATTTCGTTCTGGTAATTTTTATGTGAAAGATGAGTCACGCTCTGGTCGTCCAATCACTGAAAAAGTTGATGAAATTCTTGAAAAAGACCAGCAAGATAAGCATATCAGCAGTGTCGATATTGGTATGGAGCTAGGCATTGACCACAAAACTGTTTTGAAGCATTTACACAAAGCTGACTACAAAAAGAATTAACATCTGCGATGCGCTGCTGAAACGTGTCGTAACCAGTGATGAAAAATGGATCACGTACGACAATCGGAAGCGTCAAAGATCGTGGACAAGGGATGGTGAGCCGTCACAAGCGTTCGCGAAGCTAGGATTGACGGCGAAAAAGGTGATGCTGTGTGTGTGGTGGGACTGACGATTGTCAGACGATTGATTCACAACTCTACTGTGGACAACTAGAGAGATTACGCCAAGCAATTGAAAGAAAACGGCCCGAATTGATT
This sequence comes from Cylloceria caligata, assembly GCA_963942595.1. Classification (NCBI taxonomy): domain Eukaryota; kingdom Metazoa; phylum Arthropoda; class Insecta; order Hymenoptera; family Ichneumonidae; genus Cylloceria; species Cylloceria caligata. The sequence continues at coordinate 11,636,018 of OZ012704.1, forward strand.
AATAGAAAAGGTGTTGTCTTCCATCATGACAACGTCCGACCGCACACTTCTTTGATGACCCGTCAAAAATTGCGAGAGCTTGGTTGGACCGTATAGTCCAGACATAGCACTCTCTGATTATCACTTATTCTGATCTCTGCAGAACTGTCTCAATGGAATTAAGTTGCTTTTAAAAGAAACCTGTGAAAACCACTTGATTCAGTTTTTCAACCAGAAACCACAGAAGTTCTTCATCGATGGCATCATGGCTCAAAAAATGGCGAAAAATTGTCGATAATAATGGAGCATATTTGGTTTAAATAAATTCATTTTCACACTATAAGAAAACCAGTTGAATTTTAATAAAAAAACGCCACGAACTTTTTCCCAGACCCAATACATGATGTATATGGGAGAACAGTGGTTCAGGGATGAGGCTCTGGCTCGCACGCATCAAACCCGGTTTCGATTCCCGGCTGACACTAATGAGAACTTTTTTCGCGTGTATTTCAGTAATCGCGATGGTTCGGATCCCACATTTAATTAATCAACGCCCAACATCTGTCGTTAATAGGTAGGCGGTTGGTGTTCAACCATTGGATGTGTATTACACGTGGTTCTTATCACTCGGATAGCGATCACTTAGCTTTACACTGACTAGCGTATTAAATTTCTGGGAGGAGGTGCTGCCGCAAGCAACTCTAGTGGTGGCGCTTTGCGTTAACTTGCTTTACCAACCAAGATATAGGTAGGAAACGGTTGTATCGGCACATGTTTTTCGCAGTTTCCCTGTATCCTAGGCGAATGATACAATGAAGTTAAGAGAGATGCGGCCACACAGAAAAAAGTAGGAAAAGTGTCGAATTATGTTCACGTTTATTTAATTCGTTTATCAGTGAACTTAATCGTGTGAGAGTGCTCAATTTCGGTCTACTTCTTTCTGTTGAGTCCCGAATTTCTTTTGGTATCGGCAAAATCGCTTTGTTATGCAGAGATATATATATTATGTCACAAGTGATTTATGCCAACTTCGATAAAAAATCTTATTTGATGATATCATTAAATAAATTGATTAATTAAGTTTTAAAAAAATAAGAGTTTGATCGTCCACTTGTAAACCAAAATTGAGTACGATATTTAAAAAAATTACGAGAGCAAGACCCCTTCAGAGTCATTAACCCCTTGAGTCTTGATATATCAATATTGATCGATATATCTGTCGATGTTTAAACGCCTGTTATTTTCGATGTTAATGACGTTCATCTTCTCGTCAAGTTGGCTACTCATTACATCTACACATATAGCACGTATATACCTGTAGTTATATACACAAAAAAAATATCTTTACAGAATCTAGATATATTACGAAAGACATGTACCATCAGAGATAAATATAAAGTAGAATATCCGGTGCTCCCATTTTCAACTTCTGGTACACACAAAGCGATTGCTGGTGGAGAGACGGTACCTTCGTGCAGCACAGTAGAATCGGTAGTTCTGTAAAAAGCGGGATTGAGTTGCAGTGGTGAGCGCACTGACGGTCGTTAGCAAGCGCCGTCATAAAATTAATTACGTCTCGAAACTGTCTTAATTAAAAATGTGTCCGCTACCCGTCAGTCGGCTCTTGCCTCTCGGTCCGTTCACTCGCTGTGCGCCGAGTCTTGGGGGTTGGAACGCCGGAGTGGTGTCGACGTAACACCACCACTATCGCACGCGGCATATCGCATGAACTTTACAACTATAGTCACACGACGAACGCGGCGTCGCCAGCTTCTCCTATCTAACCGGAGCTCTCTGAAATTTCGTGGCCTCGGTAAACGAGAATGAGGAGGTGAGACGGAAAGCTCGAGATCCGAAGGTTCGCAAGAGGGACGAAAATCGTAGAACTATTGACGGTGGTATAAGGTCTCGACACCCTTATTACCTGTTCGCCCGCTGGTAGAAGCGTGCACCAGAAATAACTATGAAGCGGTGCCTGCTGCCGCTCCTACTGCTGCTTGGTGCTACTTGTGCGACCACGTTGCCACCCCGCCATCATGAATATTATGTCATTATGCAATCTCGGTGTACATGCAACGGGGCTCCGCTCCGCGAAAGCGCGTCGTATCGCGGGAAGCTCTACTCTTGCAACCGATGTTACGTTGCTCAGAGAACTAGCTCGAGAGCATAGAGGCAGATAAACGACGTGTGCATGTTACTAATACTGGACTTTGCAGCGAGGGCTGTTACGCCTGAGCTACTACTGCACTACGCACGTGTATTGAACGTGTACATATACACACGTATACATATGCGTATGTTGCCTGGTTGGTACATACACCTTCCGCGGGAAACCGGTAGTCCGTTGCTTCCGGGTTCTCGAGCGTTATGCTTACCGGGGTGGCCGGTGTAATACGGGCGACCGGGGTCAGCTGAAACAATTTTTATACCACCATTTTTAGCATTTTTCTCAATGGCTGTGAGGTAATGAAATGCATGAAAATATTTTGTGGTATTAGACAGCTGATATTTTCTTATTCTTATACGATTGTAGAATGTATTATAATTTAAATAACTTGTCTCTTTTAAGTTTCTTTGGGGAGAGATCTGGTAGAAAAATGCTAGTAAAAACGTCTTCTGGTGGAGACAGGAGAATCAGCCAAGTGGCAACATGAATTATTTATATTCTTCGCAAAAGACTTGCTCCTTGTAGACTGTAGGTTAATATTTTTTTTCAGGAAATACTGAAGATATATTATTGTTTTTGTAGCAAAGTTAAAACTCTCGTTATGACAAGACTCCTGTCAAAAGTTGTATGTTGTCAACGTAAGTAAATCCACGAATGCCAAAGAGCCGTGCAGAACTAGGATATCCAACTCGTGCCATATACATCAAGCCCCGGTCTCTCCTGCCTATACTTATACCTATCTCCGTGGGCTAAAGTACCTACTCTCTGGGCTCATGGTTTCTGGCTTCTAGAACTTCTCATCTGTGCTATTTATCAAAGATATACATTACAAGCTAGTTTAAGATCACAGAGGTACACTCTGTGTTTCATCCAATGTATTTGTAGTTCACTATACAGAGACTAACAATCTATATATTCATGCATTCGAATGTCCATATGGGCTAGGGCCTGCCTATATATTGTGAGGAGACTGCCTATACCTGTACTCCACATTATACGTTGCATCCAGGTGTGTTGTCAACTACGATTCGCATTTCCGCTTCAGGAGCAGAAATGCATACTCGCCACTTTTCGCCACGTCGGCGAATACAATTCAGGTGACGGGAACTAAGGCGACGATTCCAAGCGACCCGTTCTCTTTTCAGGTTCACCCCGTATAGTCATTATCGTTCCAGCTTCAACAGTTTCTGAAATAGTGCTTCTGCGCCACCGGGAAATTCAACTGTGTTCCCCACGTGCCCAGATGATATCCGGATCTCTCTCTTTCTGTATATTGTGTACCATTCTTGCACTAGGGTACACAAGTACACTCAGTGGTACTTGCAACCATCGTCGTTGATACTCTTCTGCTGTGCGAACCGAGTCAACCGAAATCGCTTGGAGATCACACGGAACGGAACCATTTCAAAACTGCTCGGCCCTCCTGCGTTCACGGTACCTTGCTCGCTAGCTCACTCGACCGAGCGACTAGTTTCACGAGAATTTTGTGGAAGACTGTGCTGCTAACACGCTTTTCCAACTATACTCCTTTATGCTGCACCAAGGTACTTGGACTGCGCTATGTGAAAACACTGCCGAGGGTAGTTGTGCTACTTGGTATGTGTTTGGATATATCCAAGAAACCCAGGCAAATTTACCCGAGCGGCAGATACGAGAGTACGGAGAAGAAAAGCGTCGACCCTTCTTGCATAAACCAGAAGGAAGGTTTACTTGTTTGTAATATTGCGTTATTTTGTTAGTTTTACCACTTTCAACTGAACAAGGTAGTTTCGCCGCATTTCAATGTTTCTACATCTAAGTTTTTGTCAGGGAAAATGTACACTCTATTTATTTACCAAAAGAAGCTGTATTTTTGCTACAACCCTAAGAAAAAGGTTCCAAAGTAGAACCTTGCATATTATTTCCTCATTAATTCTCATTTTTCACAATGCTAAACAAATTGTTCTCCTGAAAACTTTCAACGCGTATTTCTTCAAATAATCGAAATTTTATTTTTTGCAATTATAGCGCCATGTGTCTCGAATCAAAAGAAATTTTTTCAATAAATCTTGCGTATTTTTTCATGAAAAATTCGAATCTGCAATAAAAAATAGGGATTCTCATTAAAAAATTCAAAGTTACCATCCCTCTCATCCTCAGGGGTTGAGGCGGGGAGTTGATTTTTACAGGATCAAATTTTCTCCTTCGAGATCAAAAAGTTTTTATGTGCGATGCGTATTTCTTGCGATATTTCGATGTCTCAAGATAAAAAATTCATCTTGTATAACAAAGAAGATTGAGCGCAACTGCTGTACCTGCAAGACAAATTTCAGCTTGAGTGATAAAGCTATTCTTAACTTATGAGGTTTGACTTTTGCAAACCTGACATACCACACATATTTTCACACCGTATTCACATCTAGGCATATTTTTCTAAACCACTTTTTTACACGTGTCCGATATTTTCAAGTATTCTGACATTGAAACCTTGAATTTTTTTTCTTCGTGAAAACAAATAAATAAAAGTATTTCCGAATCAAAGAAATACGAATCTAGATTGGATATAAATGAATAGCTTTCAATAATAATAATAACGATAAAGATAAACACATTTTTCAAATTTGGTTATTACGTTGGTTCAATTAATTTATTAAGAAGTAAATCATTTATTTTCGTTAAGATTTAAAAGATCGTTTATTAACTATTATCGACTTTTCAACAGAGAAGAATCTTGTCTCTTGACCTTCCATTCAATTTTTGAAATAAAAACGTAAATGATTACAGGTGTGTATGCACTCAGAGGTAGAGGATCCCGTCATACGTTAATCTATAGTGGAGTCAATTCCTGTTACTTAGACACACAAGGTCAGAGAGAGTTCTGGTGGTGTCACGGCTGATGCACGAGACAGATGAGGGCAACAACGATATAGAAATAGAGGGCGGTAGCTCCGCAGCCGTAATAGCAGCAGCAGCAGCAGCAGCGTGGTAGGTCTCTCGTAGTTTCGTTTCACGAATTAGTCCCGCTCGGTTAGAGTCCACCTCATCTCTCGCTGTGTTCCGATACCGCTCACGCCGCACGTTCGCCAAAGTATGCACGAACGATTAGGATCAGCGATGCGAGATCCTCGTCGATTCTCCAGGCAAGATTATGGTTTCGACGTGTACTCTCCGGAGCAGATCGGTTGCCCGCCTCCTCCTGCTGCTGCTCTCTTCCATCAGTGCACACAGCCCTATATTATATATATTTGGTATCGTGGTGCAGAACTCTCCTTCTCTGTATATTTGTGTACAAGGATATATATGTATACACCCACACGCGTGGGACCCTATAGGTGGTACAGTGGATGGTACAGCCCCCATGCACGTATACCTGTCAGGGGCAGGGTAGCCAGAGCCTATATATCTTCCCTCGGCCGAAACCGGAATCCCTGGCGTCTATCTCCGCAGCGTTCGAGCGTGAAACACCCGCGGGTCTTGGTATACCAACGTCGACTCCGAAGCTGCCGACGCCCGACAACGACGTACCCACCCACCTCAACCTCTGGGCCTCCTCTCGCCAGGTTACCCTCTCTACCAACAACCCGAAGCACGAACGACGCGCCTCGCACGCAAGTAGAGAGCACGCACGCAATCCCCCTACGCAACACGCACGCACGCGTCCTAAGATCGCATAACGAGGCGACATTCGTGCGGCACATAATCGCGAATCAGTCAAGCAGAAAATCGAGTATTACCTGAGCAGCACACATACACGCACACACTACATCGTCAACTCAGGCTCAGGCTCCGTCGTTCGTTGAGGTTCGTCTGTGCGCGCATCCCATGCCTCGTCGTCCTTTCGGAGACAGAATATTGAAACCTTTCCACCCGCTGGGTACATGGAATACTCTGCGTCGGACATGTGAAAGCACTGAAGAATCGAATAGTTAAATTGACTGGAAACATTGATTAATTTTACGACATTATGAAGTGAGGTGATGGTCCATGCAACATGGAATTTTCCCCGTTACGTTTAATTGAAATTATATGCAACTGCTTCTAAAGTTTCAGAAGTTTTAACGATTTAACTTTATTAGTTTTCCAGATATTTTCTATGTCAACAAATAATTTGAGTAAAGCTTACTCCCAGAAAGGGAGGAATTATTTGTTGACATGGTAGAAAAACTCATTGACATAGTAGAAAATTTTAGAAGCAATTACATTTGATTTTAATTAAATGCAACGGCGAAAATTCCATGCTTCTATGGACCATCAGCTCACTTCATAATATCGTTAAATAATTAATGTATCCAGTCAATTTAACTATTCGATTCTTCAGTGCTTTCACATGTCCGACACAGAGTATTGCATGTACCCACCGGCCGGAATGGTTTCAATATTCTGTCCTCGAAAGGACGACGAGGCCTTACTTCGAGAAAGGGAGTAAGGCTGCAATTTCTTATTTATTTATTTATTTAGATGATTATAAGCGTTGCGAACCAATGCTGCAGACTGTGGTACGACTGTTTTATTTCCATACTTTCATCTTTCAAAATCTAATTGCATAATTAATAAATTATGAAATTTACAAGCTAATGTTTATCTGGATTTATGTATCTTACTTTTGATTCGGCTAAGTTTCTACTATTTTCATACTCACGCGAAGCACGAGAATAGTTAATTTATTAATTACTTCACTGTAATTCAAACAATGGTAACATTTAAATAGTGAAGAACCAGTAAATACATTCATTCAGGTCTGCATTCAACATGTATTAATGAAAAGATGTAGTGTACAGTGGACAACAATGAAGTTTCGGGAAGAGGTATTTATTGTCAAGAGCATATTTAATGGTAAGTAGATCCCCATTGTACGAAACACGACATTTTTTAGAATACCCAGGGGTAGACCCTGTGAATAATCGCGAATGTTTTTCTTTTTTATCGGAAGAAAACTCGAATGACATCCCTCGACGGTTTCGTCTCTTGGGAGCTTAGACCGCAAAAAATATAGGTACTCCTTGTAGAAGGCAACTTCTCTCTCCCACCGCCCTCTCCCACGGTTCGTGAAACGTGAGAGTGGGGAATTCTGAATCCAACCGCAAGTACCGTGGTCCGAGAAGATATTGAAAATTTCAAAAATAGCGGTAAGTCGGAAGATTTTACCTTCGCAGGCTTGGCATCTCTCTCTCTCTCTCTCTCTCTCTCTCTTCTTATTTTACCCTTCAATACCGGAACACTGTACGTTTTACAAATTGGCCCTTTACATTGGGTTACCCCGACTAACTTACTTCTGAAATAGGGTTTGCCCGCGGGATTTTCTACCGCACCGTTACTATACTGCTGGAGATCAGTTGCAGCATATAGTGGGATCGATTGTAACCACAGGGTGACGGGTTTATAGAAGACTTTTTGATGAGACAGTCCTTTCAATAAATATGGGACGTCCTACGCCACATCAACCTGGCCATGATCCTAATAATATTCAATTTTTTTTTCGAATAAGATGTTGTACGCCACTAGGAATAACAAAAACTTCACTTGGATCGATTTTAGTACTTGTTTGAAATTCGAATAACATTTACAGAATAAATTTTTTGTTGAAAAATAACATTTTTAAGGATACTTAAAAATTTGGGGGTAGTTTTGATGCGGGACGTCCCATATACATAGAAATACTAGCTGTCAACGGATTCTATGGATCGGATAATAAGGTCGCTTTAGCTTTCAACCCCCGAACGATATTCTTTCACTCGACTGAGTATTTCTCATACTCCTCTTTCTTCGCACTTCTTTATTTCTTTTCTTCCAAACAGCTACCGAACTGTTTGGGAGAAAGAAAAAACTTGTACCGTAACTGGTCGAGTGAATACAAATCGTTGACTATAAATTAAAATAAATTCTACCTGTGGGCGGATACATGGTATGCGGAGCGAGGGGAGAATGAGAATTGAAATTTGAAATGCTCTTTTTTCATCTCTCTCTCTGTGTTTGGGTACTGAAAATCGGCTGGGACGAGTTGATCTAGCTTTTGTGTAAGTGGCCGAAAGTCTGCCAGCGAAAAGCTTTCAATAAACTGGTATAGGGCCTCTGTTATTGCTGCTGCTGCCAGTGCTGCCAAGGGTGTATTAATTTCGGCATTATGTGGCACACCCCCTGCCGATCCCCCACAGTCCGTACGTATTACGAGAGGAATCACCCTTCATCCCTCCCCTCTCACTCTCTCTCTCTCTCTCTCGCACCGTTTTCATCTTTTCTCCGTCACCAGCACTGTTGTTGCTGTTGAATGCCTCACTCTCCGATTTGTGCACGTCCCTTCGCCTATCCGGGCTGCGCGCAGTTCTCTTTCTCACTCACTCTGCCTGCCTATATCAATGCATCTTCTACCTTTCACTCCAGATTGCGGATTTCCATGGGCATCTCTTTCTATCCATCAGTTTCCAGGTCCCTGTCCCTTTCGAGCCCTGGACTGGTTTCAGCTCCAGTTAGCCAGGCATAAACTTCGACAACTGCTACGTTTAAACCCACTAGTAGAGAGAGAGAGAGAGAGATGAGAGATAGCTATAGTCCAGAGAATATCAACGCGGACTCGAGACTGCTGCTGCAGTTGGTTCGGTACGTGGGCGTAAAGCGCGCGTTTCAATCTACCCGACGAGCGCACTGAATCAATCCGGAATTCTCGTACGCAATCCCGTGGTTGACGGGTCAGGTTATCTTGCGTTACGTAGCAGATACATACAGTGCGATTCAAAAACAGAATCTTCATGAATGTAATTGCTCAAGTTATCAAAGTAATCGGGTTCAAACATAACTGCAATAAGATTAATTAGATACAAATTTTTATTTACGAACGATTATTTTTTTAAAAAGAAATTAATCAATTTACTTAAGTTAATGCTTTTTTCATATCGGGCAAGGGAGAAGGTGTAATTTTTTATTATTACCTGTTTTTATTGCTATCATTTTTACAATTTAATTTTTCGATATACCATTGTACTGTCACTAAATTTAAACGGACACAAATAGGATTTTAAAAAATTAATTCTGGTTACCGAGGTTGTTTTTTTTTTTTTTATTGAAACGAATTGCTCGTCGCATAATAAACAATGATATTGCGAAAATTTTATCAACAAATTGCTCTTGTCGACACGATAGCATTAATAAAAATCGAAACTCAAGCAAGATGCAATAAAATGTTAACGAGTTTTTCACGTGTTGGTCATTTATTCTTTTTATACGCTTGTGTTTATTTTCACGTGTTGGTCATTTATTCTTTTTATACGCTTGTGTTTATTGTTCTTGCGTTAATAAAATGGAAAAATCCATCTTGCGAATTGATGATGTCTAGCTAGAAAATGACCTGTATCTGAATCGCCTTGTAGATTGTATACATCGTAGGTAGTGTATCCGTGACGACCCGTGGACCAGTCTCGTGCCTCTGTAAACGTCTACTTTTGTTCTAAAATCGATAGCCAGTTTCCAACCGAATTCAATTAGAATCGTTCAACGATTCCAACGACGGCAACGGTAGTAGAAGCAGCAGCCGTAAAGCCTAAAGCCCATTCGTTTTCTAAGAAGTCTGGAAGCGTAAGAGGAAAATATCGGTGAACAAGAAAATCGTGCTCGACTCGAAAAGAATGTTCACCATTATTTTTGCAATCGGTACCAATAATAATTATTCAATAATAAGAAAAAGGATGAAATGGAAAGAGTAGAAAAGCAATTCGGGAGGATCTGGCAATTTGCGCTAATTAAGCGGAAGGTCGCCCTCCCTTCCTCTCCTTGCTTCTTCAGCCCACAGGCCGAAGTCAACGGATTTTCCAACGTCGCCGACTCGTTATTCGTTTTACGGTCTTTCAGTAAATATTTGTCCCCGATGAAAGACGGCGAGGGTTGATGGGAGTCAGAATCGGCAGTCGAAAGGCTCTCGTGGAAAGAAAGAGAAAAATTGACAAGCGGTGCAGGGAGAATAGCGTCGCGAAGCTAAGGGGTAGTCGACTAAGGGTAAGAAAAGGAAAGCAGAAAGAAGCAGAGTCGAAGGTCCTTTCACGCCAGCGAGTCGTCGAGTAACGGTGGAACTTTTCTAGACACCAGAAGGTCCCGCATATTACCACCTACAATAACTATATATATATATATATATATACCTGACGGTAGATGTACTATGTTTGAATCCAGGGGAAAGGTTTCGACGGGCGAGTGTGCCGAGACCCGATAAGGGTAATCCAATTTTTCGGAATAATATTTGTCTTGAAGATCGACGAAACGGCGAGCGGCGGATGTTACCGCGCCGCGGGACTTGTTCGCTTCGTGTGACCTGTTCTCCGGGCTCTCTTTTGCAATAACCTCTCAGAGTCTCCTACAGGGTCTTGTCATTCGTCGGGTTCTCAAGAAGAGCTGGAGAGAAAGGAAGAGTGGAAAGAAAGCACAGAGGCAGAGAGAGAATGGGTGACCAGTACCAGCAGCGACCAGCCTGGAATGGGTTTGCTTTCAGCCGTGCGGCAACGCGAAAGGAATTTTGATGAAGCGACTCCTGCTGGTAGAACTATGCTGTTACGACTCCTGATATTGCGACAAAGAATAAAAAGCTCTCGTTCGTTTCGTCGTATGAGCACAGGAGCGGAAGACGTCTGAGGGATAAAACAGAAAGAGGATGTCATTTAGTCTAGAAGGCGACCAATATAAAAATATAACAATTTCACTAATATGCTATCATATAAATTATTTTTATTCCTTTGACGACGACAGAGCAGTCGTAAGCTGTAAGCCATATTCATAAACTATTCGTGGCGTCTGTAAGCCCTTCAACTACATCTGTGCTTATTGTTATCTATAGCAACTGAAGTTCGCAGCCGTGGTTGATGCTATAATAATGATATGCAAAAAGAATCAAGCAATGATTCAATGATCCAAAGGTGGTTTGTGCATTTTTTTTCGATAAATGTTTTTTTTTTCAGGCGATAATAATCAAGACATTCACTAATTTTACCAAATTAGATCTCACAACATAGCCATATTCAGTATATTGGAATTCGATTTTAATTAAATGAATTCTTTCTTCCTATCACGATCCAATATTATCACTGAACACTTTCTGACGCTAATCCGGTAAAACTACATGCGACAAGTTCCTGTTTCGTGAGAAACAGATAACATCGCCTCTCACGTTTCTCCTTCGACTAAAGCCGTACAGTATTATCCGTTAATCGTTCACCCAGTGTCGCACGCGCCTCCATTAGGGGAGGGTTAAGCGTCGAGTAAGACTAGACAAGAACGAAGAAGACTAAGAGTAGACTTATATCCAAAGAATTAACATGGTCTCCTTGCCAAGAAACAGTTCGAAGGCCGCGGGCCAGTGACTCATGGTTAATCCCGCAAGGAGCAACGAAAGCTAGTTGGAGCCAACTATACTGCGTGTAGCGTGGCGGCTCTCGTATATCACATTCTGTTAATCTCGAAAGCGTGCTCCTGGTAATCGGACACCGACGAATACGAGAAGTTTGAGCTTGCGCTAGCTATGCCAACTTCTGAAGGCTCTCTCGATGCTTACAAATTCGCGTGACGCAACGTTAGAGGTTTTGTGAGCCCCCGGCGTTCGACGAGATAGCGAGAGAGGGCTGCTCTTCTCCTGAACCATATCGCCGATTTAAAAGTATGTGTAACGTATACCAATAGTATTGTTCTATATTGTAAGTAGGATTGGTGGCGACGTTAACTATTGACAATTTTACCATTTTCAAATTAAGTTTTCAAAGCTGAATACTACTTTTATCGTAAATACATTTGCTGCTGCAATAACACAATTTATAGCATAAGCAATGTTTTTAGTTTCATTCATTTTCGTAATTATTATTAGTTGTAAATAAAAATAACACAATTTTCAACGCAAAATGGTTGGAAAATACGATTTTTCGTGTACGTTTATCTTACAGTGAATAACTTATTCAGTTTATATAACTCGCAGTATCGGTAAGTGAAAAAGGGGAGCGAAGATTTTGACTTCTCTTGGAATAAAATTACAGTTTATGTATTCGTCAGGCAATATATAGATGCTGCGACTACTTGGACCGTTGTGTGTATTCTATTCGTCCTCTGTGTATATATAACTGACTGCCAACCAGTTTCGTATAGTCGAGTTTCGAGAGCCGGATTTACATGCGAAGATACCGAAACAGGGGTGCCACGAGGAGTCCACAGCAAAGACGACGCAGTGCCGGAAATCTGCTTCGACCCTTCACCGTTCAGAGGACTCGGCCCGCTAAGCTCAGAGCTGGGGGGCACTTGGTACTTTTTTTAACGCCAAGGTCTATAACACCCTCGCCCACCCAGCGTTATATTCCACGGAGTACAATCGACAGGACGATTCAACTGATTTTTTTTTTCATCGTGGCTATTTTACTTTATGTAAGAAAGTATTTATTTTTTTTTTATTCAATCCATCTCAGCAAAATTGCAAATCTCAAATTCTATGAAAGATAGGCTAATGCGTTGATAAAAAAATGACTAATTGTCACGTTTACACTTTTGGGACATTTCGCACAAGTCGATGAGTTCGCCTGGAAATCCCCATATATTATAATATATGTTTCCTATTTTATAAAATAATGTAAGTATGGCAAAAGCCCCAGGGAGGCTGCATTGTTGTTTCATATATTTATCCTTTGGATATTTATTTTTCAACGTCTCAGGCACTTTGTACTTTGCAAGCTGACGTATATGACGGATGGCCAACGCTCCCTCCTCTAGCGAGACTTCCGGTATAACACACGACAAGGCTCTCACGCGCCTGTCCCGCCCGTAGTTTCTTATACAATGTTCGTGTATACGCGAGAGCGAGCGCCTTCGACCTCCTACGTGTTTACGCAAAGTTTTGTAACGCTGTATATACATGCATACACGCATGTATATACGTATACCGTGGACGCGTGTAGCGAAGTAACTAAATACACGCCAGGAAGGAGCTAGAACGAGATGACTTGTGAGCGAGCGAGACGTTGAACCAAACTCCGGTCTTGGATACACCCCGAAGATCGCCTTCATCTCAACGTCAAATATTGGATCGTCAGATCCTGGCTAAGGGTTTTAGATATTGCTTTGCCGCGGCAAGAGCTCCGGTAACAGCACCGCCAGAGAAACAACTAACCCCGGGCGTTGCTTTTGATGCTTTTTCAAACTTAACCGAAACTGTCGACTATCAAGTTTATTATCCTCAATATTGGAATTCGATGATTTAATTGAGAATAACACGAAAATTTAATTAAAAATTCTAGACTCTTAAGTATTTTTCTATATTTTTCAATGTAACTATAGCAGATTATCCATAAAGTTATCGCAACAATGAATCGCAACAAAGGCCTTTCCCTCATACTTATCAAGTTATTTAACCTAAATATGGCAGAGGTACTAAGTAGCAAGAACGGCAATATTTTGTGTTAAAATTATGAGAAATTATATTTATATGCCGCTGTAAACGTTAATGATTAATAAAAAGTTTCGAAACAAGCTCGTAGGTCGTACGAGGCATCACTGGTGATGTGAGGTGAGTGCTTTAACTGTAACCGAAGGTACCCTGTGACTATGCACGCTATCGGTGATGTAAAGCTTTTCTACACTTTGCAATTATATTATATTATCAGAGTTTCTTTTTTATTCTTCCAGAGCATATACATCATCAACTCATAACATTTATATAGCTATCATAAATCAAGAAGGCTAGATTTTTTTCTACACAGAAGTCAGTTAATGACGAGGTAAATTTTTTTAAAATACGTCAAGGAATTTATAAAATATTATTTTTGCATATATTGTGCACGCAATGCCACTAGACGGTGTATCTTTCAGAGAATTGTAAAGCTTTCGATGATTTATAGTTATCTGACGAACACGTTCCAGTCACATAGTTCTTTGTGTCTTTGTGTACACAGAGGTGTCTAGAATATACATAGTGCAGTATTGTGTACACGTCAGACAGGGTGGAAAGCTTGGAGAGAGCGAACGTGAATTCGAATGCGAGTGCAGGAGTGAGCTTGCGAAGCTATACCGAGTGCACCCTCGACCGTGAAGCCTCGCACAATCCTTCGTGTATACACATATATTCAGCAATAGCAGCGGCAATCCACCAAACCACCCCTATAGTTCTCGAACGGCAGTAGACTGTCCATTTCTTTGGTTCTCGTACAGTACAGGCTTGACCGAGCACACGTTCACCCCCTCTTGTCATGCGTATCGTATGGGAGGCGCACGTGACCCAAGAAATACCTTTTCATCCGTGGATATACTGATATATTAGTGTGTACCGAACAACAAAAGCAACGAATAACGAGGCGGCCAACGATAATTACCAATTGATTTCTCTAACCTTGCTTGTGACTGAAGGACAAGTATTTATTGCAAATGGTTTGACTTTAATATAAAATAAGATATTTAAAAAAAATTATTTATCATAAACATTGTATTTCCTCAAACATAAATATAAAATCACTTAAACAATGAATTTAATTATTATAATTACAAATGTCGTTAAATTATAATGATCCGAGGAATCAAAAGGATTTAAGGACGAAATATACACCTCTACTCATGGTTTTTTGTTTTTTTTTCTTCTCTTATCAATTATATTTTACAATTTTTTCCACTTTCTTCGTGTTATCTTACTTCGTTTTTAATGGTTCTTTATTTCTTATTTCGCTGCGCGCGGCAGGGGTGAATATCGCCACCCTTTTTCTCGTTTCATCTTCCCTTTCCTCCCCGTTACCTGTACTTGGGGTGAACCAGGATATTTGAAATGCCGGGAATGGAACGAGACTGAAACTACAGGAGAAAGATCGCTTGAGCGCACGCTGCACCCTCTGTAAAAGAAAAAAAAATGGAGAAACGCGAGTACTCCGCGCCACTCGTTATGGGAGTTATGACAAGGATATGTGCGTCCGTGTCTGTACCCACCGGGTTCACTACGTTTCCTCTTGTGGAAGGGTAAGTTTGTCTGTGTCCTCTGTGACTATGCGAGACGAGAGAAATACGAACGACGAGAATTCACAGAAAGTATGGCAGCACTGCTGAGAAAATGGGCTTGATGGAGAGGAGGATCATTTCGTGAAGAAATTTTTTCTGTTTTTTTTTTACCAAGGTTAGATTCGCCAATAGCAGAATATTAAAAAATGCATACGTTATATTTTTTTAAAGATTAAGTTTAAAAAATGTGTTTCAACAAGTTTTCCTTATATCGTCGAACTCATGAATAATGCGAATTTCTAAATAAATTCAGGAATGATATACTCACACGATTTCATGAGTTTTCACAAAAATGCATCAGAAATTGATGATAATCATAAATAGATTTAGTATAATTGCATTTAGTAATTACGAACACAAGTGGACTATTTATTTATCGTAAATACTATTACAACAAATAGAAACTCTATTGAATAAAAAATATATCAGAAAATTAATTTTCAAATTACTCAAAGATTTTAAATAGTAAACAGAAAGAATCGTAGTTCATGAAATAAAGTATAAGCATTTATTATTCTTTCTTTGTTTCTTTGAACACTCGAGCTTGTCCCAGCTTTGGTTTTCAAATCATTTTTAAGGTAGGCAAACAAGCAAAAACCAGAAGGTGAATAAAAAAAGAGAGAAGAATAAAGAACCATATAGCTTTCGCATTTCGCATATATGAGGTATGCACAGCTGAGTATAACGTGCGTGTGCCCTTGAGAATAGTAAGAGGAAGGGTGGAACCGTGCAAATTGCAGACCGGCGGGAGCATCCCTCGCGCTCTACAGTCTTTGTTCACTTTCGTTTCCTCTCTCTCTCTCTCTCTCTCTCTCTCCCTCCCTTTGCGTTTCTTCATACTCTTGCTGTTTGTAACCACCCTGAGTCGCGGTTCGTGACGTAGAAAATTCCAAAAGGGGTATAACGATTCTACGTAGCGTGTGTCGTTACTCCTGAGTTCTCCCTCGGATCCCGGACTTTTTTCATACTATAGGCCTCGAAGCTTTTGCCCTCGATGTTCTGTTTCTCTCTCAACATCAATTTTGCCTCTGGAGAGGATATTCGTTCGTAAAGTTGGTGCATGACCCAACGCGGGCCTTCACTGAGTGAGCACCTACGCTCGGTTCACGCTTCGATGCTCACCACCCTTAACCTTGGCCAGACCTTTCAGCCCTTCGACGTAAAGTGAGCGAGTCCACCTATAAGTACATCGTAAATGTACGTAAGGAGAAGCGACGTTCTACGTTCTGCAACGCTAAACTCGGACTTTTCCGAGCCGTACAGTTGAGTTTCGTAAGCGCCCAAGGGTTTTACTCCACCTCTCAACCACCAAGAAAAAAGAACTTTTGGTAAAACATAATAAAAAGGATAGAGTCGAACTAGCGCGAGAATCAAATGAAAGTGTTTCACTGCACGTGCCACTATATTACGAGTACTATAGCCTGTTGTAGTAAATGTGCCATTCTCATTTTTTCTCTTTGAGTCCTGTACGCGGAAGGTCGAGTGCTAACTCCATGGAGTCACACTCCAATACACCCCGTTCTTTGCGGAATTGAGATCGATATAAAATATCTTTTTTTTTTATTCCTCCTCCCGATGGTTCTCAGAGGTCGAGGTTCAAAGCCTGGCGTAAAGCCCGCAATAATAATCGGTTGTAATGAAAGTCTTGGATAACAGAGCTCGGAAATACCAATTCTATTATAATCCAATCTTTTTTCACTACATTCTAGAGTTCAAACCTCAGGAGAGATTCGATCCCAGCGAATTTCACGTAATGGTACTACCAGGTTGTGGCTGAGGAAAATTCCAAATTAATTGCTACGGCAAAAGCATGCATGATTACATATAACGGTGTATGCAAAAAAATGATTGATTGGTCTAACCAATTTATAAGATTAAATACGTATCAGAAGAATAATTTGGTTGTGCCAATAAACATATCGGCTATTTCAACAAATTAGTTATTTGTCAACCAATTAATCGGTTGCGCCAAACCAATTAGTGGTTACCAGTCAATTATTTAATTGCATCAACAAATTCGTTGGTTGTCTACTACCTAACTGGTTAGATCTATGAAATTGATTAGTTGGTCTAACCAACTGAATTGTTGACGCAACCAATTAATTGGCTGGTAACCAACTAATTTGATGGTACAGCCGATTAATTCATTGGCCCAATCAAATAAATCTCCGGGAGCGTATTTAACCATGCACTTTGTTGAAACTACAAAGCCTTTTATTCCGTTAAATTATGTGATTGATATTAATTATAAATTTGGGAAATATTATTATTTAAATGTTTCATTAAAACATATCACTTTATTCAGTTTCTTAGTTTTTAACTAAAAGTCCCAGTGGATAGTGAAAAAAAGTTTTATGACAGAGTCTTAAAAAACGGTGGTCGTTTCTACGATTTCTAGACGTCATTTTGGGAGTTTTCCACTAGCGTTAAGGGAAGTAAGCCCTTGAATTTCCAAAGGGATTTTAAGCTGGATTAATCCAAGTTTTTCCTTATTCAACAAGCCCTAGTTTTCCCGACATGGAAAATCACGTTGCAGAATAGTAGCGGTGGATGGTCAATGGGAGACTGAAAATGCGGGTTGGTCCGCGGCCCATCTTCCACGCTGTTTGGCCGCCTCTCGAAGGAATAAAAGCGTGTTGAGGAGAAGCTGCCTCGGCTGGGAGAATGTGCGGTGGGAAATGAAAGACGAAGCGATGCTGAGACTAGGTAAAGAGACTGGGTAGTATGCGGACGGGTTGGTGTAACGGAGGAAAGCCAGTGAAATATTATGCTTTTAAGCCAGCGAAAAGCGGTGGTCGGTTTTAAATATGAGTTCGATGATCGAGGAGCTGTCTAGCAAAAGTAAAATTCAGCTCAGGAGTTGTGTGCTCTGACTCTACTACGTGTCTTGTGCCGCGACACAATCGTATTTTCTCTTCTGTAAGCATGAATGCGGCCTCCGTTGCGCGTGAAGCATATGTGGTGTGGAATTTATGCGGTGTGGATGTCGAAATAAAATCAGAAATAAATATAAGTTGTCCAGTTGCCTGTGCACACATACGACGCGTAAGGGTGGAATGGAACAAAACGGAGTGAAAGGGTGGGAGGTATGGAACAAAAAGGAAAGAGAATATTTTGCAACGGTTGGGCGTGTCGATGGGGTATCGTGTATGAGAAAAGTGTGAAAAATAAAGAGAAAACAAGAATCGCGAAGAATTGATGATCGATGAAACGAGGAGCAGAGAGAAAGAGAGCGAGAGTGGAAGAGGGTTGATGGAGGTAAAGGTGAGCGCGCGAGAAGCAGAGGTTGGTCCGAGATATGGAAAAATGCTGGCTGATCTTCTGAAAAATGGGGTCGTAAAGCATTCCTCTCATATCGCCTCTTGACCCGTCCTCCCTCTTCACGATCTATACGTACATACATTCACTAGTGTGCTTCTTGCGGCAAGGAACGCGCACCGGCTTCGACTCCCGAACGCGAGTGACTTCCGTTTCCAATTTCTTTCTCGAGATGCGACGCAAACTCGCCGTTTCCCTTCGTCACGGCTTTGGGAATTTCGCTCATCCTGCCACTTCAGCTTGCCCTCGGGATTTACAAACGTGCTACTCGATGTCCATTATTCATTATCCAAGAAATACCTTCGACCCATCGTAATCGTCTTTGACACCAATATGTAAAATGCTATTAGATTATTCGACAGTTCTCCAAACGTGGTTCAGAAATAATTGAATAATTTTTTATCTACACTGAGAAACAACATTTATTTGATACAAATAAATAGAAAGATTATAAGTTGTTTAAAAGTTCAATCAATTTAATATTTATTAACGCTAATATAAATATTTTTCAAATCAAATAACATTGGTTTATTAATAACGGTTCATTTGATGCAAATAAATAATATATCATATTTGATATCACCAATTCAAATATACATTTACCTGTAACAAATAAATGCTTCACTTAAGTGCATCCTATCCGTTGATGACTTGCGCGGCTACGACAGTCGTGTTCAGTCGAGAGTTACGGAATGCCGGAAGACATGGATATAGAATTGCGCTTGTTCCTCGTGAACATTAAAAATAAATGATATAGAATCGTTCCTATAAACTTCAAACATAACCTAAAAATAGCAAATGACTATAGCTACGGATTTCATTATAGATTAATTTTTTTATTTTCAGTGTGAACGCGCATCATGCATAAAAACATGATTATATTTATATTTATAATTTCAAAAAGAAATTTCGTTAAAGCATAAAAAAAACGGTTACTTGTATATATATAATAATATAATATTATATATATATTATACTATAATATAATATAATATAATATATATGTATTTAATTGAAATCTGGGCCTATTAAACTTCTGTCCCCAATGAAATAATATATTTTTACTTAATATTATACTTTAATCAATTAATCTCGAATAGTATTAAATTTAGTGATATTCTTTAACGAAATGTCTATAATATTTTTTCATTAGTAACGTTATACATATTATTAATATGCCAATATTAAGCTCTTAAAATATTACTGAAAAAAAAATATATATATAGCATAAAAGAGTTCTATTAGGGAGAACCAGGGTCAGGTCTGCGATTTGCAGCCTGCAAAGGCTAGTATGGTTTGAGGGTCTGTTGAACTGTAACCCGAGAAGGACAGCTAAGGAGATGGAGAAAAGAGTAAAGGAGCAGTGAACAGTGTTTGCCACGAAGAAGTGAGAAGCGAGTCAGAAGGCGGCAGCAAAGAAAGAAGAGAAGGAATGGACCCGCTTGCGCGAGATTCCGAGGGCAAGGAGCAAGAGTGAGCGACAGTTTGGAATCCCACCTGTCGCCCTCGTATAATAACTTAAGCCGGTTATTATACGAGGGAACGACCACGAGCGAGCGTACCGCGCAAGCCCTACCTCGCTCACTCGTCTCCTTAAGTAGCGAATTTTCTAGTCGAGATAAAACGCCTTTCTTGACACAATTTTTCTCGGATGGCTCTTGCATCCGGGCGTCGAAGAGGACTCTATCCTGGTAGCCAGAAAAGCTTCCCGCTACTTTTCTCGCACTTTTTCCTTAATCAAATCGGACAAAGATTCGCGATCACTTTGCAGGACTACGAAATATATTTTTTTAAGCCTTTTTATCCCTACTACTCTTTCAGTTCCTTGACAAAACGGTGCGACACGCGCTTTTCTCTCACGGGGTAAGGCGATTACTTGACTATTTTTTTAAACCGCCGTCTCTGAGCATAAGCATAGCGGAGCTAACGTAAAATTTATGCCATCAACGATGGAACGGTGAGGAACATCCAGCTGTTACACCGTAACGACAAGTTCTAAAAATATTTTCGTTACGTTGCAGGATCAATTATCGAACGTCACCGATGCTCACTGAAAGCTTTTTTCCCATCGCGGAATTCGAAATTTTCATTCTCCCTTTTTTCATCCACTTAATTAAATCTCCCCGAATCAAGTCTGTCATCGTTTCAGCTTTGTGATTCCTGCAAATGGCAATGATAATAAGAATAATGGAAATGTGGGAGTCAGTCGACTGTACAACCAATAAAAGAGGAAATTTAGGTGATGGTCAATTTTCTTTCCCGGCAATAATGCGACATATGTACACGCAGTCCGTGTGTGTCAATAATATCTTTTTCGATCTTACTGCTGCAACTCATCGAACCCTCTGTCCTCGATGAGCATTGGAAACCCTATCAACGAGTAAAAAAAAGAATGTACAACTGAATCCGCTGTAGTGTCGTTGTCCTGGGGGAGAATGCAGAGTTAGTCCAGAGATGAGGAGCCTCGGGGCGAACAGAACGATCCCCGTTGCTCATTCTTTCGCAGACGTTCCAGTCTACTGTATTTTACACTAAACGATACAATTGCTGGCAACTCATTAATAATTGGCCAGCACAAAATTACGAAAATCCGTTACTCGGCGTTGAACGTAAGCATTTTTCATTTCTAAGAGAGTTGAATCTACACACCATCCTGGTGTCACATTTTTGACCCGTGGCTGGTTTTAAATTACAACGATGAACTAATTGTTAATGATACCCTTGAAAATATAATTATAATATATCAATTACAATTTTTTATTTTAATATATTCATCTATTGACGGAATATATTTTTTAATGTTTCACGCGAATAGTTGGAAGATGAAGAACAAAAACTTTCAAATTAAATAAAAAATAATTTTTCTCTACACAATATTGCTATTGTGTGGATTTCGAATAACTTTAAGTTTATGCCCAAACTTTGATTTTCGTTAGAAACATATTAAATGCACAAGATAAAGGAATGTCACATAAGTATGCCGGTAACTAGTGATTGGCAATTCTAAAAAGGCCAATAGCTGTATTTATCGAGTGACTCCATGCAGTATATTGCAAATGCGGGGCTTCAATCCGATCACGGTTCGCCCTGGAGCTCGTATGTCTCCCCGGACCCTGCTGGTGTTCTTTCGTCCCTCTCTCTCACTCACCCCTAGCGACGCCTCGGGTCCTTCGCACAATTAATTCGCCCGACAAATCCGACTACGGGTTGGGGGTTGTTGGTGCGATCCAGAGGGAGGGGAAGTTGTTGAGCGACCCTGGGTTTCGGGACGTTCGCGCTTCACCCCTCCAATCGCCCGCTCAGCAGCAACAGCAGCGGCTCATCCTCGGATTACGCACGTACGCACCGCAGGCTAGACGCGTATGCATAATGGAGAAGCGGGCGAGTGGGATTCAATGCGAGATGAACGAGAACGAGGCTGCGGGCGCTTCAAGAGTCTCCTCGAACGATCGTTAGCATCAACAAGAGTCGAGACGGAGACGAAACGAAGAGCGAATCCTGAGTCAAACTCTATGTATATGGTTTCAGGTGCAATTTATTTTTGCGTTAGTACATTTATTTTATTATCAACTATAAAAAGTTTTTAAATAATTATAATTTTATTGAGGACTAATTGCCGCATATCACGTAATTATTGTTTACTGTACACATTTAATTTGTGACATTTCGTAAATTCTATCAAATTAATTTTATAGAATTCACGAATTAGGATATCCAAAATTTTAATAAAAAATTATTCCCCATATCGGGACACGATAGAAATTCTGTACTGAATCGGCAGATAGTTGTTTTTAAGGAGAATCATTTTTGGAGACGTTTACAAATTTGGTATTGGAGGTAGAACATCGGTAACGTAAACATTTTAAAAAATGTGAACGTTTGTTAATAATCAGACAGGAAGAGGAATGCTAGAATGAAGAGAAATCAGGGTTACAGATAACGATGTACATTTTGCAGTTGAAAGTTAAGTAAGCTGGGCTGGCTCAATCAAAAATAACTTGGCTAACAGTGAAATAATGGCTAAACGATAAAACGTGAGCCTGGGTTTTACTCAGAGGATTGTGTGGCTGGCGGACGTATTGCCGTAAGCCACACTAAGTTAGTCCACGTTGGGATTGTCACATCAGTGCGGGTCGGTAACAATGGAATGAGAATCGCCTGCTGGCTCTGATAGACGCGAAATCGCGCAGTGGAGAGTGGGAGAACACAGTCGAATATTCGTGTATGGGCATCAACTGCCTTTGCACAAAAGATTGTCAGGGATAGGATTTTCCGTCACAATAGGGATACCAAGAATCGAAAAAGAATTATTGCTATTGTCAGTTCTGGTGCGAACTTCATCACGAGAAAATAATTTAAAGAACCATCTCTATCGGAGACCGTGACACTGAAAACTCAGATGTTGAGAAACACTCTACCCGTTCCTCCCCTTTCAGGAGGGTCCCGCTCTGAGATAAATTCCGACGATTAAGGAGACAGAAAGAGAAGAAATAGGTTGGTATAGCGGGGGTGGCTCCAACGTCAGAGGAAAAAGCAGCAGCAACAGCGACGAGTAAATAAAATATTCAAGAAGCTCACAACCCCCGGGCGTTTCTTCGGAGAGTGAGAGGGTGGACGAGCATCAGAAGCAGCGGTGTCTGGATGGCAATGCGGAGAGAGAGAGAGAGAGAGAGAGAGAGAGAGAGAGAGAGAGAGAGAGAGAGAGAGAGAGAGAGAGAGAGACCCGGAGAACGAGCGATAGATATATACATATGCAGTGAATAACTGGAAACGAGAGAGGAACAGAGAATGACACGAAATAGTGGTCCAGACGGCTGGAGGGCGTACTCGTTGTTACTGCGCTGCTGGCCAGCTAGCAGGGCTCAGAGTTGTCCCTGGTTTTATCCCGCGGGATTCCGGATAGACCGAGCACACTGCTGTGCGTGCATCCTCTTGTCCGTCCATAGCTACTCGCTATTTGCTACAGGGGCATTCAGAACTACCTCGTAATACTACATTCAGTGAATTCAAGTGGTTATCTTACCAAGTCTTATTTTATATCACACAGCTCTTAATTCAAATCTTAAGTATTTAATATTATGGTATGTCGTCTTACCACTTAAAAGATCTTCATTAACTGTCTGTATACGTAGCGTTTTGGTGAAATCCTCTGCATATTTTTTGTCAGTGCGTCTATACATACGAACAATCGAGTTATCCCCGCTTCATCAACAAACCTACGTAACAAGAACACATATTACAAATAACTACAACCACGAAGGTTGACCTCCTCCGTTTATCCTGAAATACTTGCGAGAATTGCGCGGAGTTGACCAGGGTGAGGAAAGAAATGAAATACAAAGATTACCCTGTCAGACTCTCAAAAGGACAGAAGCAAGACATTCAGCGTGTTCGGAGAATCACGTAGGGTCGAGCAGAAGCTAATTAATCCTTCGTAAAACCTCCAACCTAATTACTAATTTCATGGCATACCTTTCACAACGTGTGATATTAATAATATTACAACAGTAATATGAGTAATATTATTTTATTAATATTGAAAACAACTAGGAAATCGAACCTGAGACCCACACGAACTCATACTTGGGATATAAAACTCTGATTCCGCAAACGGCAATTTTCAATCTGCACTTATAAACTTGTTCTCTTTTAACTCAACATGAAGTTTAGATGTAAAGCTAAAGATCTTCTACTCGGTAGACGTCAATACCAATTTTTCTCAGAAATATGGTAATTTTTATACAATATTTCTCTCTGTGTACGAAGGGTCGGAAAAATAGCGGATGTCTCTCCAAGTCTCTGTAAGGTGTACTGAGAGTGAAATTCGCGTCAATATCCGGATGCACAAATGATTAAAAGTTCACGGAGTGCAAACGAAGGGTAAAAATGTCGGTTTGGTATACGTCAAGTTCTAACGTTCAGTGAACGCGTAGTTGTTGGATCTTAGCGGCGGTGGTTCACTGTTCATAGAACGAACCGGAGGCTGTCACCACTGGCACTGGCTCTGTACACTATGGGATGGAGTCCGCACCTGCGAAGAATGAAACACCCTTAAGCCGACCGGGCTCACACCCCCAGGCCACCACAAGTTCCTAGCCAGGGCTTGCTTCGATCCGTCCAACCGACATCGTCCGGAATCGCGCACACACCAATAACCGCCCACCAAACTCTCTACTCGCTGCTCGATCTCTCACCCGCGACTTACGCCTGCTTTAAGCTTCGGTTTCTGTGTATGTGAACAGTCCACGGTACAGTATTAGTACAGACTGTACATAAACATACCCTTGGAAATCCGCTGGTGGTATAAAATATATTATGGTACAGGTAAGAGTCGGATCGCTTTTAGCTGTTAGGTGTGGCGAACCGCTCCGGATAACGGATTTGTACTACCCCCTACCAACTTGAACCCTTACCGCCACTACATATATATACTTTTCGGCCACCTTGCATAGCTTCGGTGGAATCGATCTTGTCATTGAAATTTATTCACCTTACCTATCGGCTACATAAACATCTTCTCTCGACGTTCTTCAAGACCGCGAGTTACGCGTAGGCAACTCGAGATGCTGAGTGTAAGTATATACGAGTATAAGACGTAGCTTCCATCCAAACTCGCGCGCCTACCTCCGATAACTCGAGAGAGTATCTTGATGGTGTATATAACGCATTTGTGGTACACCATCTACTCTCTCGTAGCTTCAGCAGAGGGATACCGCTTACTCTATATCTACCTATGCTTCGCGATGGAGAAGATAGACCGTCTGGTGGGTCGATTGACATTAATCGTAAAAAAGAAATCAGCAGGAATGCTGCCCTGCACTTGATATATCTTAGATTTTCTAAAGCCTACCACTCTCGTAGATCTTGTGATATTTAAAATTATTAAACTCTGCTATCACTTATCAATATGACGATTGATTAGTCTTAATCGTATTTATGTATAACTCGATATAATTGTTATAGTCTTGCAAATCAATTAGTCACCTAGAATTTTATTGTTTATTTCTAATTATTTTGTTGGAATAGCGGTTTCTGCTGTACTGAGAAAAAATTCAAATAATATTTTGATACCAATAAATCATTGATTAATTTAATAAAAAATAATGCAAAGTAAAACCTGGCCACATTCCTCATTATTTTATATTTTTTACAAAAACAATTTTGGCGTTCTCATAGAGATAGCTGTGTTAAATATGGAATAATAATGAGAACACTATATGCATCATTCTACTTTGCATCGTTGTTTTAAAAAATAAACGTAGAAACTGAAGTTTAACGAAAATTGCGTGGTCATGAAATTAAAAAATTGCAGGTGTTGCAAAATCTCATTGCTTCAAGATATTTTAACGAAACTTTTGGCTTATAACGGGTACTTACTGTGTAACTGATGTAACAAGTTTTAAGTCAATTCACTGAATTATTCACGAGTTACATGCTATTTGTTTTTATAAGCCAATTTGGTTTAGCTCGTTTCGTTAAATGTTTCAAAAGAAGAAATTATTTAGAGAGAGAGAGAGAGAGAGAGAGAGAGAGAGAGAGAGAGAGAGAGAGAGAGAGAGAGAGAGAGAGAGAGCCTTTCAGAAATGTTTTCTAACGCCCATATTTAGATAATTCTGAGTAACACGACATGAACATCTCGAGAAAAATCAATTTCATGAAAGCCTCCTTCCTCCTTCCTCTATGACGCAGAAAAATGTAATCGTTCAATCCAATGTTAATTAATGCCACAACATTGTACTCATTGTCAGATTAAGAAAATATTAAGCTGATGAATGAGCAGTAATAATTTACCCATATCATTCATTTATGATGGATCTCATAAAAATAACCCAAACTAATTCGAAGGTACACACATTCCAACTAGCTTGCTCCTTTATTTTTCGAGGTTGACGAGGGTTGAGAATGAGAATGGAAAGACGGAGACGGAGAGAGAAAGAGAGTCTCCGGGCAAGTCGTCCGTATCGATCGCGACCCAGGCAGCCAGGCACATATTTCCGTGGCCCGCGCGCACCGAGCCACTCTGTGCTAAACAATCGGTTCACCCACGAAACTTTCGTGGAATCGCGAGCATGACCCATGCCGCAGCTCTTCGTGATTCACCCTCGCTTCTCTTTTCTTTTTCTAGCTTCCTGCTTCCATGAAGCCATGCCGAACATTTTTTATACAAATCACACAACTTGTTATATACGTTTCGTGTTGAAAGAATGAGAAATCTCGTTGCTGCCGGAAAGCTTCCAAAACGAGCGAGCAGAAAAGAAAAATTAAGAAATAAAGGACAGTCCGGAGAGGAGAAAGCAGAAAGTCGGCCGACAGATTCGATTAAAAGCTTCGCGCGCGGGCGCTCCGTTATATAACAAAATGAATACAATATTACTAAGGCGTGGAAGGCGTAATTGCTCCTCGGTTTTCGTCTAAAACGGTGATTCAGCGAGTACCGAGAGAGCTCCTACGGAAACGTCAGCTGACTCGTGACGGCTTTACCGCCCTCCGGATCCGACACCTGTACCACTCGTCCCTCTTCGCTTCATCCTCGAAGCATTAAGCTCGAATAATTTATCGGACGGGTCCGCTGAGTTCGCGAAGCGACGAGAGACGGACGAGAGCGATTTTAGACTCTATTTTGGAAACCAGGCAAACGCTTCGTGGATGGCAACTGAATTAGGTGTATGGCGCTTGAATTTCGAGCCACTAGAATGTTTTATTTGCTCAGTTACTGCAGCAGGTTTCACATCCTCTCGTTCCACTTTCTTGGCCACGCACTCAAATTTCTCTTTCCAACCCATCTCTCCTTTACGTACACACAACTACTAAATGCGATTCAACTTTGTTCCTGTACATGTGCCAATTCCACAGTTCTTGTGTTGCGATGAAATATTTCGCCAGAAATATCTCTTTGTATATAAAGATTGTGAGACAGATATATTTGTATTGTCACGAGTTTAAATGTTTTATGTTTTGCGAATGTTGAAGTATTATCGAGTTTCGCCACAATGCATGTCACAATTTATATTTTTAAACTGCGAAAGTAACTACAACTAATAATACTTTTGACAACGTATTGCATGAATAAACGAACTTCTCTCGTTATAAATTCTATACGCATCGCCTTTCTGAATTTAGAAAATCAAAAGTATTCGCATAATTCTGACTACATGTCACTCTATTTTTCCATTTATACAGTAACTCATAATGCCATTGACTTTTGTATCTTAGTTTGTATTATTTATATTGTATATTGAAGCTTTGTAGATATAATTCGTGATTGCAGTTATAAATTATCGAAACCACGATTTATTAAAAAATGTTGATTCTGTTTGCGTTACGAGAAGATCGACTGTACGACTCCGACACTGATAAAGTACCTGGTCCAGAGATCTCGAAAGTTTCAACCGAACCCTTTCAACCTCCAGTGTGAGGCAGGACTTCTTTCGGTCCTCGGTTTTGCAGCAGGGGTTGTTCCCACCCCTTCCGTCGACGATCCGGTGACCTCGATGGGACGAACGATAATCCCCAGTGAACGTTACACGGCCTCGGTAGAAGAGACGAGGAGAAAACGAGAAAGCGAAGAAGCGATGCGCAGGGTTCGCCGTAAAATAGGGGAAACGTTTTCGAGCGCAAAAAGTAGTAGTGCGATACTCGTGTGTACATGTAAATAGAAGCCCACGGTACAATGTAACACGGAGAATGGTAAACACCCGTATATTATACTCTCGTATAATATATAGCCGAAGATTATAATAAGCCGGACGCGGTACGCCGGGCGAAATTGTTTCGTTCACTCTTGCCGCATTAATAAAGCGCGAGGGTGCGATGTAAGAGGGATGGAAAATGAGAAATGAAAATAAAGAGTAAATGAGATGACAACGTCGTTGTCGTTCTTATAACAAGGCACCTTATTCAAGGGCGCCACTGTTTCGTGCTTATCCTTTTTCGCCTCTCGACGCGATACTCGCCGAGAAAAGATAAAATTTCGCGCCGATTATAATTATTATTGGTATTATTATTATTATTATTATTATTTAAAGCGAAGGGGAGCGTTTCTCGATAATTTGGTCTAGTATTCCCGCTCTGCTCCGTTTACCTCCACTCTGGACCACCTACCTCTCTAATTTTATAATATAGAACCCTGTATCGAGACTCGTTTCAACATAATTCATTTTTCTTCTCGCTTCGTGTATGCCGAAGACTTCAAAGAATCCTATACTCGAGACTCGTGTGTCAGGTACCACATACTCACAACCGATTTTTCGACGGGCAGCAGGATTCCAGCAGCACAGTCGGCACTTCGCATCAACGAATAATCGCGTCTATCGAGTAGCCTCGTCTTCCACGCCCTCTCGTTCCTTTCACGTTCTCGATCTACTTCTCGTCGTTTCGTGAATTTATTCTCGTTACGCTAAGTGCCCTACCTCACTCCTTTTAGTTCGTACGAGGTCTTTGAAGTGCACGCCGCCTAAGGATTTTAAGAGAACGTTGCGAACATTTCGTGCAGTTCACCGAGTCATGGTTCATTCAGTTACGGGAACTGCCACGTTTTTAATCAATTAGACGGCCTCTTGAACGCGAGCCTCTATTAACTAACAACTTGAATTACTTACAAAGCTACATAGAGAAGACGAGCAGGAAAAACAGAGACAAAAACATCAATATAATTGATTATGCCGATTGTGATGCACACGGGGAGAGAATCACGAACAGCTGTCGGGTAGATTAACAAAATTCCGTTGGATTTATTCCGATATCTTAATTGATTTTAGTCGTACAACCATTCGAATATGATAAAAATGTCTTCAACTATAGTCACATTTTACAAATCTGTAACGGGACATGGGTTATCCAATATTAGGTTTGCCATTAACTTTTTTCGGAGAGGATTTGTAAGTAATTTTTAAAAATGCGTTGTAGCAGATGATAATTAACTTAAATTCTTTATTAGCGCACTCAAATATGTTAGTAAAATACTTAGTGGTATTCATGGAGTAGCCCGCGTTTAGCGCGTCATAAACGTTTACCAGTATATTTTTTTTTGCACACGAAGATCCACGATATATGTTGAGCAGCCTAATTTATCTTCTGGAATGAGAAAAATTTCGGCTGAACTTGAACTGGTGACTGTGCCGTTCCTAAAGGTAGCATGTCGAGAATCCTGACAAACGTGCTTTCCTCCCTATTACATTGCGCTGTATAGGATATACAGGGCGAGATAAGGGTGAAAGCGTGCGCCATCGCGATGAACAGAGAGAGTCCCGTGACACTTTTATTCTCATCTCTCTTCCAACCATCCTACTCGTTACGTATACCTAAGGTCTCTAGACAGGGGGATGAAGTATCTCACCCTAAGTACGCCGGTTTTTCACCACCTACCTAATTAGTAGTGTCTGTATAAAGGGGAGAAGCTGGCAAGCGTGGATGCTTGCAAGTGCAGAAGCCCAGACAAGAAGTGAAGTGAAAGGGGAAGAGAAACCCTTTGGTATCTCTCCGTTTCTCAAAGTCCTTCTCTCTTTCATCCCCTACACATGCAGCGTACTCTGCATGCTACATGGTTGTTCCACGTGGAACAACTGTGTACACTGTCGTCCGTTATAGAGACGGGAGGACCAGGGTGCGCGCGTGCTATCGTCTCTCCTCATCATCCTCGAGGATGAGTCGCTCCAGCAGCAATTACTTTCGCAATAGTCGCGCACTGATGACAAGGCGCGTTCATTGTTCCTACGTGCGATTAGGTGCTGTAGTGCGAGCTGGCTTCTGTTGCGCTCGGTGCTACTTGCCGTTCCGTCGTCTGCTCTGTACTATGCTACGTGTAACACGTAAGCTCGAAGCAGCGAGCGCGCTTACTCGGTTGCGCGACCGCTGCAACCCTTATCCGACCGGGCGACTGAGCGACCGACCGAGCGAAGAGGGACGAGTGTTTCTTCGGGACAATGGAACGTGTATATCTACGTTGTAGGAATGTGTATGTACCAAGAGGAAAAGGACGAGAGCATACAGAGAGGGAGAGTAAAGACGTCTGGGACGTTGACTTCGTGGACCTTTGCAGCGATTCTAAGGTAAATTCCAGTTACAGTATTGTGCATAGTACTTATGCAACGGAGGTTCGGTTGTACAGAGCTATGTGCTCTTTCCACCATCCTCAATGGTATAGGGTTGTGTAGCTGCAATAACGTTGCGATGGAAGTTGCGCCATTGAGGAGCCCCTGGGGAAATCGTAGATCGGCTACAGACCGATTCAACGACATTATATCATGCCCATTTGGATCAAAAGCACAGATCCGAACGATTTGATGTTGTAAACAGTCTATCGCGCAACCACGTTTCCGTTTTTTTTATTGAAAATTTGCATTTTTAGTTTTTAACGGTTCAAAATGGTAGAAAATCGTATTTTATTACGTTTTAAAACTCAATTTGATATAAAACGTTTTGTTTATTACGAATCAAACAGAATTATTCTCGTAAAAACAAAAATTTCACGTGTAGACGGAATAAAGATGAAAAAAATTGCGTTACAGGAAACTTATAAAACGTCGCTTTTCACAAAACCGAGCCACGTGATCATTTTAGTAAGAAAAATCTTGTCAAAGTTAATTTTGTTTTTAACAGAATGTTAAATTCACCGAAGTTATTTTGGCGGGCGAATTGGGTTTTAGTTATTCACTTCTAACTAATCCACGTTTATTATTTACACTATCGCCAAGCGCGTGGTACTTCCGACGAAACTGTTAGCAGAGGGAACGAGTGAAAAGGTCGAGGCGGGGAGTTGAGGTCAGCAGACTCAGGGGCAAAGCTCATCCGCTGTGTTATACGTTGCGGTCGTTTGTGCTCGCACCCTCTTCTCATGGTGTATACTGGTAACTCTCGGAGGGGTAGGGGAGCTTGTTTTTCCACGAGAGAGGACGGCCTGGTGCGTCCACAGAGGGATGAGACGAAGCCCGAGAGAAAAAAGTGAGGGGAAAGAGAAAGAGAGCGAATGAGTAAGAGGAGGGGAGGGCGGGAGAGAATAGAGATGGTGGATAAAGCTCGAAAAGTCACGCGTATGCAAACGAATCGTGCTGCTAGCTCTCCGCTATCCTGGTAGTGGTTTTTGGGTGCGGGATTGTAGCTATACCAGCCGATGTGGCCCAGTCAGAGTCTGTTACTATATACGGCTCGCACGTCGCCGTGTACCCGGGAAAAAAGCTTCGACCAGATTTGTAGCCGCAAGCGAATGAGTGAGGGAGCTATAGCTCTCGGGGACTGGATTAAAACTTGCCACTAGCTCCACTACCACTACCATCACTGACATCCTCCCCCTGTCGCGCGGGGTGACGAGATTCGAGAGTCACGAGTGCAGCAGCGTGTGTCGTCCTCCATAACGGCAGTTTACTTGTGCAACAAATTTCCAACCCTATCTTTTTTATTATCTTTCTATCTCGCAGTATTTGAATGGCACGGCGAATGCTCGATACAATAAAATCAAAAACGTGAGATACCGACGTTCCAATCACATGGGAGAAAGTTATATGCTCGATAATTGAACTTTCCGTATTCAAAATCGCATGAAATACATAGAAAACAAGCTTGGTATATTCCTTAAGGACATGTGTGTCTGCATTATGAGTTATTGATAATAAAACGGCGTAGAAAAATTCTGATTTAGTCAGAATTCTCGGATAATCCCGCCTGTTGGAGAGCGGGAAGGGGGTTCACCTCACGCAGAGACTCTGAGATATTGTATTGAAATGACCATAGGTCCTATTAAAATTAATTGTTTAATGGGAAAAAAAGTAAAATCACCTAACAGATTCGTTAATATTACCATCGAGATTTAAAATCGGTGTGTTTAGTCTTTATGATTTTCCATTGACCAGCTTTAGATTTTGTTTATAACTGGTGACGATAAAATCCGTTCAGAATTTTTTGATTAATAACTCGGAACCATCTGTAATATCATTTAGTTAGATATATAATTTTTGTGTTTTACAGTATTTTGCGATTCTCGGGAGAACTTTTTATATTATAAAAATATCTCGCCACCTACGTATATAAGAATCCAGAGGCTCAATGATAGACAGTGGAAGTCTTCTCTGGTCCTCATCATTGAAACAGGAGTAATATTTTTTAATTCAATTTAATTGTAGCAATATCATGAGCATGAATTATTATCAATAATTTTATCGAGACTCGGGTTACCCGTTTTTCATCATATACTAACCGACGTGATAAAAATATCAATAGCGATGGAGATTTGTTATTATTTTTAAATCAACCGAATGATTGTATCCTTAAATGTTGAGTATTCAGTACTTACCATGATTGAATTCGCTTTCATAATTATGATTTACAATAATTTCTTAGGTATACTTGATACGAATGATGTGACTGAAATCCGCTTAAATATGACATCGAACTGTTGACATTGAATTAACAACAAGAGACAGAGATTAACTTGAATTTTTTGATACAATGACCAGAGGGATCCATCGTTGAAAATTATTAAACGTATAAGCGAGGATTGGCAGTGAATGGTTCAAAAAAGAGTCGAAGATTTTTTGAAAATCTTGGCAAGTTTTTTTTTTCACTTCACATTTGTTCATGGAGGTTTTGAAGGAGTGTACACTTGTGATTATTTCATGGTTTTCGTGAGTAACGCGTTACATAATCAGACAAATTTATAATTGCGGAAAGACAAAGACAGCGCACTATAATAAAGTACCTATGGGGTAGTGTGGAATTTTTTTCTGAAATGGTGGTAGCGACAAGCATACAGAGTATGAGGGGCAAACATCAAATGTGGGACTTCATATTGCACTGACCTGACTGACTGATGGGATTTTTACACCGCATTAATTAACGCTGCGTTTGAATATATCGTTCGTTACAAAGTACTTAAAAATTATGCGACTAAAAACTTTCGAACCATACACATTGATGTCTAAAAATTGCTTAAGAAAAGAATCAACGAAATTGACGACCCTTTTGCTTCGTAGCTATTAATTTATGGAATGAATATCAAATCCCGTGCGCCGCTAGTGTGAAACCTTGCAGCGCGGCAACGTTGCCGTAGAGTGGAGTGCAGATATTAGGTGAGAGAAATTGAAGGGGCAGGCGCGTTGCGTCTGCTACGGGCTTACATATCATAACGATGCTTCGTCCCTCCACCGGAATTTCGAGGTTAGGTGCTTTGTTTTTATCTGTCGCTGACGTATACCGCGCTCTTTGTTATGCCCTCATTGCCTGGGGCAATTTTCTTTCGGTACCTCGTTGCAGATATAAGTGATCCTTTCCAGCGAAGGTGCCCCTATCGATGCGAAATAATTATTAATTTGACGGGTTACTCGATTCAATAACAAAGAACGTATGTACATCTCTATACGACTATCGGTGCATGGATATCAATCTATGCGGCACGTGCCTTTTTTCTGCAACGTTGCCAAGTCTTACTCTCGAAGACACATATCTCGAGTATATTATTTATCTTATTTTTGCACGTCTTGAAAACTTGTTATACGTTTATACTTTGATCCAGTAAATGTTATTTCATTGGGTTTTTTTTTCATTCAATTTGATAGTTTTCACTCGCCGGAAAATTAGGTTGGTACTTGTGCTGGAATGCCGTGTAAAAGCAGAGGGTTCCTCTTCCTCCCGCATGTTCCGCACGTTCCTCAGCGCATCCAACGAACCTCTTCAGCTTCGGCTTATATGAGAAGGAATTTATATATCAAGATGTAAACCTTATACTTATATTACTTCCATGATGGATGAGGGTAGGAAAAGAGACAGAGATGGGGTTGGTAACCAAGCGTCCGATGCATCTCGCAGTCGTGTGTGCATCTGCGGCCAGTGCAAACTGGTGGCCGCAGGGGTCTGGTTGGTCGATGCGGCTTGAACTCACCGCAACGAGTGAGCAAACGGTATGGTGCGAGGGAGTGGAGCGGAGGAACGTGCCTCTGTAAACGCGGTAGCGTTATCTTGCGTTATATTGCATATGACAGACGTGCCCTGGCGGTCGGGAGGTAGGCTGAAGGTATACCGTAGTACGGGCAGACGTTGGTGGTACCACTGGTGCATCCAGCACGTTGCATCAGCCAGATCCGCATACGTTAGCAGGGTGTGTGCTGCGGCCGGAGGGAATCCGATGGTGCGCCTGGTCCACGACGACGAGAGTCCTCTCATTTATCTCACTCGTGAAAAATAAAACGAAAAGAAGAGAGAAAAAATAAGAACGAAGTCGGAGGATAGTGGAGCAATGGAGAGCGAGGTGAAAACAAATGGGACGACGAAAGAGCGAGTTAAAAAAAATCTACGACGTTGTTGAAGAAAAGTCGAAAAGGAGTTGAAAAATCGATCGTCGAAAGTTGTACGGTTGCTCTCGTTTCTCCCTGACCGAGCAAACATTTTGTAGAACACTCGTTGTATCCGAACGCGAAACTCCTTATGGGCTATATACGGATAATGCGACATGTAACTTCTGTCGGCTGGACGCACAGTAGTTGGCTAAACTGCAACCAGCAGATTTTCGAATGGTTGTTACATTCGTTGACCGCACTCTGACTAGCTAACGGACAGTCAAACAGATCTAAAATCGTCCCTCGCATCCGTGTTTCGAACCTGTACTCGTGTCCTACTTTTAGCAATCTTTAACTCGATACCTCCGAATGGCATCAGGCTTATCTCCGGTAAATCCACTAGCCAGACCATCTTTGCTCTGTAGATAGCTTCGCTTTTTCTGCAACATCCTTGTTCATCCTTTATACTCTCGTCACATAGATTCCTTCGATGATCCTGCGGTTTAACCCTGTCATCATCAATACTGCAAAGGATATATGTTATATCGTCCTAGTACATATCGACTTCTCAAATTACATCTTGACTTCTGATTAGATCGAAGTTAACAACGAAAAAAGGATATTCCCTTTTTCCTGCTATTCTTTCCTGTATTTATATCAAATACTATACAAATCAAAATCTACACACGTGTCGTTGCGATAAAAATTGTCCACATAATTGTGACGATCATGATTACCAGCACGTGTAAAGCTTACTTATGTAGTGTCTATAAGTAACATATATGTGTGTATGGAGTGGGGAGGTTTGTCGCGCGGCTACAACAACCAAAATGTAAATCAGTGCGTAGCGAGCGCTTGACCGACAGCCAGCTATAATATTGACCAACCTGATAAACCTTTATACAATTAAACGATTTCGTTAAACTGGTTAATTCGTCTTCTATTATATTTTTACACCTTACACACGCTCATGCAACTTCCTCTTTAGCCCTCTTCTATCGCGTTGTAGTAAACTGAATTGATCATACACATATGTGTGGGTTCTCTCTCT
Source organism: Cylloceria caligata (assembly GCA_963942595.1). Taxonomy (NCBI): domain Eukaryota; kingdom Metazoa; phylum Arthropoda; class Insecta; order Hymenoptera; family Ichneumonidae; genus Cylloceria; species Cylloceria caligata. The sequence goes on from OZ012704.1 coordinate 11,671,764, forward strand.
CTCTCTCTCTCTCTCTCTCTCTCTCTCTCTCTCTCTCTCTCTCTCTCTCTCTCTTCTTTGACGTCCTTCATCGCCGTCTTATCGTCCGACCTTAAGTTTAGTAATAGTACATTAGATACGGTAATACGTATCAGAAGGAATAATTACTTATGTACGACCTATTCGCTGTAGTAAAGCATTTCTAATTTCCTTTTCTACTATTCGGTTCGCACGAGCAACCTTTGTCTGTATTCGGTTCATCAACTATAGTCACGCGACGATGCAACTGAAGCAACGTGCCATTTATAAAATTCCATCGTGTTCTTTCTACCTCGTCATAATATCTCTGCAATCATTTCAGCAAAACTTCCAGTACCTTCAATCAAAGTCAATTCCCTCAGTATTTATCCATTGCTGACAGAAGCGCAGACTCAACAGAATTACGAACAATACCTATATCATAGTAAAACAGTACAACTTGAACGAGTGCCACCAAAGATTTCAACAGTTCGAATTAACCGTTCAATAGCACACACACACCAACTGCACTGGCTAATGATAATGTAATGACTTTGAACGTAACCAGCGTGGCGCGCAATGAAACTGAGTATCACGCTCGTTCGTTCATCGCTGGTTCATTGATTTCAGCTTCTATCAAGGTACCATAGCGATGAACGAAATCGCACCGATAAAGGGGTGAATCAGCGGTTTAAACTAGTACACTATAGAAGTAGTACACTATACTATCGGTGCATTATAGTACAGAGATAATATCATAGCTGCATAGGTACCGGCCAAGGTGAATACTACTAGCTATAGTATATACAAACCGGTAGAATACCCCTGCTAATAGATTATCAAGGTATACAGTGCTCTCTGTAGCTCACCCTCTCTGAACCCCATTTCGATGGGTAAGGGAACTCTGAACTGGTGATAGACTCGGTTGGTTAGGCGTCTCACAAGCGAGAGACCGTATAGATCACAGCAGCAACTATATACTGCGAAGCTTGGCCGCCAGCAGGAGAAACGTATAGAGCCGACTGCGTGGCGCGTCGCTTCCTACAGTTAGATACGGTGCGGTGCCGATTACCAGCCCTTCCTTCCCTACTACGTACTTAGGTACGAGAATACGCCACCTGTATCTTGTACTCTCTGTACCTGTATTACAAGTTCACGCATTACGAAATATTACTCCTGCAGTATACTTCCCGTTACGCTGTTCTACTCACTGTATTACTTACGTGTGTATAGTTAAATTTTCCCTAAGGAGAGACTATAGTGAATTTTGTCTTGTAATTTCAAATTTCCAATACATTGTCTTTTGCTGAGCAGCTACTCTATTACTCCGGCAATTATCGATGGTCTTTTCACAAATATATTTTTCTAACAATACGATCCGTTAAACTTTTCATTCTGGATAATAATTTGTAAGTAAAAGTTTCGTTATTTCCACTATCAAACCACTGTATGACCTAAGATTCGATATAATGTCTTAATTCTTTGGAACAGATATTTTTCTTTCAATGGAATATATGTGAGTACCCGAGTAGAGAATCTATAGCGTTACATCCAGCGCGAATCAAGCACTGCTAAAACTTTATTAAGAGCCAATCTGTATTGACAGGATCTTGGCAGAGTCGGATTCGCCCTGGACGTAACACAGCGGATATTCTACTCAGGTATGAGTTTACGGTGATTTTTGGATTCGTCGATTAGGAATCTGCGAAATAATGTCTAATTGTCAAGGTGCGTTATTATGAAAATCCGATGACGGAAATTTCAACTTCACACTTGAAATCAACGATGAGAAAAATGATGAAATTTTATGCAAATCTAAGTACTTATTTCACTGTGTTCGCCAATATTGTTACGTTGATTGTCACAATTTGACTAAACTTATTGAAAGTTCGACTGTACGATGTTCAACACGCGCACGAGGCATCGACGATAGCATCGAACGATGGTAGTAGGCGGTCATGTGCGATAGTGGTACGTAGTAGAGGTCGTGTATCGTGTACATCGTGTATCCATAGATGAGGATAGTAACAAGGAGGGTCGGTGGTCGAGCGTGCGGTCGTCCGGTTTGTAGCCCCCCTTCGCCGTCATTCCCTGGATGTACACGGAAACACGGGCGCGAGTGTACATTTCGATATACCCCTCTCTCGTAGCAAGCTTTCTACGGGAGTTGCGGGTGCAGGCTAATGGAGAAATCCACCCCGAAACGGAAACCGTTATGTGTCGCTGACTCTATTTAGACTCTGTTTAGTACGGTCCACGGAGTCGTTGTCTATACTCAACGTAGCCTTATTCGCACCACGATTCAAGAGAAGACACACATGTACATATATATTTATATGTATATCTTCTATACATATGTGTATGTACACATACATTGAACTTTGAAAGCAGGTATGGGATAGGCAATGAAGAAAGGATGAGGAAGTAGAGCCAGGATGGAAGCTACTCGATTCGACAAAGTTTCACTTCTCCCGTTCTCTGTGTGCTTGCAGTAACATGCAAGAGTAGCAATGGTAGCAGTGGAATCTAGTAGAAAAGCATCGAGTCGGTACATCGACCCTTAAAAGTGGAACGAGCGAGACGAAAGGGATGGAACCCGGAAACATCGAAGTCGCTTGAATCGTCAAAAAGGCGTCCAAGACACAGAGTAAAAGAGACTGAACTGCTTCCTATAAATAGCGCGTCGGATCTTTTCCTAGGACTCACTGGCCATTTTTATTACTTTACTCGATAGTGTAACTCTCCGCAATTCACAGTTGCATATTCCCTCCCATTTTTCAAGTCGTTGCAATCACTTACAAAACTCGAATTCTTTGAAAAATACATAGGGTGAATGAGAGGAAGGAAAGTTTCTATTCTGTAGCTTCGTGCAATTATCTTGATTACTCTATTTCGAATTCGGTTCGTCGGATTAATTCCTGGTGTAGTACAGGCTTTACCGAGATAGAGACGACATGTCCGGTGTTACGGGGACTAAATAATCACTGTAACTTTCTTGGAAAGGTTTTTCATTAACGCGATCACTAAGTTAGAGATATTGTTTTTACTCGCGTAAATAATATTCGTGTTTGCTTACTCGGATGTTCGAATTAACGAAGTTACATCATGTAACTTCTGAAATTATTTCCTGCTTTCTGCTCCAATACAGAAATAGTTATTCATTACTCAAGCGTTCAATTGTTTGCATATACCTAAACATTGAACTATCGGCTTATTAAACTTTTATTTCTCCGGCCAATGAAATAATAGTTTGACTTGATATTATATTTCATTTCGTTGATCTCGAGTACTACGACCATTGATGACATTGTATCAATTAAAATTTCTTTCAAACCAACGAACCGTAATTAATTCAATGAATTTTTCATCATATTTTTCAATATTAATGGCACAAATAAACTATAGATATAACTACGTATTAATTGAAAAACTGTTATGGCCGCTAAATTAATAAAATATCTAGTGCGGCCAGGGAACGAACTACATCTCGCTTAGATAAATTCGAACGGATGGGAAATAAAAAATCTTCCTTTCTAATATGTTTCGGTCGTGATCGAGATCTTCCTCTGAAAAAAAACCCCATCAATTTCTATAATATGAGATCATTGTATAATGATTAATGTATAATAATGATGATTATTGTTAAATAACAATGATTATATAATTATTGTTATTTAATTATATATTTATTGTATATTTATAATATATTGTTTTGTATATTGTATATATATAGTTATTTAATTATATAATTAAATAACAATAATTATGATTATTGTATAATTTCGTTACAGAAATAAATGGGTTTTTTTTTCAGAGAAGGTTTTTGATTTCATTCCGTTCGAAGTTGTCGAAAGGAAATTTGAGCCGTTTCGAATCAGAAGCATCTTGATAAATATGTTTTATTAATGCATTATGTGCGGTCACACGAAAATAAAATATGTAATCTAAGTATATATGATCCGTTGCAGTAGCCACGTGTTATTTTTGATGCCATCGATTAAACCATTTATTTGACGCAAATAAATGTATAACTAAAACGATTATAAATGTAGTATTTATTTGAATTGAATATACGGTTTGAGTTTTTGGTCTGTGATAGGCAGGTGCAGGACAGCCGAGCCGCTTAGGTCGAACAACCTGGATACTTTCCGGGTTATCCTGCTGGGACCGAGCGCAAACTGGTGGCTCCACCTCCACGTGGTCCTCGCTGGTAACAGTCCCGGTGATCCCGTCGGGTCCCAATCAAGCTGATCGCGGGGGCTGGCTAAGAGAGTCACGTCCCTCACCTTGGGGGTAGGTCCAACCTGTCTAACGACCCTTAAATGGCGAAGGCAGGGTTTTTCTAAGTCAACCGTGCAACTACACCTAGTCATGGCGGTTCCATTTTCGGTGGTGTGCTGGATGGTAGATCAAGTGCACATTACTCCTGTCGAACAGTAGACGCGGATAACAGCGTTGGTGTGGGAAAAGAACCCGAAGAATAGCCGTCGTTAAAACGAGCCATAAAAATCAATCAAAATCAAACAGTTTGTTTTTCTGCCTAATACATGCTTATTTGAAGGAATTAATATTTGATGACATTTAAAATGTTTGCATATTCGTAATATAACTTTTTCAAACTGAAAAAACTTGTAAATTATCGTTTCGATAAAGAAAATCGATAAGTAAAATTTCTTTGTCAAGCTACAGCTTCTTAAGTAATTTATTTTTAATATCATTAACGTTTTCTCGTCAATGTCGAAATACAACGAATTATTTTAAACACATTTTATTAAAGAAAATAAATGTTAAATTGATTAAATTAAAAAAATATCAACATTTGATTCAAATGTCAGGCTGAAAAAAATCAGGATTTTTCAACAACGTGCAATATGATTCAAGGATCACATAAATACTGAAACCTTTAAAAAAAACCGATTAAACAATTTCCAAATTATTTGGGTGGCTGAGAAATTGAATGGATAGTTGAAAAATAGATTAATTGTTCCAAACAATTATTGACGAATTAATTATCCAGTTGACAAAACTAGTAATTGGCTGATACCACTGATTACGAGACTTGCACTACAGATTATAATTTCTTGACCGAACTAATTAATTGACTAGTACGACTATCATTTGATTGGCACACGTTATCTTCCTCCTAATAGCTAAGTATCACTTTGTTAAGATAAAAAATAAGTACGTATGGTATACATCAGTGAAGATGAATACAACGGATAAATGTGAAAGTTTTACTGTGTAGACACTTCTACAAAATGAAATATCAACATTACAGTGGGTTGGCTAGGATTTGACTATGTACATCTACGCTATATCTCTCAGGATGGATTGTAGAGATTCAGTTGCCGCTGTTGTACTAATGAATTGTTTCTGCGTACGGAGGTGCAGGCAGCCCATCAGCATAGGAATGGAGATGCGAATGGAAATCGAGAATGGTATAATGACGTGCGGTAATCCGAGTTGGGTACGTAGTGGTCGACGGGACGCGGCTAGTACGCGCTGAGTACGAGCTTCGAAATACGTAGACGCAGCATAATTTGCACCGGGGTCGAAACACAGCAGAGTCATCATCGGCAACAGCAGCAGCAGCAAGCATTACGTACCTCGACCAGGATTGCCAGAGATGCACAGACAGAAAATCAGACAGACTGACTGACATATACATACAGAGAGGGAGAGAGAGAATGCGGCTAAAGACTATAGCGAGCTTGTTGTTGGGCTTGGAAACGTGCGCTCACGCAATTTCTCCGGTTATCAAATATCGAGAATCGAGACTGAGCGATTAGCTTAACAGTAGCCGACTGATTCAGCGATATCTCGTGAGTCCATCCATCGGGTGCTAGCCGCATCGATGAAGTTAATATATTATCGACTGTCCCGTGGACGTGCCGGACGGACGAACCGTCCGGTTTGTCTGCTGCCAACTCGTATGTCGTTTCTGTCTCGCGTATCGATATTCAACTCGGTTATTAACTGTATCAGCAGTAGCGGAGAGCGAGAGGAAACCGTTGCCGTTTCAGTCTGTCGTTCCAATCATAGTAACGTAGATCCGTTCGATCCACTGACACCACCATTAGCACAACTATCGCTAAAGAGAAATGGATTAACCTAACAATCAATCAGAGTGGACTGAATATTTTAGTCATTTTTTCCCTAACATCCTGTTCTTGTACGGAACCTACAAGCCGAATATACCGTGAACGAACTTCACGGTAGATCAAATACTTTTTTATTTGTATATATTTACCATATTCCGGAGGGGAGTTGGGGAGGGGGGAACTCATCCTCGTATGCTCCCAGTACCTGTATGCTACTAATTATTTCGTCTCGATGATTATATTATCTGGGGACTGATCGATTGTGTTGCCTAGGGGCCAGAGTATCGATCGAATATTTCCAACAAGGGAACTTAATTAGTCTAACGATTAATCACTGGGATATTTGAACGCGTTGTACATATTGAAATGTTCGATGAAATTATGTTTTATTAGCAGGAAATCCGCTGTTAAATACACACGATACAGTGCGTACACAATATGCATGAAAAATGTGAACGTTTAATCAATATATTGCGAGATGATGGAAGAAAAAAAAAGTTCATATTTGCCGACGCACTGTACCGATAAATTTGCTTCATTGATGAATCAGCCAACATTGTATTTTGCATAGCGCTGAATTGAAGGTCGAGTTAATTCGCCCTTCGTCTTTCGTGCAGGGGTTGGTCTGCCTCGTTAGCGGTAAATCTCTCGTGTTCAACTGCCAGCCGCAAGACGAGAGTGAGCAAAGTGAATTAAACAAATATTGATGCGAGATAATCAGAAGGGAGAACGAGCGGAGCATCCGTAATATGTTATTATGGGTGATTTTGCGAAATGCGTAGAACCGTGACGAAATTATCAACGCTCCTGAGTTTAGGGCTCCGGATCCTCTTCTCCTCTGTCCTTCGATGCTGACTTTTCACGTGCGCAAGCCCTCGCTACGGTAACCCTACCTCACTAACGTTTTGATGTTGACAGGCAATTGAATGCGCGTGGCTAAAAACTACCCCTTTGGTTCACCGTTACTCGCAATCTCTGTTTAGCTTCCTTTGACCTCTCGCCTCTCTCGGTTTTCTCTTTCTCAACGGAAATTACGAGGCATTTACATACAGCGGATACTGGTACATCACTGAACGAACAAAAACAAATTCTTTGGTTGATCAAGTGTTGATGAACCAAAAAGTTAAAAAGTTGGGGTTCACTTCATTTTCTTATTTTATTCATAGTAATACTTACATTGCATTGAGCCTTGGTTTTCTGTCATTTTCTTCACGTTGACAATTTTGTGCCTATCCGTAATTATATTCCAAGCCTTAAGTTTATGTAGGCTTCGATAGGAAGACATAATATCTTTTGTACTCAAGTCAACAACATCCAGATTCATGGCGATCTGTATGTCTTCATTGTTACTATTCACTGACGCTTTCTTCCATGTATTCGCCGTTTATACAAACTGACTGAAGCTATATATATATCACTATAGCGATACTGACTCGTGATCCATCCAACGTCACAATGGTCTATCTGTAAGTAGCTCTATCCGGGTCCGAACGCTGAATCGTCGACCGTACGATGTCTCTCCGACTGTTCCCTGTTTATGTATTCGAGTGCATGGTTATTTGCCGGACAGTCGATAGTAGTTGCAGGGTCTGAGAGAAGCGTCCGAGCTAGCATATAGAAGGGAGCAGCAGATCAAGAGGAGAAGTGGTCTCTCTCTCTCTCTCTCTTACGCGCGCACGCCCTTTCTCCCTCCCTCACTCTTTGCGCTTCGCAAAACGATCCTCTGCACCAGCAGAACACAGCAGTTGCGGCTGTATCTCTTCCTGTTCTGCAACGCACTATACGACCCATCCTGTATCTGAGTACATTGCGGGTCAAGGAATCTTCGAAATATTACCTCTTGAAAAATACTTAATGCCTTCCTGTATTGTATGGTACGAGTCGATTGTGAGAAATTAATAAATCAATAAAAAGTGTGAATAATGCTGAAGATAATAAGTAATGTATAAGTTACCTACTTTTGTTTTTAGCCAATCGCAGCGTTTCAATTGTTTATAAATTAGAAATCATTTTGGATAAATTACGGAAATTCGACACTTTTATAAAGAAATAGAACTAATTCGTAATATATTTTTTTGGAACTTTTAAAGATTGTATCTTTTCGACTGTAATAAAAAATCTCTGAACTATAAGATACAAATTAAAAAGTTCATTTTCAATTGTTCACTTATCATTTACACACCCTTGATCGACGACAACATATCCGGTTTCAATATTGTAATATCGTTATAAAAACGCACCGTGTATATGACACTTTTTTTATCATTGATTCGTAATAAGTGACCAGACTAATAAGGCGATCGATAAATTTGCTTATTGGGCACATTATACAGTTGGGGCAAACTATAGAAAAAAAATCGAAAATCGGGTACTGCTAGGGCTCTATTTTATTTGTCCTGATAGGGACTTAACCGATAGCTGATTTGCGTCAGATGTAATGGAATTAACAACGATTTACTAATCGAGGTGATTCTCCTTCTTAATTCCTCTGAGAAAACGTATACCTATGATGTACGAAATTTCACGAGCTCATAGCAGAACGGAAAGAACGAAGGTGAAATCTTTATGAGGTCCGTTGGCGCGGAGTGTCGAAAAAGAAGCAGAACAAAGTGTATGCGGTAGGAAGGGTGTCATGAGCAAAATGTTGGTTACGGGGACGAGCGCCGTTATGATGCGAACCACGCATGCAGCAGCCCGCGAGGAGGCGTCACGTAAAACCTGCTTGCATCCCCTGTAACTCTCCCCTCGTCCTTGCGAGGTTCCAATGCTATTGAGAAAACGTTAAAGTTTTACAGCGACTAACATAGTAGCAACAGTAGCAACCGTAGCAGCAGCAGCAGCAGCAGCAGTAGTTTCCCTCGTTCTTTCCTCCTTTGGGGTAGGTTTCGGCAGTAAGACACCCCGAGGTTGAGGTTTGTGAATGCTCGAGCTATATGTCGCTTTTCAAACGAAGCTATGCACGGGGTTATCGATCTCCCCAGATATATTTTGGTGGATACGGCATTTATGCTACGTCGATTCGACGCTGCGCAACCACGCAGGTTGCGAATGAGAAAAGAGAGCGAGTATCAGAACGAGACGGAAGTATGAGGACGCAAAGGGAGAGGTCGAATAGCCGAGCGCTCGATCAAGCTTATCCGCTAATTAGTTTATCGGACGTAATTCGCGTTAATTCGCGACTTCGCAAGTGCCAGAGAACGGAAGGTGGAGGGACACACCGATAGATAGATTCGGCGTGAGGAATAGCAGCGGAGAATAGGGCGAGGGGTGCGGAGAGAGTATGCGCTACGAGATTTAAATCACAACGCGATCAGCCAATTAGCCTGGCCCTTCCGCGCACACTATCGCACTGATTTCTACTGGTCCGGGTAAAATGGACGATTGCGCGGAGGGCCGGGGATGAGTCGATGGGTGAGAGGAGTGGAATCGCGCCATGCAAGAGCCAAGCCAGCAGCTCGGTTATCAATTAACGCGATTACTACAACGCGGCCGCCCACGACGGCTTAAGCTGTGATTCAATTTTATACAGATGTACAGCACCGGCTCTCTCATTGCACGATTCGATGCTGTACTCTACAAATGAATGAGAGAGAATGAGGAATGAGCGAGAGAACGGTAGAACGTAAATAATCGAAGGTATGTATAACGCTATCCCAACCCTCGCTAACCACTCATCTAGAATTATGAAAATTAATGATTCCGTTATCCTATTTTCTCCTTTCTATATTTCATGAGACATTCAAACGAAAAGTAAAGAAATTTAACTTTTGCAAAAATTGCACGTTCGTTATAATTATAATCAAAAGTTGTCCCTGTCTCATTGAAAAGTATAAAAATGAAAATCTGTTTTTTTTGTATTCCGAAATCCCTCGTATTTGTCAAGTATTTCTCGTTGAATTCGGGTACAGTAAAATATGGAAATATTTTTCCATAAAATAAATATGCATCTAATAATTTCAGTTTTACACGGTTCTATCGCTCATTTTTAATCATCATTAAAATGTATTTTAATATAAATATCTTTTCATTCAATGTATGCAAATACATTTAAGTACAAGATTTATGATATTTACACTAATTCGATTGATTTCGTGCATTACGAAGTTACGTATTTGTGGATATAACAGAATAATGTTGTTTTTTTGAATAGCTAAATGCAGGGAAAAAAAATTAAATATATTTTTATTTATACAATTATTTCATTGGACAAAAAATGTAGGTACGAAGACACATTTGTACTTTGAATTGGCACAGCATCAATTTGTGACTTCAAATATCGTCGAAATTATATATAATTTCGAAAATAGTGTACTCTATTAGCGCTGGTAGGTTGTGCAGTTTCGTAAACTCATATTTATATTTTTCATCGTCAAACGAGAAAACTGTCGGTATCTGTTGATTGCTCGGGTTTGTCGCTCTGCTTGAACAGTGATGACACATCAAACAGATTCCCGATGGATACTGGGTGTATACATGGTGGAACTCGAATATGGTGAAACCTCCGAGATGAGTACCCGAGCATCGAACGACTTTAATTCGTCATTCGATTCAATTTTGTGCGCGGGGAATGCAATCGCAGGCTTTCATATAACAGGGATGAGTGGATGAAAGGGGGCTGGGCAGCAAAGCTCACAGGGTTTGCGCCACCGTCGAAGCGTAAATAATTGAGAGCGAGCAAGAGCGCGGAGCGGGTGCGATAGCATCGACGTGGAATTACAGAAATTAACGAGCCAACCCGAAATTTTCGTGTCCAGGAAGCGCTCGACCCTGTTACAAGCTCTCACCCCCTGCTGCATTCTTCCGCTTTTCCCTTTTTCTCTTTTTCCCCCTTCTTTCTCTGTTTCTCGCTGCCGTAGGATTCCCGTCCAGCTTCCGGCTATTCATTTCCAAATTATAAATACGCAACGCTCCACGTGCCTTATTACACAAGATAATAAAATGAATTAGCATTTAATTCGCGAAAGGAGTAAAAGAGGATCAGGCGCAGAGAGATAGAGAGAGAGAGAGAGAGGTAGGCGTGGGCGGGGTCGCAAGCGAAAAAGAGTAAAGGGGCCTAGACAGTCCCTTTAATCACGCAGGACACGCTCATTAATTAGCTCGATCACTCACCGGCGTTAGTCGGACGCTTAATTCGTAATTCAATTTTATTATACGCCACGGATGTAATCGTGTGCTCGGTGAGGAATGACAGAGACTCGGAGAGACAAAGAGGATGCTGAGTATTTCGTTTCTCTTCCGGATGGAGGGAGATAAAGTCAAAAAGCGAATGAGTTGATACCCCGTGCGCGTAATAAATTATTCCATTCGGTCATTCGACGAAATTAAATGCTCTGCCTGTTCTCTTTGTGTCTCGTTCCCTGTACCATTATCTATCGTAATTCGAAAATTACAATGGTGATATAATGAGAACGTACACTGGAAAGTTTTTTCTCACATATAATTGCATCCATAACTATTAATTCGTTTTTACGATTATACACGCTGAAATGTAAAATTACTCGCTCATTAAGACCCGTGAGTTTGCTGTGGAACTCAACGATAGATGACCCTCGATCACTTAGTTTTTTTTTTTCTTGTTTTTGCTAATTGTAATAACTTGAACTATTTTTATTTTATTTTATTTTTATTTTTATTTTTTTAGTTAAAGTCTACTTCTGCTGAGAGTGACAACATTTTTTGCAATAAGTCTGAGGGCCGTGTACGAAAAATCTCGCTGAATCCCCAGGTCTGCCTCGTACTCCCGATTTTCTCTCCCATGGGCCCTCGAGCTTCCCCAGCCTCCAACCTCGCAACTCCTCGCCCACGCTTATTAAAACGTTCTGCCAAGCAATTAAGAGCAGCCTAGCACGGACGCTCGAGTAAGCAGACCTTCTGCCGAGTATGAAAAAAGAGGGAGGGGGAGGGACAGAGGGCAAAATAAACAGAGTAAAGTAAGAGAAGGGAAAAAAAATAACAAAAAAATACCTTAAAAAACGAAAGGGGCTGTTTACTGAAAAATACACGCGGGAGCTATCTGGAAATTTATGTTCGTTGCTTCGTCTATATATTCGTAGACTATACTCGCACCCCTTCTTTGCTCCCTCATTTATCCGCAGTACTGTTTAATTCGACGTAATTTTGAACAAGAGTCTGCATAAGGTCGAGCGAAAGCCGGAAGAGCCTGGTCAGCAGAAGATGCAGAAAAGTAAGGTGAAATAAAAGTCGCTTCCGGATCGACGGACGTTTGCTTAATTGCTCGACCAGATTCACTACCCTTCTCTGAGCACCCCTCACCCTGCAGCTCACCTCGTTTCTCCTCGGCTACAGAGTTAATGCTAACCCGCACTCGACGTGAGAATTATGTGACCGTGGATATTGTGGTTGTTACACGGTTAGTTATGCTCCGAGCTTTGGGTAAATGTTCACCAGCGGTTGCCTACGTCTACCTCTTACTCCCTCTCTTCTTCCACCACGCCGGATGTACATTACTTTTCACGGAAATCCGTTTTTTTTTTTTTACTAACGAAGCATCCTAGCGAAGCAAGAATCTCCACGGTTAATATCGCAGCTTTAATTTCTTATGCGCGTTAATTCTCGTTACGTAGTCTGTCCTTTCGTGGAAAATGTCATAAGTGGGAAAATAAAAACGTCGATCTAACATACTCTTTGATGAGAATAGAACAGGCTCCGTGTATATTATAGAAGCTTGCATAATGCAAGAAATAAAAGTAAATAGAGCGGTGGATAAAAATATGAAAAATTGGAATTAGCAAATAAAACGAAGGGACCGAATGAAAATAAAAGAAAAAACAAGAGGTTTAGAAGAAACCCAGAGCTTGTAGGAGTGGAGGAGGACAAAATATCCGATAATTACGTATGAGCAATAAAGCATGCTGTAGTGTGGGAAGAACAGGCAGACTGCTGGCCAACCCGGTGTGCGTCCATCGTTTTTCAATTTTCCGGGTGCGCGAGTCGAGCTTTCAAGCAGAGATAGAGAGCAGACGACCGGAATTGGCGACGATGCGCGAACCAAGTGGCGGGGGAGATAATATAAAAAAAGAGAAAGATGAATCGTATAAAATAAGTAGACTTCATTCTTCAAGTCCGAAAAAGTCTGAGAATGTATAGTATACGAAGTACACTCGGGAGATTATCAGAGACGCGTAACTCCCTGAGTAGCGCATCGCTAACGATCGATTAACTATTCTTCGGTACAGATGGTTAATAAAATCCCGTAGGAATTATGCTGATGGAAATTGATGAGCCATGGGCAGGTTATAGCGACAAGAACATATTATCCAAGATGGATAGCTAAGGTTACTTTCAAGAGACTTTCTTCGTTTATTCATTTGAAAAAATATTTAATTATTAATAAAAATGACCTAAAATGTTTATAACATGTTGTTTGTAACAAAATACATTTTTTTAATTATAAATTCCGGCTTAACAATGATCTATTTAATGATGCAGAACGCTGTTTATAATTATTGAAACATTTTCGCTGCAATGTTTTAATATCAAGGAATATTTTACAATGGAAAACAGTGTTGAGAAACATTAAGTTAAGTAAAAATATTATTTTAATAATAAAGCAGACATTATGTAACCACTTTGTTTTTATTAAATAATATTAGGAAACTAAAGAATGTAAAATCAAGAAATATATATTATAAATAGTATAAAGCAAGTGATGAAAATTTACAACTTATTAAGGTTTTGATCAAGCATGAGTCCATACTCTATTCATTAATATTTTATTCACCTGTCAACCTGTGATTACCTTCAAAGGAAGAATTCAAAATGTACGAACATCACACAATGCAGAGAATAATCACAGGTTGTATATTAAATATTTCTGAAGGGGATATTCATCATGGACCGAAATATAGATAAATTGCTAATGATTCAATACACATACATAACACGTCGGAGAATTGACCTTGTCGTAACCGAGTCAACTGACCAATGGTTATTTCATCATCGGCCATATAAGACTTGATTATTGGTAAAGTATGAAGATGCGATTAGGTTGATGGTTCCCCTTTTTCTAAATTTATTCATCGAATGATTAACGAGTTTGACAAAAAAGATGAAAAAAGAAATTTAACCCAATTCAATATCAATTTAACTTCGAAATATACGTCCCATCTCTTTTTCGTTATCCATTAACCATCGTTATCTCGCGAAAAAAATAACAACCTTGACAGAGACAAGTGAATTTGAGAGTTTGGGTGACGTGTTGGCCTCCGGCGTTTTAAAAGCATCGGGACATGCAGACGGGAGATATACCACACGTCGAGTGGGGATGTATATCGAAACGATTGAGGTCAGGTTCGCAAAACAGACTGGAAGAGATGCCTTGTATTCTTTTTTTGTACTACGAATTAAATAACATCAGGGTGGATCGTGCGAAGCAAAGAGTCCAGGCAGACGGAAAGAACGGAAGAAAAATGGGACTGTGAGCACGCCACGAAACGTTAAAAGTGCAAAACTGATCAGGTGCTCTGACGGTAGACAGATAGAGGGGATGGAGTGCAGGGGTTTGTGTTTGTGCACCCCTGATTGTACGTGTCAGGTTAACGAGTCGATGAACCCCTTTTTCCTCACACTGCATCAGCAAATGAAACCCCTCTCATAAATATGTGTGTGAGAGTGTATCTGTCTCACTGTATGTCTATCTAGTAGCACAAATAGATCTCCTATGTGGGTATTACTCGCATTTCGTATTTTTTCTATTTTCCCTTGCATATATAGTTGACAAAAATGATGAAAATTGGTTACGGAGTCAAAGATAGGATGAGAGGAAGAAGGGATATGGTACATGAATCTGGGGGTACAGTGGGGGTATATTGCGAAATATGGACTCACCGCACTTTCACGCTCTGTCGCGGTCGAGCAGCACGGTTTCGTTGTTTGCAAAATAAATAAATATCCAGTGAACCGGTATCTCTCACGGGAATGTTACTGCTGTTACTGGCCGTTGAATCGGGGGAGGTTCCGGAGGCTATTGCAGCATCAGGGGAAAGGGAGCGGGCTTAACTAACGGTTTATTGTAAATAGACGTGCGGCTTCGGGGATCGGTAACAGTGGCGAGAGAGCGTCGTTTTTCCAATTTCAGAGTCATCGCCCGGCTGCTCAATACCACATACATACACATACCGCTATAGTTAACACAGTATACAGGTAAATCCACCTCTAAAAATCAACGAAACAGAAAAAGATACGAATAAAATAAATGAAAAAAGAAAATATACGTTGAATACTGCAAGAACTGCCACACGAAACAGCGCCTACTACCTCTGATATATATATATATATACCATACTAGTGTTTCGTACGGCTCGGGCACTACGAACCCTCGCAATCTATCACTGCACCTCCGCTGTCTCTGTTATTGAACCCCCTGTCGTTGTATACGCGTATGACCTGGGAGGACTCCAAGGGGGGCTTAGAATAATCCAGGCTGAGGGGTGGGGCTTTAAGGGGGACCTAAAGTAATACGAGTCTGGTGGGGCTCCAAGGGGGACTTAGAATAATTCAGATCGGAGAGGGAGACTGCAAGAGAAACCCACAATAATCTGGGCCTGGGGGGGGGGGCTCGGAATAATCTAGACCTGCGGGGAGGAATTCAAAGAATAATAATCCGGGCCTGGATGTGTCATTTAGACCCGGATTTCTTGACTCTTGACACGGCTATCGCGGCGAGTTATTTTTATTTGCAAAGCCTAGTCCTATTGAAAATATATTAGGTATTTGAATATATTAACTTCGAAGTCTACGCTACGAGGCAAATTTCGTAAAATCAACCAGGGATAGGTGCCGAACTCGAATGAGAAACAATTAAATTATTATGCTTAAAGTAATAATGAAACAGTTGGTAATTAAAAATGATTGAGAATAATTTTGTACAACTAGTGTCTTAGCATGACCATATTTATTGTTTGAAAAAATTATGCAATATTATTTGAACGGAATAGTAATTCGTATGCTTTTTAATTTAACTGTTTTCTGGCCCTGCAATTAATAAGAATTCCTTTGATCTATCTACAATTTGGTTTAATTAATGAATTATATTTAACTTGAATCGATCAAGTAGTTTCTTTATGGAATGAGTGAAAAGGACTGTTTCAGAAATAAATTGTGACGAAGCCCATCTAGGAGAGTAAATGTATCTGAGAAAAGGAGAGCAGAAACTCGTACCTATCTATAGAAAGCCGAAGAGCAAGAGAAAAGCGAGAAGAAAGGGAGGGTGGCGGCAAGATAGCCCAAAGCGGTTCAAGCCCTGCCGAACCTGTGTAGCAGATTCACTTACCTGCACCCTTCTTTTTTCTCCTTTGCAGCGCAGGCTGTATCCGCTCCAACCTTCATCCCTTTGCCGTCGCTTTCTCTCACACTCGAGACTACGGGTGGTGCAGTTTGGCTCTCGTTGTGAAACAGCAAATGCGAGAAGGGTGTGGAGACCGGAGAAACCCGCCACTACGCTACTACACCTACCGATATAGTACTATCACCACTACTTTCGATCGACGTAGGTACCAGCAGATAAGGTACGTGTGTACAACGGCGCCTGAACGTGGCACACGGCGACGCCGGAGATTCACGCGTGCGCCCTTGTTGGCCACCTCCGATTCTCTCAATCTCCCACTGGTATACCCGACCGAACGTCGCGGTTATACACACAGATATATATACATATAGATTCCAACCCCTCTATAGGGAAATATCCATAATGCGCATTTGCAATTTCAATGCCTCGCCAACTTGAGGGAGCAAGTTCAGTGTGAGATGCAGATAGTGAGAAAGAGAGAGAGAGAGAGAGAGAGAGAGAGAGAGAAAGGTGGAACGGTGGTGTGGCGGCTCTTCCCGTGAGTCTCTGTAGCCCCTGCAACCATTCGACGTAGAGAATCACCACCACCACCGTCAAGACGATGTAGTGAAACTCTGTACACCGCGTTCACCATAGAATAGCGACGCGAAGCTACGAAGCGCCAACCAGCCAGTCTCCCGACACCCCTTACAACGTGCTTCTCACACCGATTCAGAACATCGCGCCCTTTCTTCGATGATGCTTCCTATATCTATCTGTCTTTCTTGGTCCTATTCGCACGAGCATCCCTGGGCAACCTCTTACTTCCAATACCCCACACGCACCCTGCCTCCTCTTCTTCGATTCCCTCTCTGTTTCTCTCTCTCGCACACCCTCTCTTTCTCTCGTCGACGTTCCTGGCGCCCTTTGCACACGCTCACATAACGTCTGTTATTCTCTTGCCAGAATTTCTTCGAGTCTTGTACCTCCCGCACTCCGTTTCATTTCCCTTCTCTCACGGTCGGAAGATCAAATAGATTCTACGGTCTCTGGATCTCCGTTATTTTTTCTTAGATGTAGAATTTGTGTGTATCTCGCCAAGAGACAACTCAATCATGTGATTTTTTTTTGTTTTCAGGATTCTTGGCTTATCGAAGATTAATAAAAAGAACATTCACGTAAAAAGTAAGTATCCCAAAATATTATAATGGTACAGTAATTCGTGTGTCGCCTATATCAGACTACCTTAAGTTTAACCACGTATAAAAATTAATACGATTCATGGGATTGGTTGACTCAGGGCTTATTTCAAATCTCCTTTCATTCCCTTTCGAATGGTCTAGGGTCAAAATTTAAGGTAAAATTCAATGATATTTGGTATTCAATTTGGACAGAATTGCATTACACAGAAGGATGAGATCAATTTACTTTAACAGAAATCGACAAAAAATGTTTAAATATTATTATTAGGAATTATTTCAATAATTTCTATAGTTGCTCTGACTAGATTAAATTTCAAGCTATTGTATAGATGTATAAAAGAGTCATACGAATTGAACTTGAGAATCGATCAAATTTTCATTCTTTAAATTCGATGAGACTAAGAATTAAAAAAGAACGAAGTAATTTTTGAAGAATCCACTTAAAACAGAGTAAAGCAATTTGCAACCAGCTTGCTTATAAGATTAGCGTACTGTTTTCTTATCATTTTCCATTATTCATAAAGCTTTCTCTATAATGAAACCAACATCTATTTAAACAGAGGTGGCTTAATGAATAATAGATTTAAAAAATATGAGAAAGTAATGTGCTAACGTAATTGTCAGGCATGCTAAAGAAAAGCTAATAAACAATACAGAAATCCATGAAAATAAAAAATATTGTACATAGGCATCCTTTCCGTTCTCAAATTATTTAAATTACTTCTGTTTACTTTAGATTGTGCTCAAGATTAATTATTTTACATTTTTTATTTAAAAAGTTTTCTTACTTGGACCTCTTTAACTTCGAGAACTCAAAGTGGTTAAATTTAGTTTAAAACAACATTTAAAACAATAAAGTGTAATTTCACAGAAGATTTCCAAACTACAATGGTTATTAAAAACGAAGTTGCAGGAAATTTAGCACACTATAAGATGAAGCGGTTGATTTTTGCGTTATATTAAAACTTATGGCTGGCGTAGGTAAGGTAAAGTACCGAAAAATGAAACCTCTAGCCATTTTAATTAACATTCCGTCGGGAAAGTTACACGTAAGATTCAAAATGTATAACTTATGAATAGTATTTTATATAAATAGTATTTTCTTGGCGTAAATATTGTATAGAATAATAAATTATATGTAGAATAAAATATGCCAAAGTCGTCCAAGTACATTAACACTTGAGATATCGTAATGTTTCAAGTTAGGCGCAGGTCCAAGATAGGCAAATCTTTCCAATATGTAAAACTCGTACAATCGAGAAAGTACGTGGATTTATTTGTTCAATTTTTTCTTATTTTTATTTCTCGTTGTTGTATTGGTTAAAAATTATTTTTTATAATTTATTCGACATATATAAAGTTTGTGCATATTTTTTTCTGCTGAACGAATAGCGCTTCTTTCGATATATTTTACAATTTCATTAAACATTTTATTAATTACATTTTGAAAAAAATTAATCTCGTTTTCACGTATTTATGACTCGAGCTAGTGTCGCGTATATTTCTTTCGTCGTGAAGAAAAGTTAAAGATTATTCCTCCGTCATCTTTCTCTCGAGATTTCATTGAGGGATTTTGTGCGGTTCCACCTCTTCGAGATTGTCTACCACTGGAAAACGTTTTTTGAGGTCTCTTTTTTCCTCCCCCTGAGCATTTCACAGGTTCACGAAGCGATAGGGGAAGGGATATCGGTACAGCGAGTCGAGAAGTCAGGGTGCGTTCCTGCGGAAAGGGTATACGTGTGAGATGAGAACCGAGGAGAATACGAATGAGCTGAGAAATCAACGAATCGTTTGGCCCGGTAAGGAGCATCGGAGACGAATCTAGCGAGGGTGCGCGCAGTGCAGCAGTACCAACGGGGCGAAAGCGAACGAGCGGTTAATTATGAAACGGATGGAAGGGGGTTTGTGGCTGACTGGTGGTACCGAGGGTGCGGTAAGGAGGTGGAGCCTGCGGTTTTAGTTTGACTTTTTGAGGGATTACCCGGGGAGATCCACGGGAGCATCGGTAGATTACAGCGTTGGGAGAAAATTGTAGAAAAGTGAGTGGGGGGTCAGAGCCGAGCTATGATCGAAGGGAAACTGAACCACTCAAGGGTGAGTGAAATCCGAGCGGACATGAACGAAGGGCGCGTCGTGTGCATGCTTCAACGGTGCTCGGTTATCATTTCATTATTTCCGTTAATTCAATATCTGGCGGTGGTATCTGGGGATGAGGGCGAACGGGTGAACTACATCACTCTATGAACATAGTCATCTACGGTCTTCCGCTGCTCTCTTTCCACCCACGGGATATGACCGCGATTGAAAAGAGAAAAAAAATACTGCAAAAAAGAAGAATATGAAAAAAAAACCAAGGGTATCGAGGGACATTGCTGGGTGTGGCGATGCTTCTCTTCGCTCTGGCTCTGGTAGATGGAGATCTGACTTGTTAATTTTTACCCACCACCGCGCATAAATTTAAATCGGTGCGCCTGGTGAGAAGGTTCTCTTAATTGATTCGTGAGCGTGTATATGCGCTCCTTCTATACCTATCTTTTATACACAGAAAAACTATCTCACTGAATTCCATCGTCAACGTGTTGGGATAAAACGAGATAATAGAAACGTCCTTGTTTAAATTTTGACGTTCCGTTACATTTTTTTATAGTTTAATATTTGTACTTCTGACCAATATGTACGGACAAGCTCAATTTAAATCGAATCTCATATTTAGTAAAAAAATTCTAGTCCTTTATTATATTTAACGTTGATTCCTTCATTTTTTTGGATAAGTCGTTTTATTATTTTTGGATTGGATTCAATGACAAGATTATTGATCGATGAATAAGACGAAATAAAGTAACGATAAATATATGTAAACATAAAACAAAATGCAAAGTCATTGAATAAAAGTGTAACCCATAGAGCTTTTGCGCTGTACATTAACTTTATAAAATTATTGATATAAAATAATTTTTTTCGTGTATAACCACAATAATTTTGGATTCTGAAGTAGTAAGAGATACCCCTGTCCATTAGCAGGTCATTCTACCATGCGGGCAGGGATTGCCTGGCGAGTTCTTTACCGGGTTCGACGAGAAGACCTCTTGAGACTCAAGATCCTGCAAACCTCCGCCAGAGACGTCCGGCCAAGCCTAATTAGCTGCCGAATGCTAGAGACCCTTTCCCTTTCTTTACCTTCTCAGGATGATGGAGAAAGAGCGTAGAGCTGAGAGAAGAATCGGATCGAAGAAGCTGGGTAGCAGAACATAGAGAAACAGCGGACAAAAAATAAAAAATAAAAGCACACCGATGTCATGCAACTGCTGGTGGTGCAGGAGGTGAACATAAAAAGTTTTGCAACTCTTGCCGTTAGAACTGAGCGCATCTCCAAGACTCTGTCGTTCTGACGCTCCGGCAAGACTTTCCTTGGCTCTTCTTCCTTCCTTTCTCCGTACCTTCCCACTTCTCTTCTTATTCCACGACCTTACAGTTTCGAACTGTCCCGGGAGATAACAAAGTTGGGAATAAAATTTCTGTGCAACGGTTGCGTTTTGTCACAAGCCTGGGCCACGTTTTTTCCGAACAAAAGGAAGACAGCAATTTCAAGAAAAGGATCATTTCAGAAGTGGAACAATTTTTCTAAATTTCGAGTTTTAAGTTACGGTACAAAGTATGTAACGTTGTTGTGGGGTGGTGACTGGACAAGTTGGCGAACACGTGAAGTGTAGTCTGTTTGTAAAGTCGTAGAAGTTGCTTTCGCGTTAGCTCCAAAATCGTACTGAATAACTTAAATGTGGCTTGAAAAGTTCGTTAAAAAAAATATGCACTCTGTATGGTGTGAATTTTTGTTGACGCACCATTTTTCCTCTCAATTCTGGCTTCTTCATAGAGGAAGCGGTATAAGAATTATTAATAAAATTTATAATTTGATAAAATTGCAAATTTGATAAAGTTCAAACTCTTTAATCTATTCTGACCAAATTCAAGACCAAGTATCCGTATATTCTAGCTAATTTATATGCTAAGTTTCAGTTTGATAGATAAAAATTTACGGACGTTAGAGCGAAAATGATTTTTTTTCGAGAAATGACAAAAAAATGTTAAATGCATGGTTCAATAAAATCTGAATGCCTCGAACGATTCATGCCAAACTCAATACCGAACAACCTTGTCCCCTGGCTTATTCTTTTAGAAAGTTTTAACTGGAAAGCTAAAAATGTACGAAAGCTCGAGAGCATACATCCTTTTTTTCGAAAAATGTTAACAACCATAAAATGAGACACACGTTAACGATTTGCCAGTGCAAAGTTTCAGGATCATCGAGTAACTCGTTCTGCCAATTTACAAGCTCATCACAAACACACGTACACACGTGCGCGTGCGCAGATATTTCTTCTAAATATGATTTCTCAACGTTTTGAGACTTTTTAACTACCCTGACATCAAAATCTCGACAACTTTTTTTTTCAAGAAATCAGCTTCTTCTGCGAGGAAAGCAAAAAGTTGAACGTAGCACATCGCTTTCTCATTTTTTTTTATCCACAGTACACATCTTTTCTATGAGAAGGTACGTTGTTCGATTTTGGCTTCCTCACAGAGGATGAGGTGAGCTGCGGTCGAAAGAAATGAAGTATCATTGTGCAAGGTTTTACTTGTAACTATAATAATATTTTCTATATTTGTTCTAGATGTTTTAAAATATTTTGCGCGCCTTTACATTAACATGATAATGTTTTTCCTCATGAAGACAAAGTTATCTTTGTGGGAAAAGAAAAGAGTTTCACTGTCTATGCCCTTATTGGTCTACCAAGCTAGTTATTCGTTCAATAGTCCTGAAGACTCTGACGTGAAATTATAGTGGAACCGCACTCAGTGGAGAAAATTGTCGAGTGTCTGCTTATACAGCAAAAGAGGAAAGAGAAGATCACGGGGCAAACGTGAGTCATGGGGAACATCTATACAGTCAGGGGTAGTGCAGCAGTATAAGTGGTAGAGGTTCTGGCAGTGCACCACCAAGAACTGTCGGGAGTTGTACTGACTGCGGGCTCGCGAGAGGTCTAAGGGGTTCGCGCTGGGTGGATCGAGGGTCGCGAGAGAACTGGCAGTGAGACGCGAGCGCGCGCGCGGGGTGTAAGTGCTGTTCCATGTACACTTCGCCCCGTGCGTTTCAACCCCTTGCCCGCGCGACGAGTCGCTTCCCCCGTGACTCTCTTCGTCTCTCTCCGGCCCGTTGGAGTCAGGGTATATTGCTGGGGGGTGGTAAAACAAGCCCACGCACCCTACCACTGTGCACATCGCGCAGACTATACAAGCGATGGTACACGAGAATGCGCGTGTACGCCAAGCGCGTACATTGGTACAGTCTGTTTGCCAAAAGAGTCTGTCTCGCGCTTTATTGGAGAAACGAGGGGTTGTCGAGACATAGGGAGAAACAGGACGATAATAATGATGATAGTTCTGTGTACTCCCAAATCGATCGTTTGACGAAGAAAATAAAACATGATATAAAAAAAAAGAGCGAAACGATCTGTCGTTACGAGATTTCCACATGCTGGGTACAGTGGATAAACCAGTGCCTGAACAACCACCGGAGAAATATTTTTTGGCAACTGCAGGTAACTTACGATATATACACTGTAGTGTACCTGAAGTGCCAATAAATAATAAAGCAACAAAGATTTTTATTACATATTAATTGTGGTGTTTATTTATCATATGAATTATTAATTCGTCGGTGTCATTGGCCTACGGAGGTATGATAAGGTAATCAGCAAACGTGACGTTAAACGGTTGTAACACTTCCGCATATGGCACCGTTGTAATACTTCAAGATGAATCAATAACCAACGTGAACCCGATGATTCCCCCGTGACGTAGGATTTTCACAGCATTGGGATATTGCGAGCGATGAGAATCTTGTATGCTCTAGCTCTGTTAAGGCCGTGATTTTTGCTGGGATGATGTGTATATTTCGCGAAGGGAGCGGGCGAGAGAAAATGAGAGAGAGAGAGAGAGAGAGAGGTAACTGATGTGCACGGTGTGTATACGAGCGGGCATGAATGTTTCATCGATTCGTTTGTCGACAAGGAGTGATTCCCAGGCAAAGTCCGTGCGTCGCGTCACTGATGGAGGGTTGACGGTGATGACATGATTTATTCATGTTCACCGAAATCGATCGTCCGGCCAAACCGGTATGCCTCGTCCTCGTAACAGCACAACATAGTAGATAGCAGCACTTAATGGCTCCATATGCTTGCCACGGAAATATGATGATGATGGTGTAATGGTGCTGTACGTCACGGTACTCTTCTCGTCCTCTGCGTAATTCAAACCCTTCCACGCAGCTTGACCTCACCGCGCAGCTCCTACATCTGTGACCCAGGTCATTGAATCTGTATTTTCATTTTTTTTCCATCCCTGTGATTGTAATTCTCTCGACACCTTGGGATGTAAATGTGGATGAAACCATTCACTAATGGACGTGTAGGCAGCAGCAACTTTTAGTTTTAGTTTTAGAATTTAAAGAAATTAAAAAAATAATAGTAAAAAAAAAACAAATACTAATTGTGTTATTTTGAAGCCGTAATTGGATCAATGGAATACTTGTTGGTTCGACAAAGTAAAAAAAAAATTATCAAAGCGGGGAAAAATGGACGGATGGCTGAAAATGTAACACGAACGAATTTTTCGCTTAATCATTGAAGGCATAAACATATCAAAAGATATATCGGCAATCGACTAAAACGTTTGTTCACTGATGACCATCCATTCATTTACGCACCCACGCTACGTATTATGATAAAGATGAAAAAGAAGAAGAAAAGGAAGAAATATTCAATGAAAAAGTATGAGCACTATAAATGGAGTATACAAGGTGAAAAATTGAATAAGATCAGAACGGGATAATAGGGATCAAGTAATTTATTCTTAAAGACTACATAGATAGATAGATAGATAGATGCCGGCGAAACTTCGCGTAACTCGATCAAGACAAGCGGTTATAAGGCGATCGAGGGTCTACTCGAGGCTGCTATCGCGGTTGATGTGTGCGGTGCCATTGCCTGGCTAGTAGTCTTTGGCTATAGGATTGAGATTCGGAAATTAGATGGCCCCGATAACTCGAAGCGATCCTGCTTGCCGCACTGACAAATGCCAGTGGCCTCGACTCTTGACCCTGTCTCTCTCGTATCATATAATCACTCTTCCGAATTGAGCAGCAGCAGCAGCAGCAGCAGCAGCAGCAGAAGCAGCAGCAGAAGTTAGAGCTAGTAGGAGCTCTGACTTGCCCTGTGGAAGCGAGTACTTGAATGGCGGACCGAGACCAGTGGAGAAGGATGCGAGGGTGAACGGTGGATCGACTATGCTTCAACGTACAGTATAGAAAGGGAGAGAAGAGGAGAATCCAGGCTGAAAGCGACAAGGAGAGGCTGGGGAGGTAGCAGGAACTACGGATGGCTATAGGGCTTGAGGTCACCGAGGTGAGTTGCTGGGTGCTGGCCCTGATGCAGAGCGTTGCGTCGCTACCCGCGCGCGAATCCGATGGCGCGCGAGAGCTTTGGTGATATGTGATCGCGGTTCCGGGACCGAAACTCTAATTAATACCTCGCCGGTTCGTTTGAGCCGGTGACATACGAGCCGGTTGGCCCAGTAGTGTAGCAGCGGCACAGAAGCACATTGAGGTAGAGCATAGAAGCCGGACAGTGGAGGCGCAGAATTACGCCGGAACTACGTAGCACCCGGCTTGCACATTGCCGTTTCGTGTGCGCCTGTGTGCTTGTGCGCTCGACGGTGAGCTCGTGTCCGATCTACGGAGGTCGCACCCTGTGTCGTCCTACGGGTCGTACCACCAGCCATTCGTTATCGGGCCACAAAGTTTCTCACCTTCACTGCTATATATACGTGAAACCCTCATGACGATCGTCATACTTCTCAACTCCGACTCGCCGACGTTGCTGCAAATCAACGGCAAATCCGTCAATCGATTCGGCACGTTCTCCGCATGTTGCTACTAAAAATCCAAGGCGTATTCGAAAGCTTCTCATGATGGTGTATATGGTACAAGTGGTACTAACTTGAAGAAACGTGAAAGGGCACTCGGCTTTGGAGTTCACTTCTCAACAGTTCTGTCTCGGGTCTTTCGATGCGTGTAGATATACTCGCACAGAGAGTCAAGAAACTGGAGGTGCAACACCGTACCGAGAGAGACGATTCTCTTTCCGGCAATTTTTCACCTTCTTTTAACGTCGAGCAACCGTGGGTGCTCCATCGGAATGCAGCGTTGCTTCTTGCTCCGGTTAACAAACGACTTCTATATACAGATATATATATTTAACGCCGGCAGTTTCCTGCTGCACACACAGACTACATGCGCTGCGTAGTAAATATAGTTACATTGCAAGATGTATATATATTAGTACAATGTAAAAGGGATATCGTAAGTTAGAACAAAAGTCTAGCTTTAGTGAGGATATAGTATTACACTATATCTGTACTTTGTCGCAGTATATATTATGTATAGCCCAATGCAGGTATGTAGCAAGTGGGTAGGTGAAGTACATTCTTCTTCTTCTTTCTCTGTTCGTTCCTCCCCCTTATTCAGCAAAGGCTCGCTCCACTATTCTGGCAATCTCTTATTTTCCTCTCACTCCAGTTCCCTTTAGATTCCCAGTACGCGTACTTCGGCTGCTGTTCTCTTATCCATTCCCTTTTTTTTTCATTTTTTCTTCCTCTTTTTGTTCTTTTTCCTTTCTCTCTGACTCCCCGGAAGCTGAGGTAAAAAGAGAAGGCAAGAAAGGAACTAACTCCCCGTCACGTAATTCGAATTCGTTCGATACGCAGAAGAGAGGCGGCGAGGGGCAGCGCAGCAGTCGAGATCCGCAACGAACGCTAGGGATCTCCCGGCGCCAGCTCGAGACCGACGAATACGACTCACAGACGAGGACGATTCCCTTGGTCTTTTTATATTCCCAGATACAATCGAGGATTCAGACTGCACAGGACCATACCAACACCACCACGTATAGTAACCCTCGACTACTGCTCTAACGAACTGGCTATACCTTTCTCCTGCACCTTTCGATCTTTTCACATACTAGTCTGTAGGAACAATTTATAATAGTAACATAGTAGCAAATTCACGTGGCAGTCAAGAATATGACTGGAGACATTTATTGGAAATTCCTTCTTCGAAGGGCACCTTTTCTACCTACCGAATAGTTGAGGGAATATTAACAGAATTTTTATTAGGGTAGGCACTATTAATTCCCTGCGTTCCCCTACGTAGTTAAGAATCTTTATCCAATGCAGACCTACCTAATGTTAATAGTAACACTATTCAGAGTTTTCAATTCACGCAAGCGAGTGTGTTAAAATTGTTAGGCTCTCATCACAAAATTTTAAGCGAATCTATGATCGGAATGAGTTGATGAAAATCAATAAATTATTAGCAACCAACGTAGAATTATAGCACGAATAAAATCCAAAAATATCATTGAATTTCGTCCATCTATCGGACACTGAATTGACACGGTCTTCGATGCACATACACATGGACACCGCCTAGAACTGATTTCTAACATCGGACTTTTAACAGTGTAGTAACACATTCGATACTTACGGTATATTTCAAGTATTAACGCCGAAATAGATGAAATATTATTTTTTATATTTACACTGTTTCGTGTACTTAAAGGAAATCGAGAAAGTACAGTTGGTGATTTACAACAACAATATACAAGGTGTACCTTCAATTGTAGAAACACTTTTATATATAGACACTCGTGAGTAGAAAATTCTTCTCTCTCAAGATATCACGTTCGACCCTGCTGTTCTGCTCCGTCGACTTTCCACCTCTCAACTCTAGTTCTTTATTTGCCTCGTACGTTTGCTACACACCCTGCAGGGTGCATAACGAGGTCTCTTCTCTTCTTTATTTTCTTACCACTTTTTTTAAAATGCGCACGTTTGCCACTGGTTGAGCAAACGTTTGCATTTCCCATCGGTGGCTTTTCATATCCTTACACCATGACTATAGACATTGTACCAGAATACCTTGACCAGTAAACGTCTAAGAAACGGCGTAGAGTCTCGTCGCGTGACTAGCGTCTTGACGTCCAATGCTGACGCTAACGACGATGGGAATGACGAGGACGACGTCCCAGAATATAGGGACGGGGGCAGCGCCCTCGAAACTCTTTGCGTACCTATCATTCACTTTTAACCCGTCGACCCCGTCTTTCTCAAACTTTCTTTCTCCCTTCTTCTCAAACCTTCTCATTGACTCGATGTTCAAGACACAAATTTATTCACTGTCGTTCTACGAACGATTCATTAATTAAGTTATGTCGCCTCCAACGTTGACTTCCAGAAATAACGAAGCTTGCTCAACTTCTAGAATCAGCAAAGCGGTCATTGACGTCTTATCAGTTATTGACATTATCCAGTAAACGACATTGGATTATTACTTATTATTGTTGTTGTTGTTGTTGTTATTCAGAACACTAATTCAATGAATTTATATGTTAAGTACTGGTTATCGTCACACAGCAAGATTAAAATAATTGCTGATTATTCCTATTATTTATTAAATATGAGTTGTTACACAAAATGGTCCAGCAGTTTTTACAATTTATTATAAATTAATAAATATCAAATGAATTACGGATTAAATAAATAAAGAATACATAGGTAACATTAAGTTAGGGCAGGCTATGAAATCATGTTTTTCTGCTGCACGAGTGTTTAAACGCTTATCCGGGGATTTGCTTCTCGCTCGCGCAAGCGAGTGGAGCCCAATGGAATACGTCTGGCTACATGAGATTAAAATAACATTTTTGAGAATGATAAAAAGACTTGAGTAACTCATGAGAGACATGATTGTGTACAAAATATTCTACATCGGTTACCAAACGTATGGGCTGAACGTATGGGCTAAACTGTTAAATAAATAAATATAAAAATAATGAAATATGTTCTTCGTTTAATATACTTCCCCCTAATTTATATGACTTCCCAATTCGCATTCCCGAGAATAGATTGTATAACAATAACGAGTGACAGGACTGATAGGCCTGATATGCCAACGACTATCCCTGTTGTCTTCCTCTCGTTGATTCACGCGAAAGTTGCTTATGTCGGCCATTATCAGTGACAGTCAGAATGTGTGTGTTCTCGAGCACGCGCGTGCGGCCGTGTGAGTGAGCGTGTGTGTGTTATTCTACGATAGAGACATATAACGAGGTGCATCGAGAAGTGTACAGAGTAACGTACATTCCGTATACCACGGAAGTGCCATGTAGAGATCGGAATCTTTTGGTTACTCGGGACAAGAGCACCGTCGATATACATAACCCCAGACGCCCTTCTACCCTTCGGTTTACGCGCTCGTCGCTTCGCGGCCAACCTGCCTGATGTCCTTTCCTCGGTGTACAGTCGCTAGAGCATTATTAATTAAAATCATGCCGGCAACGTCTTTGCTCCGTTGAATCTCCCAACGGCAACGGCAACAGCCCGACCAGCAGCTCGCCAGTTTACGTAATACTTACGGAACCCAAGACCTTGTTTCTCTCACCACCGCGTCGTCCTTATCCTACCCCTAACTCTTACCTCCTTCCTACGTATATCTCACCTCATTCCCTTACCACGTCGGCCGATTACGTGCACGGTATTGATTAAACGCAACACTTGCGAAGAGGGTGTTGCTGCTGGTGGTAGCAAGGTGGCTGTGCTGCTATGCTATGGCTCGAACGTGTGCGGGCCCTAGGGGGTTGGTTAGCGAGTCGGTACTCTCACTTCTCCCCCCCCCACCCCACTCCAACTCTCACTCTTGGTGCTGGTGTGCTTTCAGTGATGTATGTATAGGTGTATAGTAGGTGTGTGTGTGTGTTTGCAGAGGGAGAAAACCGAGTTGCGCTGCTGCTGATGATGGGGATGGTGGTGGCCGTGGCTTTCGTGGGGAGGGTCGTGCCGGCAATTAATATTATTTATCGACGTCTTAATCGGGTGGCCACATCTGACTAGCGTCTCTGCACCGGGGGTACGCGCTGCTGCTCCTGCTGCCGCTGCTGCTGCTGCTGCTGCTGCTGCTGCTAGTTACTAACTGCGAACTGCTGCTACGGTTCTCGGCTTACCAGACTGTAGGTATAGCAAAGCATGCTTACAGCCCTGAGGGTTCGAAGCGATCGGGAAAGGGAAAGTAGAGGAGTTTGGTTCTTTCTCCTGAGTCGTGAATACGAGACTCCGTCGCTACACTCACTGCAGATTGCAGAGCACATACCTACATGCGAAATATCTTGCGGGATATCTCGAGCTATGTATGTATAAATCTTGGCGGCGAGAGAGACTGAAGAGCCGATCCTCGGCTTCTTGCCGACTACCGACTTAAGAAAAACCGAATTGATTTATTGAGATTATTTATCGCATTGCCCTCTGTGGCCTCGAAACGTGAGAGTCTCGAGGCAAGAAGCTGCTGTGGATCCTCGCGCCACTTATCGGATATAATTCCTTATCCCGTTTTTTCTTCGGCTCGCTCTCTTTTTCTTCATCTCCTTCTCCGTTTTTTACTCTTTCCTCTGATTTCCTGAAAGCCTAGTGATGCTCCATCGCTACCACCCTGTCAGCGATTCCAACATTCACGGATAAAACCTTCGCCAAATCACTGCGAAATACTACGACGATCTGACATATTTATGGATATCAATTTATATTATGGTGAACTTAATTTATTTCCTGGCGCCGACGAATGACCGGAAAGGAATCTATAAATCTTATCAATTATCGCCAAATGTGTGCTACGCCGTTCTTTCGAAGCACAGCATTGGAGGAACCAACTTTTATTTGTTTGTTATTTCTATAGGAAGTTCTTTAGAGAAATCACTAATTAATATACGACTTTGTGGTTCATCTGAAATGCTTTTGTAGGTAGGTTAACTTTTATGCTCCTAGCACCACCAGAAAGATAAAAGTTTCATCAACGAATAAAGTCAAACTGGCAGGTGAGGCATGACGGGTCAGTGGAAAACGAGGCAAGTTGGGTCACTTAAATTCGCTCGCTACCTGTGTTGGAAAAGTATTTGACGTATTCTCGTATCTTGGAAGCTCTCAAGAAAGATACCGCAGCGAAGAACCAGTGAAACGCGAGAAATGTCCGGAAAATTTATCACGGTGCGCCCTGATTTGTAACCGCGAGCTAGGTAAAATCTACAGAAACCAGCACCAAATAAATATTATAATACTATCGCATTTATTACGATCAGTTTTGGCTTCGATTTAAGGCAGGTGAAGAATCGATTCAATAAGTGCACGATGATTGCACTTCGATCGATAAATCGATAAATGACGCGATTACCGAAAATAATCTGTATTAAACTGTAAATAATCTGTATTAATCTGTTTTTTAAACTGTATAATAATTATTGTTATAGTAATTAAAATGATACAGATACAAAATGACGTATTGCATTATGAAGCTGACCATGCTACAGGATAAGTGTAACCAAATTATCAACCCGTATGATATCCCTAAGAAGAATGGGACGAAGATATAATAATCGCATTTATACAGGATATAACCAAAAAATGTGCAAAATGACAAGAAATGGTTTTTCTGATGGTTTGCTGATTCAAACATTTATTTATTTATTGAGATGTCATAATTGTTAGAACGTGCCCTGGACTACCCAAGTAGAAGTCATTTTCTTTTGCTTTCTAATAGAGGAAACATTGCTTTGATAAAAAATTTATTTTTAAGATTCCAGTGTTAGGGACATTCAGAAACGTCATTTGGACAAAGTACATATCTAGATACGCACACGCGGAAAGTGATATGAACGCATCAACGCTAAACATTTTTTCTGATTATGATTTTTCAATTATTTTAAGTATTTTAAGTACTCTGATATTGAAATGTGAGTGATTGACTGATATGAAAATGATAATAAATATATCGTAAATGATAATATTTCGATTAATTATGATAATATTGATTTATTATGATATAATTAATTTATTAATATAAACTTCATTGTTGATATATTTATTATCATTTCAATGTATGCATAACCATTCTTAAGTTATTCTTGATATTCTTAGACAGTTTTATACTGACCCAACTTATTCCGAATCGTTTGATTCACTATCGCGACAACACGTTTAGCGAATGATTGCTCAGCTAGAGAATCAGCCTGCAAGAAGTCTCAACTTCAGTCATTCGTGTTAAGAAAAAAAGTACATCAGGATAACAGTTATTGCACTTCTGCTTATTATCACAGAAAGAAAGAAAATATGGTGCAATGTATACTTAGAATTTAAATCCTGGGGCATAGAATCCCCGCATTTGTATGCAGTCAGTTTACCTTTTTTCGTTATTTTTTTCTTTGCATCTGTACGTCGCTTGCTTGCTCGCAGTCCACGATTGAAGGAGATACGTTTAAACGACGTCTGCCACCCAAAGCGCGCATTCATCGTGCCGTCGACACTAAAAATAATAAAATAAAATAAAAAATATAAAAAGTTAACGGTACTGCCACGAGGGTACTAAAGTGAGAAGAAAAAAAATGGTCCACGTATGTTCTCTCGTGACTCGAGAGCCGAAGGAACCGAAGGGAAAGGGATAAAGAGAAGGCAAAGGTGACCTGTCACAAAATAAAATTCCAGACCACGAGGATTCGTGCAGCTACGGTGTACAGGGAACTCATAATGCGACCTCGTTGAGCGGAGGATGGCGTGTTTGCGAGCAGGCAGGGTGCTTTTCCCTTCCTGCTGATGCCTCGCTGTGTGTATACGTACGAGTCGGAAAGCAGAGGGAACTACTGCGAACTGCTGGCGTAGCTAGTGGTCAGTGCAGCACAGCAAAAGCCAACAGGAACCGTCCGCTATACACCGCAGTTCGCCACCGCATAGCATCCGTGTACGCTATCATGAGCCCTTCGCGAGTATGCGACACGCCACACTTCGTATTATGAGCTTGTAACGACAGAGGCGAGTATGCACTGATGCACATGGATGTACTATGTATTTATTGACCTACCGGCAGTGATTGGCCACTTTATAATAAACGACATATGTGGAACATTGAATAGAAAGAGAGTAAAATAGGCCAATCACCAGAGCTTAAAAGGCCAATCATGGGATAGTGTGTCCATGCCCTCTAGTCATGCGCTCCAAGTTCGAAAGCGGATTCAGGTACACTCGCACCTGATCGTAATACTTGAATTCAAAAGGCAGGTTCAATCCCATAACGAGACCTGCTGTACTTCAGGCTGTCGTATATGGTAGAAGTGAAGGTGCGCGTGAAACCCACGCAAATGTCAAGTGAATGCTTTACAGACCACGCGAAATTATGCATGGCTGTTGAGTGTATGAAGCATGCGACAATTTGTAAGTCTATCTTACGCTGGACATAACTTTATGTCTTGTGAAGTCCTAGTGCGCACGAGGTTTCGAGGTAGATCCAGAGGGCTATGAGTTTAGTGAAAATCTTCTTCAACAAGATTCTACGGATTCAAATTACACCGGTCGATCGTGTAGCAAACGTTGGGATAAAATTACTTTTGCGATTACCGACCCGAGTAGCTCGAGTTGCAGGTGTCATATTTTTCAATCCTTTCAACTTAGTTAAATTGCTGTCTTGCTTAGTAAATTTTTAACTAGTTCTCATTCGTGGAAACAATGCAATGAATTCTCTCAACGTAACATAGGTAAATGAAATAATATGAGGCAATCAAACTATTTCATTCAAAAAAATTTTATTTGATTTAAATTCATTCATATTTGATTCTAATAAATCTATTTTTCTTTGTTTACAGACCGTAGAGAATAAGTTTGCCAAGACAATAATACCCAGCGCAGTCAATTTAGCCCATCGATACAAACTGAATGTTACGAAGAGTAAAGAAATATTTTCTTTGCTAAGTTGAACTATTGAATAATTGTCTAAACGATAAAATCCTTTAGTTTTTTTGTTGCTAGACAAATGGTCCTTTCCGCAATGTCATGAAATTTTATGTGGACAAATGCATTGCAATTAGATTTTTAAGATTTTTTTTTTTCGTTATGATCTTCTTATAAATATGTTTCAAGAAAATCTCTATCAAGCAAATACTAAAATATGACAAGAATTGATGAATACGATGCAAGAAATAGATAGTCACTGTACATGTACAAAAATTATCTGTTCTCTGTATTTATAATGCAAAGTTGATATAGGAATGATCTGAAAGAAATCAGTTTCCCCAGACCCGTAGGAAAGTTAAAGCGTGAGACTTGATACTTTGTAATGGAAAGAGAGTTCGGCGGCGATGGGGGCGGCGATGGGGGCGGCGATGGGGGGGGGGGGGGGGGGGTAGTGTGAAGCTGCTGGAGACCTGCAACGACTGCAGCATGGAGTCGCAGAGACTAGAAAACTTGGGCTCACGTAAACAGTGACTAAGGGCGATACTCATTAAGCGCTACTTATAAGGGAAAGAGAGACAACGATCAGCCTTCCGAGGTTCCGTAAGGACGAAGACGATGACGACCTTTGGAAACTCCTCGCTAAGTAACCAGACGGCGTATTACTTGTTGAAGAGAGTACTCAAAGTCTCGTTTAATCTTTCTGTCTCTCTTTCACCTTCCTTCTTTATCAAGTTTCTCACTTCCCTTCAGTGTTCTTTCTTCTCTTTTTAACAGCGTCTCCCTATATATACGCAAGTTCTTTCGAAGCAGATTGACCGATCAGCAGCTAATTAAGTGTCCGGATTTGAGAGTAATTTCACCACGATGTATACTTTTACTTTATAACATTTCCACGAAACAGATTCACGAAAATCTTTGTGAACGCTCGGTTAATTTGAATCGTTAGCCTTCGCTCTGCAATCAGACTTTATATCGTTCGTCGAATCAACGAGATTGGTAGTTTTTAACTCCGCCTCGAGCTCTTCGGGTCTCAGATACATTTTGGGTGCACCTAATATAACACGTTACCTATATTCTCGTGCGTATAGTATATAGTTAGGTTCCACTTAATTCTAAAGCACTATAGAAGGATGGAAGGCTCCTGGTTTTCGCGGAAGCACGGAGAAATTCCAATTGAAATATTAATTGGTCCGTTATGAGTAGCGCGAAAGGTGCCGAGGGGAGGACAGACGGAGTTTAAGAGGATCGTGTTTCCGGGAACGCGTAAGAGGAATGAAGAGAAGAAGCAACAGAGACTACGAAAGGGAGAAGATAGTGATGGAGGAAAAATGAAAGAGAAGACTAACGTCAAGTCCAACAGTGGTTAAGTTAGCAGAGCGTTGTACGAGGGAGTGAACGACAGAACAAAAGAAAGGAAAATAGTAGATAAAAGAAAAATAAAAAAGTGCAGAACGGCGTTGAGGAAACCGCAAGGCCGTAAAGTCGTTACCGGCAATAACCGAAAGCTCGTGAAGCAGCGAAAAGAGACGAAGGAGCAAAACCAAGCGTTTCGCTCGAGTGCTAGCGAAAGAGAAAGACGGAGAGATAGTCAAGCGTCAGAGTGAGCCAACCGAAGCGTGGAGCCAATATTCAATTAATACTTCCGCAGCAACGGTGAACACGCGAGGCCACCGCTCGCTCGTTCTCGATCTATCTTTCCCTCTCTCGGGTTCTTCTCAAACCATCGACATCGTGGCCTCAATCAGTTACATCCTTCTCGTGTGTACATTTCCATTTTATTATTTTTATTATTTCATTTTTTTATTAAATCCTTATTTAATCCTTACTCTTCCTTGCTTTTTCAAATTGGCAGCACGTGCTCCGCACGCAACGGACGACAAAAAATACGTTATCCCGATTCGTCGATTATTCATAACTTATAGCAGATTTTTCTAAAAAAAACAACAAAATATAATTCCTTTTTCAGTTCCCAAAAAATTCTTTCGTAAATTTGTAGAGTGTGGTTTGCTCGTGCAGCCCCTCGTCTGTAATCGGCTTTTCGTCTCATAGATTTAAAATAATTGTCGTTCGAGTGGGTACTCGGACTAAAAAAAGCTTGTACAGGATTCGCGCGTGAAAATATATAAAATGGTGAACGAGCGGGCCATTGAGATGAGTTGCGGGCATGCCAGAGTTGCCGATCCGAAACGAGCGTCGAGAGGTGGGACAGTCGCGAGTGGCGGTGATTCGCGCCGATAGCAATCGTCCACTCACCCTGGACTTCGAATCCGTGGAGTTGTTCGTGTACCAAACTCCTCACACCCACCTATATACCTATGTCCGTAATGCCGTAACTCGTATTTTCATTTCCGCACATATAGCTAGACGTTCTCCGCTCACTCGTTTCTGTTCCACTACAATAGATCCGATGAGCAACGCGTCGCACCGTAGACAGTGTAGTTACACGAATACATGCTCCCACGGATAGCGAACGAATTACGCGTCGAAATATGCGATTCTCTGTTTCCGTGTAGCATAATACACATATAGGTATATACGTGTGTATCATGCTAGGTATATGTATATGGGCCTATGCATAGAGAGTAAAGCTATAGTTTCGTGTGTATATTTGTCGGATGTGGTGCTTGCTTGGTGTGCATGAAGCGAGAACCGCTGCCAGTAACGACCACCCGCACTTTACCCTCCCTCCTGACGCCAGTCGCGAAACGTTTCGCATCCGCAGGGTGCAAAACGCTACCGAGCTTTCGAAGGTGAAATTACGATTACGGACGATTAGCCGAGAGCACCCGGATTCCCTACTGCGTCGTTCGTTCACTCTATCTCTCTCTCAATCTGTGTCATTACCCAAAGTTCTTCGATCTGTGCGCAATGTAAAATGATAATGCTCACTGTTACCACCGAGACATACCGTACGAATGTACATAACCAAAAGATAGAAATCCACTCATTAAGAGATTTCAATCTGGGAGCATTAATAAACAATCATTTTTCTCAATGTCAGGATGCATGAAATAAACAGAGTTTTATTGACGCAGTGTTTCATACTATTACTTTGTTTTTAAGTTCATGTAATTGCATCAAAAAAGAATTATACGATTTGATGTTGTCGGGTATTTTAACATTTAACATCTACATATTAGGGATAAAACATACAGGATTGTACGATATGTTAATTTATTGTGCAGTTGTGTTTCGTGATTTCA
Source organism: Cylloceria caligata (assembly GCA_963942595.1). Lineage (NCBI taxonomy): Eukaryota > Metazoa > Arthropoda > Insecta > Hymenoptera > Ichneumonidae > Cylloceria > Cylloceria caligata. Next base: position 11,708,425 of record OZ012704.1, read on the forward strand.
ACGAGAACAATTAATCGATACCGGTACAAGTATGATTTCCATGGTAGCATTACTCCTCAGTCCGTTTCTCTCTATCGTTTCTGATGGCCCTACGGGTTTGGCAACCGCGGCCTCGCAATTAGCACGCTCAACTTCGACTGCTTAATTAAGCGGTAGGGGGCAGAGAGTAGGGGGCTGCTCGCCCCGTTCGCGAGGAATCGGATCTTTCGGTTGATTCAGGTTAGATACTCGGACTCGCGCAACTCGGTAGAGCAAAAGCTTCGATGCTATATACGTACTACATACAGACTCGTTTGCTGGCTAAAACCTATTTGGTACAGAGTACTTCGTTTAACCATCGACCCCGCCGAGGCCCCGACGATCCTTCTCCACCTTCAGCCACGTCCGATGTAGAGTCGTCGGGCTTTGGGGTTGAGGGTGCAAGCCACGAGAGTGAAAACCACCCTCTCTGACTCTCCTTTACCGCAACGGAAAGCACGTCGAGAGTCTCGCCGAACGATTATTAGAAGCAGCGAGAGGTGTATACGTGTGTCTCTGTCTATGTATGCGTCTACGAGAGTTCACGCTAACTTGTCCGTGACTTGGATCCAACCGCAGAATGTCGGGCGGGAGTCCTTGTTTCCGGGATAATTAATCCCGAAAACTAACGGGAGGTTTGGCGGAGTTAAGAACGAGTGGAGACGTTGGAAAAGAGGATGAGAGAGAGGGTCAGAACTCCCGACGTAGACATCCGCCCTGGCGCCGGAAACCAAAGGCGTTCGGTCTCTCTGGAATCTTTCTTTTAAACTGGGCCAAAGAGACTGCAGTTCTATTCTGTAACTTTTGCCGTCGAGGATATGGTCTAAAATTAGACCGGATCTGCGTGATTGACGGTTCTCATTGGTCCATTTACCGGAGATTCAAAACGGAAAGTGTATGTAATAATAAATTACAAAAATTGACAATTTTCTGACAACTGACTCTCAAGTCTGATCGTCAACTTTCTTTATGTTGACTGAATATTATTGCTGGAGAGCATGAAAGGCGGAGAAACAACACAAAGATATTGTAAAAAAAAAAATGGATAGTCTCCACGTCTAAATGTTCATCTTTACCTATCGATGTAAGAGTTTTTGTTCAGTACTGACTCTGAGATCTCATTGTCAACTTTTTAATATAAACTGAATATTATCGCTGGAAAGCATTACAGAGTCAGAGAAACAGCAGAAAGAAATTGGTGGGAAAATTCATATTCTCTCCGATAGAATGTTCTACGTTTTTTCAAAAACATTCGAATATGGTTTGCTTGTGAGAATGTTTGCAAACGTACTTGAGGGCTTTATTAACGTGAATTAATTTGCTCGCGAGTAGAAGAGATGAATATGCATGGGGGGGGGAGGTGTAATCAAGAGTGTACAAAGGGAAATTTCTCATGTTTCTACACTTATTGAGCCCGAAAAGCATCGATACGTCGATAATTAACGAATTTCTTGGAAGCGGACGGGCGTAAACGGGAAGCGAAAGCGTGAGACCACGATAGTTGCAATCGCGGGCGAGAGGCAATAACGAGTGAGTTTGCGAGGGTAGAGAAGAGGAGGGTGCGATAGTGAAGTGGGCGGCGAGCGAGTAAGCGAACGGGTGAACGCGTTATCGTGCCCAAGAACTCCAACTCTGGGTGCTTGTGGGGGCCTCGCTCGCTTCTGCCGCGATGGAGTCCGGTAGGACGTGTAATTTCCTGTCGGTAAAGTAGATTCGCACCCCTCACTTCCAAACCTCTGCTCGTCCGTTTGCTCGGTCATCCCTCAAACGCGGTGAGTTCTGGCTACTTTACTCTCAACCTTTTTACGGGGCTCAGCCTGGAACATCGAGACAAGTGCCAGAAAGTGAGAATGAGAGAATCAACCGAGTGCTCTTTCCTTTCTGCAGTTTTACAATTTTACTTTTTTCTCTCCAGTGATCCACGAACAAGTAACTGGGAGGAAGCGAGAGAATAAAGAAGGAAGAAAAATAAAGAAAAGGCGATGAGGGCTTGTGGAGACACGGAGAACACAACAAAGGGAAAACGTTGAAAGACTAGGGTTGGCTCAGGGCACGAGTCGGGCACCGCTTAAACGTGCTTACGCCTATGTCATGTCCTCACACCATGCCAGCAGTTGGAGAACGTCGGAAAACAAGACCCAACACACCGTTACACAACCAGTCGCTCTGTTTCCAAGCTTCGAAGCTACGAAGCTTTCCACCTCCCGTTCCTTCATGACCTCGCTCGTTCTCTCGCTCGCGCTACTAATCAACCTAATTTCTAACTTGTAAAACACACAAGCCAAGCACTGGAAGCAGAGACCAGCCAGTACTAACGATGTTATCCCTTGTTAGCCGAATCGAACCCTTCTGCTGCTGGCCGACGAGACAAAGAGGGAGACAGAGTACGACATACAGTTCTCCTTTTTCTACAGTCCGGCATCCCTTTGACGCAAAAACTGACGGATTAACGTTATTCTACTTGTACCCTTCTTTGCCTACTGACCTTTGACCTCCCAGACCTTAACCATGTCAGTGCACGGAACCAGGGAGTGTTTGTCTCATAAATCGCTAGAGAATTCACAGGAATACATTCAAGGTTTTCACCAGGGTCCTTCATTGTAAAATTTGAATTCAATCCGTAGAACGTCCACCAGTGCTGATTGAACGTACAGAATTGGTTGTATCCGAAATCTTTTCAGTTCATTTTGTCTGTAGAATCATCAAGCTGAACCAGCGGAGCGGTGGCTCTGCAGCAGTGACGAATTCGTTGATACTTTAGACAAAGAGTTCTCGCCGAAATATAGAGACAAAACGAACTAAAAAAGAGAAAAGGACAATATTTAGCGGGAAAAACTGGACCATTGCTCTGGCTGCTGTTGGTCTTGATTTATATGGAACACGTGTACGTTGGACAGGAAGCGTTAATCCCGGGCTGCTGCTGCTGGCGCTGACTGTAACGGATGCTATATTCTCCCAAAGGGTTGCACAAGTGGTAGTGGCTGTACTCTTGGGGATACGTAATTGTGTGCATGAAGATACTAGGTGAACTCGACAATCACTTTGCTCGACGAACAAGCCGAAAGCAAAATTCGATTCACCGCAATTATATTTTCTTTTATGGCTAAGTGTCGCAGTCACGTTCATCGGTGAATCACGTATTATCGAAAGTTGCCGGCTCTGTACCCGTCTCTCGCGATAATACAATCGTCTATGATCAAGATGACAATTAAATGAGAGTTGAAATTAACGTCTCCGCGTTTCCTTTTTCATAGAAAACGCTTTTTCGTGAAGAAGAACAAAAATAAAAATTCCAATGTCATGTAAGAGGTAATCCCACTTCTGATATTGTAAGAGGTAGATCTCCTCTTGGTGTCAGGACCGAATTACGCTATACTCGGGATAAGGTTATTAGCGTATATAGATCTTTATTATAAAGTGCAACTCAATAGTGTGATACAACTCTTCTCGTCTCAGCGTCAGCCTCCTGCCTCTGCCTAGCTTCGTCTCCGGCTGCCTCTCATAGAGTCCCATTGTCTTTCTCCTTTCGACCGGTCAGGGCTGTGCATGTAGCGGAGGGACAACGCGTCGCAAATTAAATACATTTTACACTTACAGTTAAGATACTAAAAATTGTCTGAAACATCTAGGAAAATTGTTTTTAAAAAATGTCTGGATGTGTAGGTGCGTCTGTGAATGCACGAGTGCGCTCGCGCGCATAATTCGGGCGTGCAAAATTCAAACCTTTTAAAATTAAGGTAGTTATCGAAAATTATGCAGCTGACGGGTTAGCGGATAAATCTTTCACTCACAATTGTGATATCAATATCACACAAAATAATTGTAATATCAGACAATATAATACAGAATGTTTGGGTAGTTTGCCTTCCCATCGTTTTGAAACGTTTCATTGAAATCTTAAAATCGTTTAAAAACAACAAGAGAAAACAGGATATTGGCGTGAGCTTGTTTTGAGATTATCTCAAATTTGGAATGGCCAATCTCTCTGTAACTTCACAGACGTTCAGATAAGATCATAATTAATGCGTGTATAAAGTTAAAAAAAAAGGTTAAGAAAGGGCTACCACAGCCATCGGTACTTTAAGAACGGTTTTATCTAGCGAACTGAAATTAGACAAGCAAGTAGAACAAATTATGATTTTTTGTTTGTTATAATTTATCCAATAATTGATAAACCTGTTTAGATTTTGTTAGATTTTGAATTTTCGAAAAATGTGTTTTCGCACTCTAGCTCGGCCAAATTTCAAGCTATCAGGCTAAAATTTTCTACAGAAACTGACAAAAATCAAACAATGTTCAGTAGTGAATTTAGTGAGATTCGGTCGAGAGGTTTAAACTTTGGTGGTTTGAATTCTTTGAATTTCAATAAAACTTAGTATTAAGACAATCTTTGACGGCGAATGTCTCAATTCATTCTGCTGCTTTCTTAGGGATTCTCACTAAGTTCTGAAGACTTTGAATTCAAAGTTGTAGAAAATATGGAAGAATTGTCACTCTAAATGTTAAGAAAAAAACAGTTGCCAAGTCGAACTTTGCACATTTTTTTCCTCATTATTATCTATTTTTTTTACTCAACTTCCTGTATGAGGAAGGCAAAACATCAACTAATTTTTTTTTCAGTTCTTCCAGTTTAATTTTAAAAAAAAACTAACTGGAAGGAAAAACACAAAGGCGTTAATTTCAGACCTTTTTTGATTGTCATATTGATGATATTCTATTACACTATAGCGAAAGACGGGTACACAACGTCAGCAACTTTCGATAATATACGATTCGCAAATCGACGCGATTGTAACACTTGAGCGACGCCTGGGCAACCTTGTACCGCGTAAAAACAATACCTATTATTTAGGGCATAAGTCTAACTCGGTACATCGGGAGTTGAGTGAACGTGAGGTCCACCTGGAAAGCGAGAGAATCTGCTGATTAATAAAAAGGGGATAAGCGTGATCAATTGTTGAGTATACAAGAAAAAGAGTTACGGTTTCACGCTACTCAATCCCTCTGCATACGAGTATTTCATTTCTGAAGCTCTATTTCTCTGTTGCCTAATGAAACATTAAACGAAAAAAAATAACGACTCACTGGTTTGCATGATCGATTATTTTTCTACGGAGCATTCAGCGTGGTATAAAAATTCCTCTATTACAGAAAACACGAATGCATTTTGGGAGATAACATGAAGCGTTATGAGCTATACGCAGACCGAAGCAATCGTATAAAATAACGAGTTAGTAGAAAAAGATTAAAAATGCACTCCAAATGTAAACAAAACTTGAAATCACAATTACACAATACAAGTTTACGACAGGCGTACTACAATGACTTGTTACTTTTTTAGAGGTGCGTAACGAAAATGCCAAACAAAGCCTCGCGTTTTGCTCCGTTCTACTCAACTTATAAACTTGCAGAGATGCAAAGCATTCTCTTTTTAATTTCAATTGAGAAGAGGCAGAGTGAAGGAAAGGGAATAACTAACAGTAGACAGACAGAGAGCAGACGGAAAGTGAGCGTCGCGACGTTGTGCGTAGCCGCGAGAGACGAATTTCATTCGCCGCAATTATACGCTGAGATCAGGATGGTCGTGGCGGTACGGGGATTTGACGGGTAGTAGGTAGTAGGGGTACGCTGGAAACCGAGCAGCAGTAGGGAACGACGAGGAGACGTGCGGGAGGGGTGGATACGTTTGCCAAGCTGTAAGGAGTTGCTGGTGCCGGTGGTAGCGGTGGTTTGAGGGTAGCGGTGGACTACGTCGCAATGGCAGTAGCAGCAGCAGCAACGGTTCGGCATGCCCCGGGGATAAATCGCTGGAGCGAGCTAGTGCGCCGTCGTGCTACCTTTTTTTGCTCGTTTTTCTGGAGGAAAAGTGTTCAATCTGTGGGGAGGACTTTGGACTCTCTCTCTCTCTCTCTCTCTCTCTCTCTCTCTCTCTCTCTCTCGTCGGGGTACTAGGGATTGGTGTGCACGAATAGGACTGGAAACACTGGACTGCGGGACGGGAAGCAGACGGCTAAGCGAACGACGAACGCGCCAGCGGCACCGGGAGAATAAGAGGAATGGTGCCCAGGGGTACGAACCTAATTGTACCTGGCTGTTCGCCCGATTTTCTCTCACTTTCGTAAAAAGAGAGAGATTCCAGAGACAGAGACTGAGAGGAAAGCTCTACTTTTGTTTTGCTCGCCGGCAGGCAACGGCAGATACACCAGATATTGGCAAATTTGATCCAATCCTAGCGAGGACAAAATTTATTTCATTTTTATTGAACGTCAATTCTAGTCGGTCGCTCATTTTACGATGAGCTTCATCGAATCCGGTATACCAAGTTGGGCACACGGAGGATGATCGCAAGATTCTTGGGTGTAGCGGTGAGATAAGCGATAAAAGAAGAAAATAGAATGAAAGGAAGATAAAAGAAAAAGAATAAAGGATAAGCCGATAAGCCTCGCGATAATTGACGCTTCGGATCGACCCTCGTCTCACCCACTTTTCACACCTTCTGCACTACCAATCTTTTTTCTGCCTCGCCCCTTTCCTCAATCCCCTATATCTCGCAGGCGATCTTCATTTTTTGCTTTTCGTTTTTATATCTCTTCACGCTCCATGTTTTTCGCGAGTCCACGGATAACAGGAAATTTAACCTCTCCCGTGTTCGATTCCTCACGACATGGGTATACTCAATGCCAGCTTGCGAACGTCATGCTATTGTTAGCCGTTGACCTTGTCTTCCCTCTTCCGGAAAGGAATTTCGGTCGAGAGATACACTGAACGATACAGGAGAGGGGAGGACTTTGGCAGTACTATGGCAAATTCACGATGATCAAATTTCCGCGGGACGTACGTGATGCAGGCATTCAGGCATCAAGGCAACGAAAGCTAGGGCACCACGGAGGCTTGTCACCCTCGTACTCATCAAGCTTGCATCCCTTATCGCCGTCACTCACTCTCTATTCCTGTGGATGCGTACGCGCCCGGTGGAACCTCGACGAGCGTACGTTGACGTTCGATTTTTCCGAGAGACGAGCAAGCCACACACATTTGCGAGACCTATCCACACAAATAGTAGTCGAAGGGCTCGTCAGAGGGTGAAAAGCAGGCTGAATAGAAGAACGTAAATGTTGAAAGGTGAAGAGAAAGCAGTAGAATGAGTGGATGGAACTAGCACGGAGGAGGATTGAATGGGAGGTAGGAGAACCCGCTTCTTGCTGAGATCTTTCCTAGCTTCTCCTTTCCCCCCGCCGCAATCTACAGCATCCTATAAGTCAGACTGCTTTACGTTCCTCGACTAACGCGAGTTTCGACGACTTTGCAGCCAACTTCACGCCGCATTTTCTTCGCGATGCTCCCTTCATCACGTGCCATCCAACGAACCACCCCCACGAGTTTTGCCGCCCATTTGCTCGACGGGTAGGTGAAACGTTCTACGGGTTCAATCTTACTGAAGCCACGCAAAAGCTTTCTCCTTCTCCAACTTCGCGCTCTCTTTATCACCCCAACCCTTATCTATGACTCTCTTGGCGTACCTCACGTTGACGCGGCTACTGTGCGAATAGTTAGCAAAGATGAATTGCCCATACTTAAGCAGAATTGTCGGTGTATGTACGCGAGCTGCAAGCTTGGTGGATCTTTGAGTTTTGCTCTCCACAGAACGCTGCTTTCTGGTGAGACATAGGCAAAAGGGCGCGTGAGCGGAATCGACGATGAGGCGATTAGATATGAGGTGTGAGGGGTTTGTAAAGTGAATTTTGGACTATTGACTCGATCCCTCGAGGCTACGAGAGAGAAAACAAGACAGATGCGGGAATGGGAGCAAGAAAGTTAAAACTTTGACTTTAGTGGAAGTTACAACTCTGAACGTAAAATTCTGTGAACTTTGAGATTCAGACGAAAATTTCTTTGAAAATCGGTAGCGGCTCGGCCATCCCAGTTTCTCGTTCAACATAAGTCTAGCTATCAAGTATATATCTCTAGTATCTAGCAGCTACCTGCATACGAAAAATTCAATTCCACTTTCCAGTCCGCACAGAAGCAGGAACGACGCTGAAGTCCAGTTAAAAATTTACCTTTCCACCGAAGAATTCATCGGGTTCACCCGAGAGAGACTTGGAACACTTCCAGGTGGAGATTCACTTCGAGAGCTTTGCGGTAGAGCTGGCTAGTATGCACGGTTCTGCCGCTGGGTTGCAGTCCAGATCTATTATGGAGACTAGCCGAGGACATTATTAATTGGGCCAGACTTTCCCCTGTAGAGTTGTGTAGTGTAGATGTAGACTCTCCTTGTAAGAACAAATAGAAATACGTTTATCCACATCCCTTTATCCTTGGAATATTGAATCGCAACAAGAAGCGAACAATGCACCCAGAGGACTGAAAAAAGCAGGTTCAAGGTAAATTCGTTGTCAAGAATCTACTAGGAATAAGGAAAAGGTGAAGAAGGGCGCAGAGATGATCTATGGGTAACACGTCGGACGTTGGACGCTGTCTTTCAAACTAAAGTCTCTCAGCGAAATCGGCTTACGTTTTCTAGTGTAAATAAAGCTCGATTGCCGCACAGTTGCTTCAAAGAATTCAGCAAGGCGGAAGACGCTGCGAATAAGGGAGGAATTGGATAAGAAAGAAAGCTGTAGGAGTAGACGAGTAGTATATAGGTTGGAGGTAGGATTGCAGAGAGTAGCTGGCCACAATTTCACCGCGACACAGGAAATCGAAAGGGAAGCGGGGCGGAGGAAGGAAAGCATAGATGAAGGTGTGAAGGAAACTGAGGCAAACGGGCAAACCCGGATCCGCAACAAATGAGACGGTTACAGAGCCAGGCTCTGTGCTCCGCTAGTGAGCGGATCGATGGTGGTTGGTCTAGTCGAGAGAAAATGTTGCGAAATGAGAAGAAAAACAAGAACGTGAACGAAAGGATGAGGTGCTGGAGAAATTACGAGAGGAATAGAGAGAAAATAAGAGGGGAGAGAGAAGATTTCATTGTTGACTTCTAATTCCACTTCGATGCCTAATTAAGTCACCCGTTGTCGCATCCAACGCCCCGAGGTTTGCATCAAAGCTTATACTGCGCTTGCAGCAGTAGAAAATTGTAAAAGAGAAGAATAAAAAACAAAAGAGATAGCGAGGGAGCGAATAGTAAGAGAGGAAGCTGTGTGCTCATTACGTCGAACTCGCTTCGCGTAGATTGGAAAATGTTAGCAGATCAGTTCGCCTCGAATTACTCTCACTCTCTTGCTCCCTCCAATTCTCTAATATCTCTGGACCTTCTGGATTCCTCCTACTCAACGAACCAGAGTTTATCCTACGCTAGATATCAACTTTTCTGAATCTTGTTCCCCGAGAGTACTTTTCATCTCCTAACCCAGTTTCTACCTCCTTCTCGAGTACTTTCTGCATTACCCCATCTGGAGCGAAGGGACGACAAAATAGAGGAACGTGAAGAAGACAACAGAGATAGATTTTCGTGGAATATTTATACGAGTCAAGGGGTAAAAGAAAGAGGGTTAAGAATGCAGTATGAGGGATATGCATAGTGAAGAGCTGATGTGAAAGTGCCGTGTTCAGATACTCTTATGGTAAATTCTTCACTGCGGTGTATGTATATTCTCCGTTTCTCGATCAAGAATACTGTATATCTCGAAACATTTATCTGTATATAGTATGTACATTGTGTGCACACGGAATATATTTACTTCTGATACAGATATATGTGAGAGACGCGGTTAGAAAGGAGAAGATGAGGGAAGAAGTTCACCGCGGGCGGAAAAGTCGATCCATGGTCCATCGTGTATTATGTCTTGAATTCCAGGAGTCTACATATATTTCGTGGGAGCTCGTAACCTCGTGTAGAACGAGGGCGAGTGTAGCGTGCAATTGGGGGTTGGGGGCTCTGTACAGACGGGGAATCGAGATACAAGCGGAAGCGCGCGTTGTGGCCGAAAGTCGTACAGTACAGTGGCTGCGGTGTGCGCGGTACGTGGTTGCAAAGTCCTAAAATCAGCTTACACCGATACGACGCCTCGGATATAAAGGCGAGTGCCCGCGGGTGTCGCTATTTTCTGTCTCAATTTCTCTCCTTCTTTTATCGCATTTTCTCTCTTGGGTCTTATAAAGCCACAATGCGACCGTCTCACTGGCTTCTTTCTACTTTACTCTCTCTCCCATTCTCCCGCTTGCCCTTTCCATTCTTTCATTTTGTTCACCTCTTTCCTTATACCACTGCGATCTATCTGTCTCAGTCTTGGTGGCTTTACTTCGGTGCTGGGTAAAGGAAATAAAGAAGGCAGCGGGGGTACAGTATAGGTAGGTTGGTGGTACGCGAGAAGAAACTAGGTTGTGAGCTAGTGGTTGCTTCTAGAGGGTGGTAGTGTTGCTGCAGTAGTGGTACAAAAGGGTGAAACAAGAAGGATCGAAAGGCACGGACGACGAACCGCACATAGAGACGGAAGAGCAACGGTAGAACAGGAAGAAAAGCTGAGGAAGCCAAGATGCAGAAGGAGACAGGGTGAGAGAAGAAACACGTCGAAGTAAGGGTGGATGCGATGAGGATGCGGGAGGACAAAACGAAGATGTAGAGAGTCGCCGGAGTCTCGCGACGCCCACACTATCACCGTGCGAACTTCGCTCTGACATACACAGAAGAGTATGCGATGCGGTGCGACGCGGTATATACACTGCTGGATCACGCAGACAAACGCCCAAGCAGAACATGGGTTGTGAACTTCTATCCCGCTGTGCAGCACACACATGGAACCTGCTGTCTGGCTACGAGCGAAGAAGACACTTAAACGTATATGTAGTACTACATACACATTATACTGTACAGACGAGTGAACACGAAGACAATGTGGCATACAGAGTGAGAGAGCGTATTTCAAAGAGACCGAGATCGCTGCTCCACCAGCGGTAGAGAGTACGGCAAAGACGAAGGGATAGACGAAGCGAAAAAGCAAAGAGACCGAGAATCACACAGAGCAGGCAGAGAGAATCGGAGACTCTGTTCTACGTGAACAGTAGGAACGGGGTAGCAGAGCAGAGATTTATTGAGAAGCAGCAGCAGACCTGCCCGAGAGTCGAGAACTTCTCGACGCTTCTGGCGTCCGCGACTCTCTCTCTCTCTCTCTCTCTCTCTTTCTCTTACTTACTCCTTCGTTGATGATGAAGGTGGTTCAGCATTGGCTAACGGTGGTCGTGTGGACATTGCAGAAATAGAGCGCCACTGTAGAAACCACCGCCAGTGAGAACTATTTGCTGGTATCCTGTCCTTGCTTCCGTTCTGGTCTTCTACGCCGGCCAAGAGAGAGAAGGCGAGACGGATGGAGCTCGGAGGTGCCAGTTGTACCACCGGTGTGCCCGTCCGACCGACCTGAGGGAGATAACGACGCGAAGCACGCTCGCCCTCGCACGCCTGCCTGCCAGGATCCGGCGAGATTAAGCCAGCCTCTACGCGAGCTGGCGATAAGGATTCGAGAGAGCGGACGCGGGACCCGCTGTACCGATAAAGCTCAACTCTCGAAACCCAACCAACCATTTATGCATCTGACGGTCCGTCTGTCCTACGGCTGTCCGTCTGGGTGCGAGACCCCGACGTCCACTCCCGTAACACCCGCGGGAATGACGACGCCGACCGCGACGACCCGAGAGAGATAGATAAACCTAGTAGCATTGAGAATGACAGTTACACCGTCGTACTCCTACGAGATGACGAAGTGCATCAAGAGACACAGCGATTGTACCTGCACGGATCAGGACCCCCGATTATGAGTACAGCAACTTAACAGAGTAGATATAGAATACAACGCGTTCTGTCAGTCCGTCAGTGTCAGGGATTAAATCCAGCTAATTAGGCTCCCGTCGTTTTTACTGAGAGAAACAAGACTTAACGGCTGACCGCGACAAATTGATGGGATTTGTTCCATCAGCCCTACTTCGATTTCACCAGTCAAACGCTAACGAGCTTTTCATTTCAGAGATTTCGGATAAGGGCGTTCGCAGTAGTTAAGTGAGAGAAAAAAAAGGAAATAGATTCGGGGTTGCGGTCAGATTAGTTTTGGTGGCAACGGCTAATGACTTTATGATTCGAAAAAGATAAAAGGTTTGTTCTCAGGGGAGATACCGGTAAGGGAGTTTCGCAGAAGGCGGTTATTAGTTGTCGAAGAAACTCGAAGTAGTGGCAAACCTTTGCTGTGTTCGTCAAGTATATTCCTATAGCTAGTTCTTATTAGTCTCGACATCTTAGACACGCAATCCCAGTCTCGCCGTAAGCAAGAGCTTATAATCGTGGCCTATCGTTGGTCGTTAAAGAGAGGGCGTAAACGATTAAACTTCGCTTTCTGGGATTACCGTAACGAGGCAACTCACATCAATTCACACTATACTGTGCAGTTCACAGTAGCATTATGTACGTAGAAAAGGTGTACAATACGTATACTCGCATACCAATACCGGCAATTCCCTTTTTCCCTTCTCATTCTTCAACTTCGAGATTCAATAATAAGAAAAATGTATGCTTCAAAGGGTTAATTTACAATTCCACAGTAATAATGCATTGACAATTATCAATTAATTATTAGTAAGTGATCATTTTTTATTATCTCTTAATGTGTAATTGAATTCCGCATGCATTTGAATTCTTGAAGTACACATCACATGTATTTAATATAAACGTCAAAATGATGAGTACGGGTAAAATTCTTCGAAGGGTCGATACGTTACAGATGAATCAATTAAATATCCACCGGACAATAGTCTTACCATATTTATAAAATAACGAAAGTTCCAATCATACAAAAGCATTTATGACTAAGAACCCCTGCTTACATATATTTATTAAAAAATGTCAGTACGAATTCCAAACTCGAGATAAGAATAGCCGAGTGAGTGAAATCGGAGCTGACGCCATCTACGGTCTACAGGTTCGAATCTCGAAATAACCAGATAATTTAATAACATTTTTCCAATTAAATTGAAAAATTATTCGATTAACTTGTAACGAAAATAATCAAGCTCTCATAATCCCTGATATGGGTCAGATAGACGTGCTAGATTAGGGCCTGGTATATATAGGCAAAGCCTGATTGGGCCGACCTTCACTATAATTAAATTTCAACTCAGACCTGTGCGCGATATCTCGCTGTTCCTCGTGGCGATCCTGTTGCTATATATAATAATGCACTTCCTCTGGGGTCAAACTATTGCGATGCCGAATCGTGTTCCGAATTGTCACGGCGTCAGAGTCCTTCATTAAAGTTTAGGCCAAGTTTCCTGACTGCGGTTAACGCGTCCGGTAACATCAGCAACAGCAACGACATTCCATCCGTGGAATGGTCTCCGATCTCCAGTTGAATCTGAACCTTCTTGATCCTCATCGACTCTTCCTGCATCTCCGGGTTGCTCCTGATCCTGAGAGGGTCGTCCACTACACCTATCGAAAATGTGAATCACTCGTCTTTTCAGCGTAAAGTGGCAGAGTCGAGCTAGAAATTATTCCTAGTTTTAGTTTCGATTGCTGTCGATATTTCTCGCTGGTTGCAGCAACGACGAGCTCGCTATTCATCCTCCGATGCTTCGCGCAGCGTTACGGAACTTTATTATCATTCTCATCTTTAGTTTCAATGGTTTTGACACTTTGTTTGGAAGTACCTGCGCGTAACGAACCACAGAGATATGCGAAAAGTGTGGGACAAACTTCTCTCATGCTCTCGCACCTCGACAATTGACGAGAGAGGAAGAACGCGAGTGAGCCTCTATTCATTTAGTTATTATCTTTCCACTCGCCTCATTGATCCCATAGTAATTAATCAAACTCTGCTTCTTTATTCGTCTGATTATTACGACACCCCTGATATTGTTACGCCGTCGCACTAATTAGTATGAAATCTGTCTTCTCATAAAGTTACAAAAAGTGTGTTAACTTATTCCTTTTTCCATTTTTTTTATGGTTTCCAGTTCATGAACTCTGAGAATACTGCACTCTTGCGGCTGAGCATGTATACAGTAAAGGCGCTGAAAAAGAGGCGTCTAGAAGAGAGTTTTACAGGTTTTTGGGGGCGACTGTGTCGAACAGTTGAAATGAGAAAAATAAAAATCTGGAGAATCACGGTCCGAGGACGAGAGAGTTCACAACGGGAGTTGGGGAAAACTTGGATATAAGGACTGAGTGGTAAGAGGAATATTGGAAGGGAGAGGGCACGATTCTCTTGACAATTTAGCCCGGCGCGTTGCCAAGCCAGCGGGGTAGGTATATGGAAGAGAGAGTGGGGCTAGTCGATTCAACTAATCTAAGTTGCTTAGCACGACTTCAGTGTAGCACCTTTCGCATCCCCCTCAGCGTCTTGACGTCTTTCCGCCCTCTTGGTTCTCACCTTCCGTCTTTCGACCACTCGCTCTATCTTGGTTTGAGAGAACATTAGAAGTAAGGAGGGAAATGAGAGAAGGGGAGATTGTACATGCGGTATAACTCCGTGATGGCCCTAAAGGACGTGCCAGAAGTGTGTAGATAGGAGAGACCAGTAGCAGAACTTGGAGAACAGTGAGGGAGAATGCCACGTTATGCCATAGAAACTAGAACAGAAGCTTCAAAGCAGGTACTACACTTACACTAATACATTCTATAATATAATACAAAGTATGGATACACATGTGTAAGAGTATCCATGTACATAATAATAGTTGCATCTGGTATACCGGTTAAATGGAAGTGGACTGGGACTTATCAGGTACAATAGTCAAGTACATATAGAACCCGGATGGAGAATTAAGCAAGATGTGCAGCAGGAACACGGGACGCTTTCGAGAGTCCCGAGGCGAAGAACCACGGTAGACTCTATTTTCTCGAAACATCTTGGCTCATTCCGCCTTGCCATTCAACTGGTTCTTCAGATCTCCCCCATTGGGGTCCTTAAGAATACATTTTCTCTATTGTAATACATAATACGCGACGAGAGAAGGAACGGAAGAGAAAATAATGTTACCACGTGCATTTCGCGTATACCGCAGATAAATATAAAAGTCGAAGCAAGTGGATGTAACGAGCAGTGGTACGTCAACTTCGTTAGCTCGTTACCTGCTCTCTGAATATTGGTATTCTCTAGACCTTCGTTATTTCCATTTGATTAGGCTTTTATGTAAGGGCAACTTCATTGCCGACGGAGCGTTTCCATAACGACCCGCAAGCGCGAGAAAGACAGAGCTTAAATTGAAAATATTCCGACAATTTGAGAAATTTCCCCATCCTGTTGAGTTCAAATCAATTATGTGCATATACAATGCGGTATGGAGAACATCTACATACATATGAGCATCGAGTCACCAAAGATGATATCCATATCCATCGTTTTCCTGCGTACTGAGCCATACGAACCGCCATAGAGTCACTACCGCCACTCTTCGTATTTAATTATACTACAACTTTTTTGCGGAAGGAGTCTCTCTGCTATCTGAGCGAGGTAATTGTAATCCAAAGTAAAATCTTAAAAAGCTTGCGTTCGTAAACAGAACGCATACTGTGTTGCTTAAATCATACTCCTTCAAGCAAATTGTGCAAATGATAGTCATTAATGGATTCCGAGTCTATTGAAATCTGAAAAATAATATGACCAATCCTTAGCAAACACAGTAAAAACATTTAAGTTACTCTTGTTGTTTACTGCTTCATAATACCAATCGTTATCGTTGCAAAGGATATCAATATATGTAGACAAAAGTTGTTGTTTTCAGAATAAATAAATCAGTAGTTCTGCATTTGACGAACTTCCGTTGATTACCAGCCTCTTCGTACAAAATGCTAAACGGTACAGAATCACCTTTCGAAAATAATGAAACATTCGTATATTATAGCTGATTGGATCATAACAAACGGCGATAAAGGTACAAAAAACCATGAATTATTATGAATTATTCACTGCATGACTCTCGGAAATAGGATAGATTTATGTTTGTATTTAAAAAATGTGGCTCGACGCTATTGGGTATGGGAGAACCAGCGAGGACTCGATGGACAGAATAGCAAAATATGTTAAACTTTAACTGTAATTAACGCTAGAACTGTACGGTGAAGCGCAATCTAACTTTAGTATGCTATTCATTCGAGCACTCTTTTATCAACTGTATATTATTTTTTGCCCTCAAGTATATAGATTTTACGCAAGCTCCGTTTATTCGTGAGCTGACACTTCTTTTCGTTTAAGGCTAATCCAAAGAAATCGTCAACTTTGACCCTAACTATCTTTTAAACAGTACGGTTAAGATAAATGGTGCAGAAAAAGGTAATCTTCCGATGATGAAGAAAATAAAAAGTAGGGTCAAGTTACTACGTGTTTACTGGTGGATACGCAAATTTTCCATGAAATTGAAAGATGAAAGCACTTGAATTAGCACATGAAAATTACGAGCTTTGTGAAAACTTCTTTCACAGCTACTTCAAGATTCGCTATATCGCGTAATTCGGTTTGCTCTATTCATTGGCACAGGTCGTTGCAATTATTCTTTTTTCCCGATGACAAAATGAAACCAAATTTGAACTGCGCATGTCCCAATGCTTCTACAAGACAAAAATTCTTCTTGCATCACCCAGAATATACAAGTGATTAAGAAGATCATAGACCGATGGGACGATATCCCTCAGGATGAAGTTTTACCTTTATATTCCTAAGGCAAAGAGGATGCAAAGATCGTAGCAACATCTTTGGAGAATCGAGAGAAGCCATGCAAGTACTTTCTCGGCAACATACGCTCCGAAACGATGAACTTATAGTTCATACGCGAAGATATGCGCTTGAGTATGTATAGATATATGTACCCGGAGTCATACACCACGACGTAGACTCTAGCGGGAGAATTCGCTTGCGAATACGCGTACAGCATGCGGTACATCCTTTTCAGAAGCACCACCATCTTCGGGCTAGGTTGCCCCCAAGACGCCCGTTATAACTTGGGAATAAAGTTTGCACGTTCAGGACTCTCTATCTCCCTCTTCTCAGGAAGCAGCACACCGATACACTCCTTTCGGTGCAATGGAGGAACAGGGAGAGGGTTGGTTGGAAGTGCTGCAAGAGGACCGATTTAACTCCGTGCCCCAAATCGAGTTAGTGTTTCTTGCGATTTAATTGGCTGTCTACTGCTGGTGGAGCTTCCTCGCGGAGCTTCCAGTTTCTCAGCGGTAGGAGCAGAAGGTTCACGAGAATCATGGTACGCTCCTTGGAATTGGCCCCTCAGCCCAGTTATACCCGCCTATCGCTTTGATGTCGCTCGGTCTTCCGTGCGAGTAAATTATCGCCAAGAATTCGTTATCGAAAAGCTCGATAGCTCAGCTGCTCTAGATGGGAATCCCTGTTGCGAGAATTTGTAAGAGCCCCTGCAGGCTCCAGACTGCTCGCGAAGACTCTGCTTAATTTCCTCTTCCTCCAACTACAACTTTCTTCCGTTCAATTATTAAATTTGCCGTATTCGCAAGATTTTTCAAATTTATTATACTCTCAGGAATATTTCATGTACAAAGCGCAGACAGAGTTTGATGAGACATTGAGCGAGTACGATAAATATGAAAATTCAGAATTCTGCGTGCTTCCGACCGAGGGATATTGGATACTTCTCTGCGCCTGGGAGAGAGCGAAGTGTCGCGCTTGACAAAGCGGAAGGAGTTGCGGACTAGCATCCTGCTCTATGCACAACGGAAACTACACGCAACTCTAGGTATATCGAGCAGTAGTATTATATCCAGGCACGTATCTCTGTCTTTCGCGACCCAGACTAAAGCTAGAGGAGCTTGGCGCGAAAGGAGAGAAGAGCCTCGGTGCCGTTGTTAACTGGTTGGCAAACTGAGTTAACGTTTCTTACGTGGTAATTGGCTTCGCCACGATACTACCGGTATACGCATCGTCGGAATTGCATATCGAGAGAACTGCAGCAAGCCTCGCCACCTCGTACAACATTGTGCGATGTCTGTTATGCCAGTTATCTCGAAGCGCCGTTTTGATTCTCTGGTGTCCGGAAAGCTGAGGTGGTGTTTCAATTGTTGGGGTAGCATTGTCCGAATGGAGAAGGTGAGATAAATACCGCGGTGAGATCGATAACAAAGTTTAACTGATAATTACTTGTATCTAGGAAGACCACCAAAGTACTGACCACTGGGTACTGATCTTGGGAATATTTCGATTAATCAACTAGAAATCAAAGACTTTTCATATCGTATTTCATACTCTCCAAAAACATTTTTGATGTAAAAAATGTTGGGACAAGTACTTTGGTCGTTACATCGAATCCAAGAAAATAAAAATCATTGTAATCCAAGATACTTGTCGAGTATATTAGAGTTATTTCAAACTATGGTATAATATCACCTATTAAGCTGCTGTATATTTGACCACCACCTTTTTTATCGCTGCCACATCTTTAACATTCTTTCTGAGTAAAAAAAGTGACGGCGGAAATTTCCAAAATAATATATATGTGTAGTTGCGTGTCTTTGATAATTAACTTTGTCATTGAATGACGTGGGTTAGTTGTCGGAAAATATTCAATTTATCATCAGCTGATTTGTCGTCTAATCGCCTCTTGCGCAGGAACATCCAGATTTGAATAAAAACAAATTTTCAGCTTACAGGAAATCTATGGATACCCTGATGAGGAATAGAACGCCAATCACTTGACGTAATTAACAAGTAGTTTTGAAACTAACGGGTAGTTTTGGATGAAATCAAATTTACAACGACAATGCATTAATAAATATAGTAAGCGCCAACTTTAAAACATGAATAAAGAATAAAATAAAGATGAGAAACAATGAACCTCACGACATGTCAATTTGTATCTTCCGGAACGATCTTGCAATTGATCGTATCTTTTAACCGAATTATACTAAATAATACGGCCCGTAATTTGAATACTACCTCTATCTCTGCTTCGATAAAAACGCCTTTAGACTACCGCGTTTAGACTTGCTTGAAACACTTTGATTATATTTTTTTCTCCAATATTTCCAATACGAAAAGTAACAGGAGTTTGATAACTAAAGTATCTTCCAACTAGCGTTTCTCTTCCTGCGTAGGAAATAGCCCGAACCTGCCAGATTCCAGCCTGTGAAATTGGTGAGGCTGGAACTCGAGATCGAAGTCAGTGTGCCTTCGAACTCTGTAGAGAAACCCCGCCGCATCAGAAGTTATGCCCCTGCTGTTGCTGCTCCTCCACGATACTCCAAGAGAGCGGAGAGAATTGAGAAGCTATTGGATAGACACCCTCAGCATTTCGCTACAGCCTGTTCTGCTTACTTCTGCCGACGATCGAAGAAAGTTTGCACAGTGCGGTGCACCTTGTGCCCGATATCTCGCAATTTCTCGTGGTGATTTCGTTGCTATATATAGCGACACTACCTCTAAGATCGCGTTGCTGAGTCGCGTTCCAAAGCATTACGGTGTCAGAGTCGTTCATTAAAGTTTAAGCCAAGTTTCCTGGCTGCGGTTAATGCGTCCGGTAACATCAGCAACAGCAATGACATTCCATCCGTGCAATGGTCTCCGATCTCCAGCTGAGTCTGAATCTTCTCGATCCTCATCCACTCTTCCTGTCTTTCCGGGATGCTCCTGATCCTGAGAGGGTCGTCCACCGGCCATATCGAAAATACGAATCACTCGGGCTTCAGCGTAAAGTGGCAGACTCGAGCTAGAAATTGTTCCTCGTTTTAGTTTGGATCGCTCTCGATATTTCTCGCTGGTTCCGCCAACGACTAGCCTCATATCCATTCATTGATATTTCCTGCAGCGTTACGGAACTTTCATATCAGCTGGGAACGAACGAGAGCCCTTCTCTCGAAACCTCATAGTCCAATACCCGAGTAGAAATACCTACACTCATACACCAAGAAAAATAAATATAGAATTATACGTACTGTCAAGAATCACGCATGTATATGTGGATATATGAGTCATACGAGAGAATCCTCAACGCGGAAACGTTCACCAGTTGGCCAGTTCGCCGGGAGCTCGTGCAACTGCACCACTCGTTATGTTTGCGAACGAGTCCGATTGGATTTCCATGTAAAATTGCAGCTTGGCTGACGGGAAAGAGGGACCACCCCCGGCGCCTGATGCATGCACTACTAACATTCTCGTTTCAACGTTGTTATAACGTATTCTCGCTTATGCGATCCCCACTTTTATCATAAATTCTTGGCTGACTAGAGTCCAACATCACTTTTCGCCAGGATGAGTGGGATCATCACTGAAATTTACCCTCTATTCTTTCGTCTATTCCCATTAGTGACAAAAGTAATAAATATGGATCATCGATATATTACACCTCGTAATACATATTCCTCAAATTAAATTATACTTTTTTACAATAAAAATTGTTTGTATAAAAACAATCTTCAAGGTTGGAGAAATGAAACACCTTAACAATTTTTTTGTAGATGTTCTTTGTTGGTTCATCGTGCGTATCCGCTCATGTATACCAGGTCTATAAATATGAAACCGGAATTTGCCCATAGATGGCCCTAGCTGTCAATGTAGTTATCGTCAAACCGCGTCATTGGCGCTATTTCCTTGTTGACATCTCTGACAAAGATTTTCAACTCACAACAATACAAGTTTCATACAACAGCATAGTTTGTAATAGCATTGAACATGTCAAATTTTGTGCCTGGAAACTACGATTAGCGGACAGCATTGATTTTCTGTTACCAATTGAAGAAAACTGCTGCAGAATCGCATCGAATGCTTGTCGAAGCTTACGGTGAACATGCTCTTGATAAATCACAGTGCTTTGAATGGTTTAAAAAATTCAAAAGTGGCGATTTTGACGTGAGGAACGAAGAACGTGGAAGACCACCGAAAAAGTTTGAAATGACAGCGAATTGCAAGCATTGTTGAATGAGGATGACGCTCAAACGCAATAACAACTCGCGGATCAATTAAATGTGACATAAGAAGCCCTCTCCATACGTTTGAAAGCCATGGGAAAGATCCAGAAGATGGGAAAATGGGTTCCACATGAAAGACAGCAGGAAAACCGAAAAACCACTTGCGAAATGCTGCTCGCCAGGTACAAAAGAAAGTCATTTCTCCATCGAATTGTGACTGGCGATGAAAAGTGGATATATTTTGAGAATCCTAAACGTAAAAGATGATGGGTAACTCCGAGCGAACCATCGACATCGGCTGCAAGGTCAAATCGCTATGGACGGAAGACAATGCTCTGTGTTTGGTGGAATCAGAAGGGCGTGATCTATTATGAGCTGCTTGAACCTGGCGAAACCGTTAATACTGAACGGTACCGACAACAAATGATCGATTTGAATCAAGCTTTGCGTGAAAAACGACCAGAGTATCAAATAAGGCAACACAAAGTGATTTTGCTTCATAATAATGCACACACAGCAAAACTGGTCAAGGAAACGATTGAGCCGTTTAGTTGGGAAATACTTTGGCATGCGGCTTACTCACCAGACTTGGCTCCGTCCGATTACTACTTATTTGCATCGATGGGACACGCACTTGCTGAGCAGTGCTTTACTTCTTACGAAAATGTACGAAAATGGCTCGATGACTGGTTTCCCTCAAAAGAGCAACAGTTTTTTTGGCGTGGCATCCACAAATTGTCAGACAGGTGGGAAAAATGTATAGCTAGCGATGGGCAATACCTCGAATAAAATATTTTTTATCATTTTCATACAATAAACGTGTATTTTCTATACAAAAATTCCAGTTTCATATTTATAGACCTGGTATTAATAGTATTCTGCATATCCTGTCACATATATTTTCTTTCCGTAAAGGTCGAGCTAACCCTGGTCCATCCGAATGCACTGGGTCATGTTGATGACTCGTACTCGTAATATTTAGATATATGCATTACAAGCAAATGAAACATTACCGTTGTTGACCTAAAACTTAGAATTCCAATTCACTGCGTGTGATGTATGGCACGTTTTGTTATGTTCACACAGCATAGCTCATCCATATTGTTGACCTAGCTCATTTATATACAAGTGGACTCTAAATTACGGTGGTGTTTATGAAAAATCCGAGGACCTCGCGTGACGAAAATTCGCATTCTCATACGAAAATGAGAAGCGGAGAAAGGAGAGTGAACGAGGCGGAACGAGTGGTGTGTGAGCGTAGAGAGATCGCCTCGTCCATTTTGGTCTCTCGGAGCTCCGACGATACGCCGCAGCGAGCTCATTTGTGCAACGTCAGGCACACACCACGTAGCGGGTGGTGTGACGGTGGTATAGCAGGAGCATAGTGGCAGTGGCAGTAGAGCTCTGGCACCAGAACGAGCGAATTTAATTTCTGGGTAACGTTACACCTTGGGAGAGAGATCGCGTGAGCGAGAGAGAAGAGAAAGCCCCGTGTTCCGCATCGCCATTGTGCATCTCCGGCATGAAGCGAGAGAGAGTAGAGACACTCGATCGCAGGACTCCATTTGCGGTTTAGCATAATGGGAACCCAACACGGCCATGGCCCGAGGGCCACCCACACAAGCGGACCGAGTTGCTCGTGCTGCTGCTGCTTTCAGTCGCCGGTCGGGACTTCACCGTCTCTCTCCCTCCCCATTGCAGCAGCGTCAACTGAACGGGAGGAGCAGCAACGGTAGAACCGTAATGCGGTCACACTCATGGGATAAAAATAAATAAGCCAGAAAGAGTAAAGTACGTATATAGTGCAGTATTACTGCTGGCGGAGGGGGTGGTGCGGGTGAACGAAAAGTGAGACGCCCGTAGGGAGATCCAACAATGGAGAGTCCGGGTGTAGAAAAGTATTTCCTCTCCTTCGCAGCTACGACGGTGCTGAGTTCTCGTCACACGGGGGACGACTTGAGATGGAGGGAACAGACAAAAGAATATAGAAATCAAATACGTGTGGGTGAGATTCGGTGACGGGGTGCCAAGTATTATAATGTGGGATGCATTTCGTGTGTACTTCCTTTCGTAGAAAAAAAGTATTTAATGATACGTAGCTATACACATAGCAACGAGCGTGGAACGGAACGTGGACGATAAATTGAAATGAAGAAATAAAGTCGTAACAAATGATTTATTAAAGTTTAAGGAGTCGGTCGATATTTTCAACCGTCTCAGCAGGGTAGAAGTCACTATTTAGCTAAAGCATGACAGCATATACATTTTCTGTACACATTTGCTGTATTACGTATTACAATTTCAATCTCCTTTGTGAATTCGCAACTACATGAGATTTTTTTTTTAATTTTGTTATCCTTACAACTTTTCATTTTCTGTTATATTCCCTTGTACCAATTTAGCGAAGGTTGAAAGGATAGGAGAGAGTAAAAATGAGAATGAGAATGGTTCGAGGATCGTTGACCCGAGACATAAGGAGGAGACGAGCGGTAGGAGAGCTCCATTGCACTTGAGATAGTCGGTATAATAATCTTCCTTTGCCCTCTTGAATTTTTCAGGAAGACCATCAGCTATGAGGGGAGTCGGCTAAGGTAGCTGGAAGCAGTCGCGCATGCGCGACACAGGGAGAATTCCTTAAACTGAAAATATGCCGCGATCCATGAAAAGAATACTGATGAACCAATTCCTGCTGCTCATCTTCGCCACTGGATGCAGCAGGGCCTTTAGCTCGCGACAAACAGGTAAGATGACATCTAGATATTCTCAAAAGTATAAAAGTATCAGGGGTACAAATTGAAAATGCGGGTTTGATAACAGATGGCGTTACTGACGCTATACGCATCAGGCAGTACTGTGACTATGTTCATGTCAAAGCTACGTCTTATAGCTTTAATTTTCAGTATGTGTCAATTTGTCGCAGTGTCAAATTCATAGTTTTTTTGAGCTCTCAATATGTCGAGTTTCGTGCCAACAAAACAGCATTTGCGGGAAGTTTTAATTTACTTCTTTAATTTGAAGAAAAGTGCTGCTGAAGCACATCGATTGGTCTCCGAGGCTTATCCGAGTCATGTTCCATCGGTTTCAACGTGCGAGAGATGGTTTGTGCGGTTTAGAAGTGGTGATTTTGACGTTGAGGACAAAGAGCGGCCGGGCCAAGTGAAAAAGTTTGAGAATGCTGAATTGGAGGCAATACTCAATGAAGACTCGTGTCAAACTCAACAAGAGCTCGCAGATTCATTGGGAGTGACACAACAAGCCATTTCCCATCGTATAAAAGCCCTCGGAATGATCCAAAAGCAAGGACATTGGGTGCCGTATGAGCTGAAGCCGAGAGACGTCGAGCGCCGTTTTTTTGCATGCGAACTGCTGCTCGAACGGCAAAAACGGAAGGGTTTTTTGCATCGCATTGTCACTGGTGATGAAAAGTGGATCCATTACGATAACCCGAAGCGCAAAAAATCATATGGTTACCCCGGCCATGCATCATCATCGACGGCCAAACCAAATATTCACGGCGCCAAGCTCATGCTCTGTATTTGGTGGGACCAGCTGGGTGTGGTGTATTATGAGCTATTGAAATCGAACGAAACCATCACAGGAGCACTATACCGAACTCAATTGATGCGTTTGAGCCGCGCACTCAAAGAAAAACGGCCACAATACGAGCAAAGACACGACAAAGTAATTTTGCAACATGACAACGCTCGGCCACATGTTGCAGCGCCGGTCAAAACATACCTACAAACGCTGAAATGGGAAGTCTTACCCCACCCGCCGTATAGCCCAGATATTGCTCCTTCCGATTACCACCTTTTCCGATCGATGACACATGGCCTAGCTGACCAGCGCTTCCATTCTTACGAAGAAGCCCAAAAATGGGTCGATGACTGGATAGCAGCCAAGCCGGCCGAATTTTTTCGCGACGGTATCCGTAAATTGCCAGAAAGATGGGAAAAAGTTGTGGCTAGCGATGGACAATACTTTGAATAATTCATTTGTTACCATTTTTTCAGAATAAACGTTCAAAAATAGAAAAAAATCCCGCATTTTCAATTTGTACTCCTGATATTTCAACTAAATATAAACGTTACTGCGCTTGCGGAGCAAAGTATGCTAATTAAAATTAATTCAACTTAATAAAATAAAACATCATCAGATATCAGTTTAGATACCCAAATACATAGTCTTTACTTAAAGAAATAATATAAAAACAACAAATATTTTTCTTTTTTTCTTTCGTGCCTAGCCATTTAAGCTTCGGTTAAAGGGTAATCAACATTATGGAGAATCCCTGTCCTTTGAAAAAAGAATGCGCAAAGAAGGGTGTAACTTGAGTGACCTTGACAAAAAGGGCTTGCAACATCTCGGCTTCTCGTCCCCTTAATCGCCTCGAATGCCGGATTAAGGTCACGCGAAGAAAGGAGGCTATATATTTAAAGGTATACGATATGAAAGAGCCATTTTGAAGGTCATAGGTAAACGCGAAAACCGTTCTCGTTCTCGTAACCGAGTGACGACGTCGACGTTAGGATCAGAAGAATACCATAGCCCGGAGTGGCAGGTCTCGTGTAAAGCGTTGTAAACCGTATATGCGATATGCCTTTACAATGAGGTAGCCCCCATGACTCTCAAATGGTAATTGGGCCAAAATTTATGCGAGACTGAAAAGCCCCGAGGCATTCTATAGCTATACGCCCGCAGAGTATACGGGTCCCGTGTATAGTGGGAGGGCTTACACAGCGGCGCGCAATGTAACAGCGTCAAAGAAGAACTTGGAGCTCTAATCGCGAAGCAAATAAGATTATCAGATCGAATTTTAATGCCAGTCTTGCGTGACGCGTGCGGGGGCTGCTAAGCGCGAAAGGGTGGAGATCGAAAGGGGGTCGGTTCGTTCGACGCTCAGCGGGGTGACCAGTGGTCTTCCAATGGCGTGGTACTGCCTGGCCCGACATCCATAACTACCTTATATTTATATAGTCGTGTCGCAACACCGGAAGAGAAGAAGAGAGGGAGTGAGAGGACGGAGAACGAGAGAAGAGCGTGAACGAGGGCCACCGAACCTGTTCTCGGCGACAGCAGCGGCACTGCAGCAGCAACATCGCCGACGCCAACGCCATGGGAGCTCTAATCTCGAACGGCAAATTTACAACGTATAAACACGCTGTCCTAGTTATCTCGGGCCGAGCTTCGAGGGTCTCATTGCTCTTTATTGCGCAGCGACGCTACCCCACCCCGAGTTGCCTATCGTGCGCTACCTCCTAACTCTCTTCGTTCTTCCCCCGCTGAAGAGAGGAAGGCCGGGCATGTTCACGAGAGTTTCTGCTCTTGCTCAACGTCATACCTACTCTTTTAGCCGTGCGAAACGGTAGCACCCTTCTAGTCGGTGTAACAGCACGCTTTTCACCCTCTTCTAACCCCGATCGACGTAATATAGGTATACGCGGTGGACTAAAATGTCAGGCGAGAGCTGACTCACACTTCTTTAGGCTCGCCGTTGTAGAATCAAGATTCTCCACTGAGTTTACCTGCACCTCTTTCTCTCCTATCGACACGAATTTCAAAGAGTCGCGCGCGTGTGTTGAAGGGTGAAGGGTGTCTGTGCAGAGTACACGCTCATGATAATAAACGACAAAAAAATCTTCACATGCTCTGTAATGCTTTTTTAAACCGAACCGTAAGTTCTAAAGGCTTTTTACTTGGAGTAATAATGATCATAAAAGCAGAGCAGGTTAAAGTGGCTTGTACAGTTTGGGTAAAGAGCCACTACCAATTTCTCTCGCGGTAGATAAGAAAAATTTTCAGGAAAAAAGACTTCGGCACGTTCTCCAAAGCCGCTGATTGTTGATGATCATGCAGATTCGGTGACAGTATCGATAGTATGGAACATCGAATGACGTGTAATTACGGAAAATTGCTAGGTATCCTTCTGTATTTCTCGATGTCCCTTTGATCTCTTCAGGTTAGTGGCGATTGATGAGAATTAGAGAGAGATTGTACAATAGGCGTGGCAACTTTCTCCCTCGTCACCCCCCGCAGTGAGAGTTAACGAGACAACATTTTTGACCTTCTCTCGTGAGTCCTCTGTCCACCCACTGCAGCATTCGTCAACTACATTTCCTCGTGTAACAAAGATGACTCCGAGCTAGGTGTCTACAATCCTAACGACAGACAAATGCGAGTCGCACATAGTTGACCTCGTTCCATCTCCCACGAGAGAAGGACAGTGAAATGGAGTTTCTTCGTAGCTCTTCTTCGCGTGATTCATTACTACGTTATTATTAACACCAGATGGCTTCCCATTGAGTAG